>CALSCE010009132.1:7417522-7435295 GCA_943593645.1 Bovichtus variegatus
CACACACACACACACACACACACACACACACACACACACACACACACGTGCACACGGTCAGTGGTTGAAAGTAAGTACATTTACTCAAGTACTGTACTTTTTAATTTAGAGGTACTTGTACTTTACTTGAGTATTTCCAGAGTGAAATATTGAACTTTTTAGATTTATTTTTGATAGAATTAAGTACTAGTCACTTTGCATGTTCAAATCATTTAAACAAAAAATATAATCAACTAATACATGACGTGTTATTATAGATTACTCTGACCGGCAGTTTAAAAAGTAATTAAAATGAGCTCCACCTGTACAGTTGCAACATTAAAGTGATGAACACATTAATGCATCAATAATTATAATACAGCTACTTAATATATATTAGTCTGAAGTGGCTCATTCTGCATGGAAGTACTTTTACTTTTGATACTTTAAGTATAGTTTGATGCTAATACTTTTGTAATTTTACTTAAGTAACATTTTGAATGCAGGACTTTTACTTGTAACCGAGTATCTTTACACTGCAGTATTACTACTTTTACTTAAGTAAGAGATCTGAGTACTTCTACCATCTCTGCATATAGTAGATGTCGTCATAATAAAATCCAAACAGCTTTAAAAGAGTCATTCAGTCTTCTGGCAATAAGTCAAAAAGCCTTTAATCAGATTGCTATTTCATGGTGAAATTCTAAAAACATAAGACATACAAGATGATTTTAAACACCTGATGCAATTATTATATCTACAAAAAGGGGAAACTGTGTGCTGAGGGTTACACCCTGCAGAAGGCTGTATATGGCGCTCTGGACCTTTCTTTTTTTTTTTTTTTGATGATCTCAGATATTTGCTTGATTCGACCCTCCTAGGAAAATGTAACTCCTTCCTCAAGGAATACGTCGAAACTTTATTTTTAAAGCTTAAACAATAAAAAACAGGTAAAAAAGCAAAAACTGAAAACACAAAGCAGGATGGCACGAGAGAACACGAGGAATCACAGGGAACAAAGTCATAAATGACAGAGAAGACATACCGACAAGGAACAATGGGAGAGGGAGGTATATACACACACAAACACTAATCACAAGAATAGGACACAGCTGGAGAGGACAGGCAAAGACACAAGGGTGGCAGGGTGATTAGACACAGGAGCATCGAATCAGGGAAGGGCAAACAATCATAGAAGGAGGGAAAACACAAAGACAGGAAGTAATACTAGACATGACACAAGGGGAATGTTCCTACAAAATAAAACAGGAAGCATGAAAACCAAGATCATGACACTTTGCCCTCTAACTTGGCAAACATGGCCAAGATCATTCAATTTGAACAATCCTTGTTGACAAAGCTGAGGTTGCCAAGCCAACAATTCATTGCAAAAGTAAAAAAAAAAAAAAGACTCAATAAAAGATGAATGATTCAATAATAGATTATTATACCGACATGTACTGCGAGCTTATTAGTGGGAAAGGTCAGTGAGGTCATGAATGATTACAAATCTTGTCAAATAATGTGAGGTCTTGGTTGTCAGCTAACTAGCATCAGCAGAAGTGACGCATAACACAAAGGGGTGTCTAAAAATAAAGTTCTATTTTAAAAAGTGTTGTGGTACAAGCGGCTCTGGAATTACTATTGAATATAATATACAGATGTTCATGTCAGATTGAGTCCATACTGATTAATGCCACGACATGTAAAAAACACAGATTCAAATGACCATCTTTAAATCATTTCATAGGACGGTTATTATCACATTAGATAACAAGAGACAATTACACCGTGATGATGTTGAGACATGACCCAGAATAGCCATTACACCAGCATTTCACATGTAACTGTTTGACAAGGGTTCGTCTCACCCACAGTTATACACTGTAAAAACAACCAAGACACAATGTGAGATGTGCATGTGTGTCTGTGTCTGTGTGCCTGTGTGTCTGTGTGTGTGTGTTTGTTTTCCAGGCCTTACCCACAGCTCCCTTGTTTGCCAGGACCAGGTCTGTGTTGACTTTCTTCTTCTTCTTCTTGCCTTTCAGGCCAAACATCAACTTGGCCTTTCTGCTCGCAGGAAGGAAAACTTTCAATCAGTCAAATCTTATTTTCAACCTTCTCTGTTACAAATGACCTTCATATGTAACTACAATGCACTGACATGGAACAATAAGGGGTAAAGTTACGATTTAGCTGTAAATGTGTTTGACTTGATGTGGTTTACTCGTCCATATTGCGAGTTAATGACATTTTTTTTTGGCGGGAGTTAGGATGGCTGCGGTACACGCCTTCTTCACCGGGGAAGATATCAAGTGTGTGCTGATGGCGGTGGGTCAGAGACTTCAGACGGTCATTGACTCACGCCAAATATTCAGTATGATGACTATATGTTTGTTTTAATTTAGTTAACTCACAGGGTAAAGTCAAAGCTAACTTTCTTAGTCATATGACAATGTTGTATCACTTACATCATTTAGCAGGAGGTCAAAAACAACATTTGTGCTGTTTGCATAAAATTTGCTCTCTTTGTTTTTTTTCTTGAAATATCCTTACACCTGAAATGTGTTTTGTGTTCTGTTTATTATTTTTAAATCTTAAAAAAAAAAAAAAAAAAAAAAATAGAACTAGTAAAGAACACAACCCGACAACAAGAAGAAGAAGTTCTGATCAAATATTTCTACACATGATGAAAACACATCTAAAAGCTGAACGGAAAAAGCACCAGTTGATAAAATCCTCTTCATTTCACAAAAAGTCTGAACATTGTCAACTAAGAACAGAACGACTGAACATTTGGAAGCTTTCTTTATCTTCTTTGTTTCTTACATGTGCCAAGATGAATAAACTACATGTCATGTCACAATGTTTATTTGCCGTAAGGTGAGTGAGATGCATGTATATGAAAGCTCACTGATTCTGAAACAGAGTCTGTTACTGGTTGCAGCATCCCGAGTTCAGATTTTCATCAAAAATGCATTCAACGTTTTGTAAAAGGAAAGATGCATTAAAATACTCGGAGTTGTAACCAAGAGAAGTAATTAAATTCAGTTCCTGGGAAAAAACATTCCTAGGGAATAAACAAAATGAATATTTGTTTTGTAAAAATGTAAGAGGTGATGATCATGTGGTCTTGACTTCTTTGTGAGTGTAAGTTGTGTGTAAGTAAGAGGAAAGAACATTTTAACAAATTTGTTCAAGAATGGTAAATCCTCCCCCCCCGTCATATAATTTAATCTTTTGAACTTATTCTTAAAATATTTTAATTCAAACAATTCTGATATCTGATATTCTTTATGCATTTTGACATTAATCTGAGTGTTAGGTGCAACAAAATGTTCAAAACAAAAGAACGCTCACCGCTGCTGGGTTGCAGGACTGTCTAACTGATCCATACTGCTGAAGTCCAGAGAAGTTTTTCTTTTTTCTACTAACAGGCAGCAGGAGGGTTCAGGTCCTTCAGTTTACAACTAAACACTAACTTCCACTGAAACGAATCACGTCTGGTTGCTTTTCTTCCCGCTACACGCTAAAGGATATCTGAGGATGTGTTGCCTCCTCATCTCTCTCCGCTCAGACTAAGACTTCTCGTACAAAGCTGAATGATACAGCGTGCCATCACTTGGGCGATCCTGGCTAAATCAGCTCTCTGGTTATAAAAACATAATAACAAAGCTCACTCTTTACAACCCCTCCTTCAGTAGAAGTGCCTTTATTATACTTAAGCACTGCAAATAAAGACCTATCGAAACATCCTTCATCTCGTCCTCACGGAAAAACGCCTGCTCACCCTCCACACCTGTCTGACCACCTGATCCCGTCTTAAATATCCCTTTAAACTGGACCGTCCCGCTCAGCACATTCCTCCTCCTTGTAAAGAAAATATCCCGATGCCCCGTGTTTAACTTGCTGTGGTTCCAGCAGCTCATTTGCTTTAAAGCAGTGTGTTGGTGTTGTGGTTTAGGTAAAGGGGACCGGACACGCCATTTAAGATTTATTCACATGAAAGTAGTATCACTGTTCCTTTCAGCAGGATTTCAGCTCAGCGATGTTTTCTCCTTCAGGTCAGGTTTTACGGGTGAGTGATGATGAAAATATCTGAAAATATCTTACTCCTTTAACATGAAAACTTAACATAATGCATGAAATATTACAGGAAGACGCATAATGACTCCTCAACTGTTATCTCCTCAATTGCATTTGACAACTTTAGAATTCTGGTCTGAATCCTATCGAACAACCAACATCTTTTCAGATGGAGGTGCCTGAAATCAAATGGGAGTCCGTGACCTAATGTGTATTATCTCAGAGGTCATTGACCCTGAAAAGGTTGAGAACCACTGCTGCAGACGACCGCTAGTCGAGACTGTAACTGGACCGTATCCATCATGAATAACAACAGAGGAACGCTTTGTTGACCCACCCGTACACTCTGACATCCTCCCGAAGAGGTCAACAATCACTTCACTACTTCGGACAATTAATAATAGCCATTATTCACACAACCACCAGATGTTCCAGACATGTTTTAAGACATATAAAAAATACTCTCCCTAATTGAAAAAAAAACTGAATCCATCAATATGAAAGTAAATCAATTTCAAGGCTCCTAAATCACTATAGGGTTGCAGCACTTATAATCACTTATAATAAATAAATGGATATTAAAGTGCACTCAGCTCTGCCTTTCTGCTGCTTTCAGCAGACTGCGAAAACGTTGCAAAAGTTGCATATTGGACCACGGTTTAGCTTCCCAGCCGTGATGTCGCACGTATAAACTCATCTTAAACTCAGATTTAAATTGAGAAACTTTCCTCCCGCAGCAGATGAACGTGGAAATATTCTTCTAGTTTCAAACTCTGTGCATAGATCATTCTGCACAGTAAGACTCAAACATCATAGTGAAGTAAGAAAGGAGCAAAACATCTTTTTGAGTGGAGGGGAACTTTAAGTATTAGTCCAATTTATCAATGCTGTCATTGTAGTGACGGCAGCCTTTATAATAAATAAATGGCACTGCAGAGAGATTTCATAGTCAGAAACTGGAACAAACTGTTGTTGATTTTCCCTTAGCGGCCGTTCAGACTGGAAATAGCACAGCGTTACGTGCCGGGTCAGTGCATGAATGTTGCTATAGGTCCCAGTGGAATACAGGAAGTCCAGTTTGAGTTTTGAAGCATATCAGACGATAAAACGCTGCACAGCTGTTTAGTGACGATTTTACAACTCTGGAAAGCTACCATGGCGATAATCATTTCATTCTCAGACTCGATGATCGTCAGGTAAACAGTTGAATTACCACACTTACATTACACAATAATCAAAACAGGATTGTGAGCTCGCACGCATACGATTAGTCAATGTAATGCGTTACTGGTTGACTTGCATTTGGTTTTAGCACAAAAGTTGAGCCAATTGTTTTTGCAGAATAATCCGGCATTTTCCAGAGCCGCTGCTTTGCCAACAGTGGTGTCATTGAAATGAATGAGGAAGACACTTACTTATTGTCTGTCTGAACACAGCCTCACAGGTCTGTGTGGTGCTGATGAAGACAACAGGTCCCTAAAACTGTCAGTCCACATGACCTTATGTTTGGAGCAACATGAGCCTAAAAAGATCTCTGAACCATTGAAAGAGCCTATTTTTGGGTTGATCTGGATCACGGAAACTAAACTACACAGACTTTATTCAGTTCAGGTTAGCAGAGCGTAAAAATCAACCAGAGTAAAAGTCTAAATTAGCCTGTCGACACAACACCGAACATCACTGCAGTGATCAAAGGGCAGAGCCGGTCTCCTACCTTAGTTTGGGATCCATTCCTGCAGTCAGAAGTCAGCGGCACTCATCGGTTTCTGCGGCAGGACGCGATGTGTTTGCTCATACGGAGTCAGAGTTCAACGTTAAAGTAAAGCAACAGCCTCACTTAGTGATTGGTGGTGAAATGTTTGTTCAAAGTTGTAAAGCAGACGGAGCATGTGGCTGATGCACAGCCAGATCCTTATTCCTCTTTACTTTATTACCTGATGGGATGTTTAAAAAGCAGTTTACTTAATTATTTTAATATTATTTATTTTTTTTAATCACAATTATTTGTATTCTTTGATGATTTTATAGCTTTTAAAAAAATATATAAATATATTATATTACACTATTATAGAAGTCGCACTGGTAGCAGTAGCGGAATAGGTATTAGTAGTAGTATAAGTAGTAATTGTAATACTATTGGTAGAAGCAGTAGTATTGATTGCATTGTTATCAGTAGCTTTGCAATTATTACTTATCATTGCCTGTCAAATTAACCAGTGATTCAGTGATGATGGTTAGTTAACATGCCGCTTCCTCCTGAAGTTGACATTAACAATAAAAATAACATTCATCAGTTGTCATCTGCCTTAGGTCACAAATGGAGAAACGTAAAGACACAAGCAGAAGCTATTCATCTAATATGTGTGAGTGTGTATGTGTGTGTGTTCATGTAGCCTGGTGATCATGTGACCAGGATGTATCCGAGTGGTAGAGTTAACAAACCCTCCCCTGGTAAACAGAGCAGTCACCGCATCAGTCAGAGAGGATCAACAGGCTCAGACACACATCTGCTGTCTGATCACCTGAACTTCATTTCTATTAAACTAAATGCTCATAACTAATAAATCGTGTACACATTTGGACTTGTCCACAATAAAGTCAGAGAATGATAACGTGTGCTTTTAGGTCGTATTAAATCTCAAATAGCCAAGATAACTTCAAAACGAAACAGGTGTGTTTTATTTTGTGGGTTTTTTTGTTTATTTTCTTGCCATGGTCCAGTTTTTATTCCAGGAAATGACCCCATGTCTTTGGTGTTTAGTTTGAAGTATTATTACCTAAACATTTACAGGAAATCACACCATTTAAAATACAAATTAAACAGTAATTTCCATGTTATTACCTTGTTATTATTGAGCTGTGACCATTGTATTTATCCAGTATTTGACCGAGACTACGACTGCATTATATTGATGTTCTTCACCATATCAAAACTAAATGACCTCGATGCAAAAATAAAACCATAGTGTCTAAGTATTGTAGTAAGCCGTACAAAGAAAAAATATTTATTCTTTTTTTAAATTTTTTTTACAATGACCAGAGCATAAGTGCATTTATAAAATTGTGATCACAATTGCAAGATCCAATATTTCCCATACATGAATGACTAATTTCATTCTAAGTCAAGAAAATCAAGTACGAACCATTAAACATAACATTAACAACTACATTTCAAAGTAAAAGAACTTTCAAAATAACTTCAAATTTGATGCAGTTTAAAAGTCTTTGGATGTGCATCCTCAGTTCAACGCTGCCTTCCAGCCACACCTGTGATATAGTTCAACACTGGTAGCTTCCCAGCACACCCACAGTCCACTGAGCAGCTGCACTTGGGAATACGGTGCCTTGCTAAAGGGCTAGGGATTCTCACTTTCTCTCGCCATATTTGTTTTTCGGACTGGGATTGAAACCGATGACTTCTCAGCCACAACCCCTCCCCGCTAATCTCAGATTTACTTTGTCACCTCACAGTCTTGTTTAACGCCATCAATCTCCATCTTGTTTTCTTCAGTCTTGAAAGCATGATCCCTTATACATATCTGGAAAAGATCAAATAGGAAAGTTAAGCTTTTTCGTTCAGCTTTTTTCATTCTGATGCCAAGTTTAACTTGGAGCGTTGCCATATATAGAACTTATAACAAATTCACAGCATTAGATCTACAATCTATTCAATATTTACAGTGTTTGTAGAGAGAAGACACAGTCTAATGCTATAGACTGTTTCATCAAGGCTGAAACTCAAAGACGCGTTCACATCATATCAGAGGAACCAGAAAAACTGGATGATATTGTATTTATACAGCCTGGGTGGATCAAGGTGTTTACATGGTTGGACAGCCGTGAAATCAATTAGTGGCCACCTGTTTTTTTAATCTTTTTTTTTTATAAACTTTGAATAAACTAATGGACCTACTTCAGGGATGATGGCTGCTGGTATTCAGGGTAAGTCTGGTATGATGTAAATGCAGCATAGTGTAATGACATGCTGACAGTTGGTCTTTCGGAAACAACATGCACCATTTGATTTTTGAGTTTTTGCCTTTGTGTCTGCATTTGTCCTTGTTGATTTCCTGTTGAACCCTTCTGTGGTTAAATAGTTAAAGCAGAGCCACAAATCCACAGCCAGTAGTGATACAATGTTTCAGTAAGGGAAGCAGCAAATTTGCTGTCACAAATGTATTTTCCTTTTTTTCTTGAAGAGTGATAACGCAGGTTTGGTTTGTGAGATCGTCAGCCTAGCATGGCAAATAACTTCTCACCACGAGGTCCATTGAGTAGCTGCTTTTGGTGTGATACTTGGACATGTCAGGCTAAAAGAGGCCTATCTTCATGATCTTTTTTGAAGATAGAGACAAATGTGGTTTGTATTTATTCAATCAAACATAAAAAGCAGTGGTCGTTAGAGACACACCTGGCGGAGATCCGCACTCAACTGCGTGCACTTTTCTAGTTTTCAACATGAAGCATCAGGTGACAAAAGAGGATGTCATGTAAGGAATCAGATTTAACTTTCTCTCACATGCTCACTACTACAAAAAAAATTTGACCATCACATCAATTATCTGTGACACACAGATGTGAACAGGTTCGTAAAGAGGGATGGGTGGGAATGGTACACCATTGGAAGGATAATAACAGCATGGGGGCACCTTGATGGTGAATGATTTCAGATTCACTTCCTTTACTGAGGTACGTATAACCTCTTGAAAGTAATGCATTACATTAACATATGTTGAATTGAAAAAGGTTGCAAAGAGACATGTGTGTTTCCTTTACGTTTTGCTAGATCAAGGTAGATGCCATAACGACACAAGCACCGATTCCCCCTCATATGAACCTTTTGGAGAATCTACAGAAGAACCACAACAAGCAGCAGTGAGACTTTCTAATTCAAAGAAAAAGGGACGATGCAAGCTAAGACAGGCAGCCACCGGCAGCTCAGGATGGGCTTCCTACCTGGGATGTGTTGGCTAAGAGGTGCTGGTGGCATGGTGGTTTCAGAGGAGGAACTGCAGCATGAAGACGTTTGGGGGCATCCAACTTTGTAGAACGTGGAGGTTAAGGAAACTGCTTGATTGGTAGGTGGGTAGAATTGCAGGATTTTCATGGAGGTAACTGAACTGGTTTTGACATTGGATTGGAAGATTAAGTATTTAATAGTTAAAGCAAAGTTGATTTTGGCTGGGGGGGGGGGGGGGGGGGGGGTTTTGAGGGGGCTTGTGTATATTTTCCAGGGGCAGGATGTATCAGAGCAGGCACATTTAGTTTGACGCTTCTAATGAGTTTTAGAGGACATTAAAGGCCACTTGTTCCCGATGAGGTGGTTGGTTGATTTTGAAGGAGCAGAAGGAGCGGATTACAAGGTTCAAGAAAATATTTCAGAGGTTGATCTTTGATTAGCAGGGGAGGTGGGTGGGGCTTCAGATGAATACGTAAAGGGTGTAATTTATCTAATGTGGACATTTATTCCTGGTAAGTATTCTTGAAAGAATCAGGAGGAAACCGGTCGAGTTGGAACTTGGACATCAGAAAATTTCACAGGAACAGAACAAAGAAGGACTTCAAGTTGAAGATGAAGAAGAGTTGTGTCAGTAAGAACACGAGCTTTCACGGGAGGAGAAGGAACTAGATCGCCAGAAGGAGCAGGAAGCTTTCGAGGATTTGAAGGTAGGTGTAGGGATAACCGAAGCATTGAGAGAGAGAGAGAGAGCAAGGGATGAACGGAAGGGTTGGAGTTAGCAGTACAGTGCATCAATACCTGCAGGAGTGAGAACCAGGGCTTGTAGAAGGTCAGATAGAGAGACAATCCCTCTCACCACATCATCACTGTCAACCAACACCAAACGATGCACCTGAACGAAAAAGGATTCGGTTATTATCCCTTGATTACTGTGCTTCTTCAAATCAAGACTAAATTAAATCAGAATTAACATCTTGCACCACATACTGTCAAATAATGGTTGTGTGAAATGCTCACTGTGGCATTATACCAGAAACACAGGTGCATAAAACTACTTTCTTCAAGTTTGAATCCAGTTATCTATTTATTATTTTTAATGACTCATCATGAACTCGCGGACGGTTACATAAATGTATCCAATCAACTACAATGTGGGGCGGCCAACGAACCTCACCCATCATATAAAACAATACTTGACCATTAGCTTGTGGGTCGTAGCTAGCTAGCAGAGCAAAATCATAGTAAGAGGTGTGTGTTTGAATCTCACCTCAAAAAAAAAAAGGTATTTCCCAAAAAGCCTTGTTGAGGTGTAATTCATCAATTATTCTTCTCATATCCTCTTCATCGTAGTCCAACAACGCATTCTTGTAACTATACCCTTCCCACTAATTGTGTTTCACTTGAAAATACGCAGACAAAAGACGCTTTAACTGCCACTTCACTGTATCTTTAAAGTAACATTATGTAACTATTTTTAATCTAAAAATAATAGACTTGTAATAGGAAGAATGGTGCCTGTCACTCCCACTCTGCGCCCCGAACACTTTGGTGAGCAGGTCAAACTAAAGTCAGCTCAGGACTGGGAGCTCGGAGCATCGCAGGGGGGGGGGGGGTTGGTATTGTTTACACAGGAGCTTTGGCCCGGGGCAGGGAAGAATGCTGGCTGGGAGAGACGACGGCATCGTGCCCATAAACCGGAGCCTGGCGGTCGTGTTCGCAATATTAGCTGATCTATCATGTTTTGTCATGTTGCACTTTCTTGATGTTTGACTATATTAGCAAAGTTGTGACTCACTAGTTCTTGATCACCACTAATGTTATCACAACAAACCCACGTGTACAGCAGTCCATATTAACGGTGTATACAGTACGTGAATTGCACTCTGAAGCTGCAGGGGGCGCTAAATCGCAAAAAAAACGAATACTATATAATGTTGCTTTAATGTGTGAGCAGCCTAACCTAAAGCTAACTGCTACGAGTTAGCATTCAGTACAATCTATACCGGGAAAAACAGACATTCAATAAAGATATGTCAGGCAGACCGTGCATGTGTGTGTTACCTCAGCCTTTGCAATGCGGTCGATGATGGTCTCCAGTGTTTCGTAAGGGTAACACTTGAGGACTCCCTCCACACAGCAGGCTCTGGAGGACAGGGCCTCCCGCATCGTCATGTCCAGGTTGTTGTAGTTTTTCTGGGCTGCCAGGTTCTGAATGATGGATAAATAAAAAGAGAAATCAATAATTGATCTGCCACCAGCCGTTGGTTTCTTTTGAACATGCTGTTGCTAGCAGCAACCACTACTAGTGCAGACATCGTTACATCCACTGTTTTGTCAAATTTAATGCTATTTTGTGACAGATATTAATTAGATTTTTTTACTACAATGAGTGTAATCCTGACTTTACGCTAACTGAGTTGCTAATACAACATTTTGGGTAACAGTTCAAGGTAAAATGTGCCACCTAATATGTGGATCCAGTCAGTGTTGACGGTAAGTGTTGATGATTGAAGCAATACAGTGATATATTGGCCGAGAAAGCTAAGTTCGCAGCAGCAGAAATCTGTTGTTCTTCCTGTATCCATCGGCATAATGGTGTGCGACAGTGACGTATAGTTTGATGCAAGGAAGAACTACAGGCTATTTCAGCTTGGATTTCTAGCCTCCGCCTCTGGGTAGCTAGGGGGCGTGCTGTAAATGCTGCAAAAAAAAACTTCCTAAACTTATTGTAAGTTTCATTGTGTAAATAAAAAAATAAATAAAAACTGAACTTCCTTGTTCCTCTTCGCTTGTATTGCAAAGAAGCTACGTTTCCAAGAATGAAAACAGCGTCCCAAAATACAAGTGCAGATGATGTCAGGGGCTAGTATACATTCTACAGTATGCTGACTCGGATATTCAGCCGTATTTTAATAAAATGTCAACCAGACAAAAACAACAACAACTTTAAAAACGATTTGTTTGAGCATGACAATGGATCGAGGGAATCATAAGACTTATAGGATGTATGAAAATAACTTACAATGACATCAAACCTGGAGTACAGCGCCACCACTTTACCTAAGATACAAAAATAGATGTTAACTGAAGCGTATTATGCATAAAAGAAAATCAACGTTGGAAATGAATCACAAGCAAGTGACTGGCTGCTGATGACCGACAAGTTCAACACAAAAAACACACAACAATGACTAATTGCATCCACTTTTAAAATATTGACTGCAGGCCTTAACATGAGGCTCGTTAGGCTGAGAGTTGGAGTTATTTCAGTAAAATAATAAGTCATAAAATGGGCCGAAACCTTCCATTTACAAAATTGTGATTCTAATACATAAAACAAAACCAAATAACACATTTGAAACCACCGACTGTGATGTTGGACTACCTTGCTCATTGACTACAGGCAGAGCAGACACTCTCCTCTCCACAAAAATGGTCAAAGCGTCAAAGATAGAAGCCGATTCCTGGACTGTTGCAATCTGTTTGAAGGTACCGATCGCCACTTCATTGATCCGCTTCTGAAGGAACCTGGGCTTAGGATTCATAGATCCCTGGAGTGGACGGGAGGGTAAGGGAGGAAGGAGACAAATACAATATCTAAAATACCAGCAATCATATAGACCAAGAACTGCACTCCTAACGAAGCCCTCAGAGGCAAGTGAGGAAAAATAAATAAATAAATCTAATTTCTTTGACTTCAGAAGATGGTAAATTAAAAAAAAGTTTAGCCAGGTGACAAAGGGGTGGTACTCTTTGTTGTTGTACTACTCATTTCCTAATTCCAAAAGCTTTGGGGAACTTTTCTGAAACACTTTCAGAACCTTCGATCAAGATTTTTTCCTCTCTCTCTTTTTTGGCTTTGGTCGTTCTGTTGATCTCTGTCAGTAATACAATCTGTAAAGGTTTATCCATTTCTATTTGAATTAATTTACACATTTTTCCTTTCTCTCTTTTCTAAATATAAAACCCGACTTCCAGCACCTTCCTGTATGACGCCAAGGACTAAGTAGCCTTTATTATATTACGTTTTTGGAGAGGAGGGCTGGACGGTCTGTAAAGCCCCCTGAGACAAATGTGTAATTTGTGAGATTGAATGATGATGATGATGATGTGGATAAATGTACAAAAACCTTATATTATTCTCAGAGAAGGGGAAAAGTCTTACAAAGATGTGGAGGAACTTGAGGATGCGTTTGTGAGTCAGGATGTGGAGGACATTTCCTGACGCGGGGTCGATGACCGGCAGCCGGTGTATCTTATTCTTCAACAAAGAGTAGATGGCGTCAAACAGACTGAGGAGAAAATAAAGCTCACGATTAGGATTATGATAATTTCACGAGGGCGCTAACAAGGAATAACGAGACACATTATGGATTCGGTGCCTTGTTATCAGGCAGCAGTGACCTTTTTCCTTCTGTGGGAGAGCACAACTCAGACTAAGGTGGACTCTGGCTCTGAATGCTGATTTGAGATCAGTGCATTCTGCTCAAGGACAGCCAGGAAAGTTGCCCGTTTAAGCCCCAGACTATATAAAAATAGAATACAACAAATGTCATTAATATTAACATAATATTTAAGGTAAAAATGGTGGGGAAAGAAGGAAGATGAAGATATCACACTCTCAGATACCAGAGAAACTGTATGTTTGGTATTTGATGTGGTATATTGCATTCTAAAGGATGAAATGTATTTAAGAACCTGAGTGGAATGAATTATTTCAGAGGGTAGTTTCACCTGCAGTCAGGAGTGATGCTGATCAGTCTGTTGATAGAGTACTGTAGATAGATCTCTGCGAGAGAGAGAAACACAAATTACCAAAACCAAATGTAGATGGTTTTATTTTTTTAAAGAAAGTAACTACATAAAGGATATGGTGGAGTCGTACAGACCCCTCCATGTTTCTATCTTGTGTTCTTCCAGCTCATAGATCTGAACCTGCAGACAAAACAAACATCAGCTCAGCATCTCGAGGACAGTATGTATTTGGGATTTTGTATTTCTGATTTCCTGCCTTTTCTCTGTTTTTTGTATAACTGGATAATTGACAAGTGACACCACTGTGGTGCATGGCATGTACACATATTTAATGCAAAGGCCACACGGCTCACCAGAGGAGACTTGTAATAGCGATGGAGTATGTTGATGAAGTCAGTGATGGTCAGCATACCTGTACGCACACAGGCACATTGGAAACATGTGACATGGATGTATCAGCAGCCAATTGCAAGAACAGTAAATTATTTTCCCCAAAAGTAAAACGAAATAAAAGACCTTCAGAACAAATTGATGCCGTACAAAGTAAACAGTTAGGACACATATCTTAGACTGTCCTCACAAGGAAAACAAAAAGCATTAGTAATTTGGCTCAACTGACAATAATGACCTTTGTTTATGTTTACCTGACAATGACCATCATAAATTATCATGGGAATTATCACTCTTCTCTTAAAAAAAAAAAAAACTTGTTATTGTTTCCCACTAGTGGTAGGGATCTAAAAACAGAAAATACATATCTCCATTGTTTATTTATCCATTATAACCTCACCACTTAGTGTGACTTTAGGCTAAAAGTCTGGTTTGAATGTGTTTGTGTGTTTCAAGGCTGACGGAGATGCACTGGACAGGCAGCTTTAAGGCCGTTGCCGCTTCAAGTACGAGCAGAAAATGAAAACTCACTGACCTGGTCGACGCGTCAATGAGGCCATAGCGTTTGTAATCTAACACAAATGTCGTGCAGTGGACCTGCTTTCCTTTAAAATGTTAGCACACAAAACTGGGCCGGGATCATTTGAAAGCATCTATCCACAGTAAGGAAATCTGAATCCTCAGGCACTGGGCTTCAACCCAATGTAGGTCACTCACCTATCAAATGCTAGCACGGAGGAACTGATTCACTACCAAATGAATTGTGACAGCAGTCTATGAAAGTACTGAAAGTGGCCACATCGTTATTCTTGTTTATGAATCCTGGATTTGCTCGTTTGCTCAAGATGTTATGTCAGATCATGATTATATTGTAGTTTCCCCTGTTTTTCAGTTGTGAACAGTAATATACTCTAAATCATAGCTGAGCCCATTGCCAGCTCTGGGTGAAACTGATGATTCAGAACACTTTTGTACTGAACACCTCTCCCATATTAGAGCGCATGTGTATGCTTTGAGACAGAGCTACACAGAGATGTATTATGGCTCACCCACAAAACACTTAAGCTTGTTGTCCCACAGCGGCGCTGCCCTCACACCGTTAGCTACCAGAGCAAAGAAAGCCTTCTTCACCTGACAAAACACACACACACACACACACACACACACACACAGTTTAAATAATTACAATCAGAAATTGTCATGCTGTTTTTTTTTTTGTCCCATACCTGTAGTGTTGTGTCAAAAATGACGAGTTTAGAGCTGGTAGGAATAGCATCGTAGCAGCAGTGACTCTTCATGAAGTTCATGTATATGAACGTGTCGGGGTCTGTGCCTGCAGAGAGCATACATCAACAACCTTTTTTGAAATAATCATGATTAATGTTGGGCATCTGTATTTTAATATAGACGCAGGAATGTGGTTTTCATAATCAAGTCAATCAGGTTAATAAGAATAATAATGATAATAGTAATAATAAAATTTATTAGAGCATTTTTTCTTTAACATCATTAGAATGTGCTTCACAATAAAACAATATATAATAATAATCAAATATAGATAGAGGTTGGAGTTTGTTTGCACATAACTGCGACAATCCTGTACTGCACACATGCTAAACATAATAATAATAATATTTCAGAATAGAACGAGTAGTAGAGACTGTAGAGGTAGTAGTAGTACAGGAATAGTAGCAATCGTCGAACAGCACACAACACAGCGTTACAAAACCTTCTCTTCCTCACCTCTTCTCTTTATTGAGAGAAGATCCTCTTCCTCATCTTCGTCCTGGTCCATCTCAAATAACGGGACCTGGCAAAGGAAGTAAATCTACAGTTTACGCTTTAAAGGCAGAATTAACTCTACACACAGCTCTGCAATGACCTCCGTCCAGACCAGGCAAATCCAGATGTACCCTTAAGGTTTTTGCTGGGAACTCGTCTGTAACCTGGCACAAGCTGGAGACATGCGGTTGGTAGCGACTGTGTTGAAAACACTTGTTGTAGAAGCAGCTGTTAGGAGCGTCCACAGGTTGGCTGGTGCATGTCATGGCAGCAAGCCAAGAACCTGCTGGTCAGCATTGAGGTTGTGGTTGACACAACTCACAGCAGAATCCTGTCAATTCAGACCGGCTGCTGATAAGGAATTTGAAGTGGAAGAATCTATAGAAAAGGGAATTTAAGTAAACCTCAAATCTTGGAAACAATCAGGTGACTCAGGAAGCTGTTCTCAGTAGAATTGAAGGAATGTAGACGCCAAATAAGTACTGGTAGGAATACGTAGCCCAGGAGCTGAAACCTCGTCCCTAAGACACGTAAACAGGCCAATGAGAAGCTCTTCAGTGGTAAGACGGTTCCTACAGTTATAAGATACTACATTCTATATTGTTGGACTGTTGCATTTGGTATTAGTCTCGTTGAAATACAGCCAATGGTACGGATGTCACACCACAACCCATTATATCCTGGAAGGAGTCCAATATCAGCATAGCTGGCAGCCAATAGAGATGAGCAGAAAGAGCTGGAGGGAGTGGCAGCAGCTCTGTTGCCCTGTGGTCACCAGGGACTTGAGGAGTGATTTATTGGGGGAAAAAGAGGTGAGATGACTGAACCGTCTATGTCAGAGGTCCGCAACCTTTTTGCACCACAGACAGGTTTTATGCAAGACAAAAGTTTGATTCTTTCTGTGAAAAATCCATTTCCTGATATTCACTTGGTGATTAAAAAGCTATGCGGTGCTACTGTTGGTCTCTGACATGGTTTAAAGTGATGATTGACAGACAGATTTTGACACTTGGTGTTTGGCTTGTAAACAAACACTGTCAAGGTAAACATGAGAGACTGCTTGAAACCAAGAGTAAATGTGGGCATTATAGGGAATGAGAAAATGAGGATACTAAACTGAATTTGAACAGAAGGAGTAATACAGTAATGAAATGGTTTGGGGGCCTCTGTTGACATCTCACGGCTTAACAGCTACAAACATAGAATCAATGCATGCGCACACTTTATTTAGGCACTACACACAGACAATATTGTGAACATGCGTTACTTTAAAAAGAAAAAAAGGTAAATAAAAACAGTTGATGCAAAAAAAAAAAACTCCAATGTAAAAGAAGCCTTAGTGTTTTTGCTTCGAGGCTTCAGTTACACACACGCGTTTCAGTTACCAACAAAAACAGACCGCGGCCAGCAGAAGTGGGCTGGGGTAAGTCAGCAGAGTGTCTTACCTCTGCAAAAGGCTCCATGGCTGGGGAAGAAGAGCAGGAGGTCTGCGTCTGTAAAACCAGACCAACTGTCAAAACCCTGGACTACAACCCTCAAACCACTGTCCAACTCAGACATCTGCCACGCGCCGCCACCATATCAGATAAAGAAGTCCAGGAAAAGTGAAGAAGGGCAGAGAAGGGGACGAAGGAAAGAAGGAGGTTTTGGACGAAAAGGACGAAGGAGACAGGGGAATCTGTGCACTACCGGCCAGCTACAGCCAGCTGGGTCTGAATGTCTGGGAAAGACTGAGGTCTAAATCTGGACTGAGGGGTGATAGGCCTGTGGCATTCACAGAGAGAGAGAGAGAGAGAGAGAGAGAGAGAGAGAGAGAGAGAG
>CALSCE010009132.1:7440295-7508026 GCA_943593645.1 Bovichtus variegatus
ACTTCTTCATCATTCATTGGTGAGAACGTCAGGTGGCAGGATAAACAACATTTGGAGATACAAGCAAAAACCAGAAAGCACTCGGAGCACAAACCTCATCCCTGTCACTTCAATTGTAAAAATAACAATCTTCTGATGGTGGAAGTGGGAGAGGCGGATGAATAAAGTCTAATCATTTAACCTAAACATTTGCTTTGGAAAATGGTCAATAATGCAAAGCAATATGTCATTTATGGATATGTAGCTTATTCAAAAACATTTATAGATGGTCTCTCTCTTTAAAGCAGCATTACCTAATTTTTGGCCACTTAGGGGCAGTGCAATCATTTTTATACAACTCTCTTGTTTAAATTATGTTACGGCTTTAAATTACACATAATTAAGAGCATTGAGTGACAGGTGGGTGCTGTCACTCTAAGGGCCCGATCAGACAGAGGGCTTTTTGTAATCGTTTCCAATCAGGGTGAAGAGTTTTGTTCACTGATTTTGCGTTGCCGAGTGCCTCGCGTTGCCTGGAAGTAAATCAGTGCAGTTCTTGAGATTTCTTTCAATAATTTAAACTGTACCTTAACTATTAAGTAGCGTACAGTTCATGGTTTGTGTTAAGCTTACGTTAGCACTAATTTGGTGCTTATAATAAAAAATTTAAAAAGACACAGCAAACTGCAAAAAGCGCTCCGTTTGACATTACAGACAATCCAAACGACGGCGATAGAGCGGAGACAAACACAGTAAAGTTGTGGGGCCGTAGAATCTAAACAATGAGCTGAAAGATGGTAGGGAGAGCTGACGGGAGCTGAAGTCAGGTGATCATTTTCTGAGGGGTTTATCACATTACAGTCGTTTGATCCGTGGTTAACAAAAAGGGAGAAAAAAAAAAACGAGACCAGTGCAGCTTTAAGGCTTCAACTGTGGGAGATGTTTCAGTTTCACGGGGCCATTACATGTCAAACTATTTATAGACACATACTTAACGACTATAGACTATCCCTCCTTTTCAGAGTTGTGAGATTACATGCAGCCTTAAAATACTGACCAGACATGTATTCAATGTTTAAAAATGATAAAAACAAAAAAGGTACCAACACACCTTTAAAAACAAATGTAGTTACACTGTCACTACATGTTGCTCCTTTAACTCCAACAGAACTACGTCAAGTGAAAGTTATGCAGAAATAAAAACATTTCACTATTCAAATACTAGCACATCTTATAGATTCACCTTTACCTGTTGGTGGTTACACCTGCTGGCTAAACTCTGCGTTAATTCAATAAGTTACACGACACTCATCCAAGAGATGTATATACATTATATACAAAGTCAAGCTAGAACTTAGAACGTTATTCCAGTTTACACGATACATATCTGATGTACAGCAATTATACAGCGTCTTTCTAATAATAAAAAATGAGCCTGTCACTGCTGCTTAAAGAGAGCTCAAATATTAATAGTTTACAACTGCTGAAAGAGTCCCGACACACTTTCAGAATGCCACGGCCGGGTCACTGTGCCTTAACCCTCACAGCGCTTCCAGCTATTCTCTCCACGTATGTATGTATGCAAGTATGGCGTTTGTATGTGTGTTTGTTAGTGTGTGTGTGTTAGTGCACACATTTCAAACACAGGCTGTTCCAGCTCTAAAGGGGGTCATTGATGGCCACCTGCTTTATAGGGTCTGACATTTTTTACTGACATATCACTATATGGCATTATGTAAATTGGCTTTGAATGAAACAATAACACAAATCACCTTAATAATAAAATAACGGGACAACACTAGAGGACAAACGGTAGTCTTGGATTGTTAAGGGCCTTACGTCTCTTTATAGCACACAAAGTAGTCTTCAAAGATTTAAAATGATTTAACAATTACAACATTTTAAGTAGTTCTAAAGTCAAAGCAAATGCAAGGCCCCTGGTATCAGTTGGCAAAACACCAACAACTTTTAACATGTATTCATAGCCAATAAAAAGCAAGTTCCTCCGGTCTTGTGACATCCGATGGCAAATCATTTATAACAAAGAAGAGTTTTTTTAAATAATAATAATAAAAAACACCCGGAAAAAGTTCCAATCATGAGACTTGTACCACAAATACCTTTTATTTTGAAATTGTCATCCTGAGCAATTCATACAGCCCTTTAACGTGGGAATTCTACAATTGTCCAATAAAAAATATGATAATCTCCACCTACTTATAACACTTGTTACGTTCCACCTCAAATGCAGGGTTATTATTTAACTTTGTAATATATATATATATATATATCTATAAACAAACTGAAAAGCAGCCAACACACAAGATGGCAGCTTGGCAGTAGTGTAATGTAAAGTGGAATCTGCTTAATGTGTAGAGCAGGTTGTCACTTCTGTCAAATGAAAACATTAAGACTCCCGTATGAAAGATTTGAGCCTTTATAAAAGGGGCTTTATCAAGGGCCCGCAGCAACTTAGCAGACACTAAGTTGTGTTGAATGACTACACTGGTGGGTTTTTGATGTTTTAGGTCATTTAGCTTACAATTTAGAGAAATGTAGTAGCTCCATGAAGAGCATTTACTAACTGATCAGACACAGCGCTGTACATTAGGGGAAGTATTTAGACTCCACTCTGCTCTTCCACATCCCATCCCCTTCCCTTTAAAACGTACATTTATATTCTTATTTCTCCATCTATTCCATGTACAATAATTAATTAATAAAACAATGTGCATTAAGTTACAAATGCTGCTACATACTGATACTGCACAGCAGTTTGGCATCTGTTCGTAAATTGCATAATAAAACTCTTCGGTAAACAAGTTAGCTTCAGCACTTTTTATAGTAACTTCTGACAGCATGAATTACTTTTCAAATAACGACTAATGATGACAAATAATGTTTTCATGTGACAGCTACACCTTACAACCAGTTCTGCCCGTCACTTTGTTACAATAGATGTTGGCTTTAAGAGAAAGTATACCCAAACCATTTGCAACTTCAAGTAGTTTTTTCTGAAAGTGTCCTTACAGTAGATACATTTATTTATTTATTTTTTAAATTGAGATACTATTTTTTTTTCCTGAGGATGCAATAAGAGATCTAACCCCAACAGCAAACACTCAAACCTAATTCCACACTCGGTTTCTAAGCGCTCAACTCAGTGTTAATGAGTTTACAGGTACTTTTAGATCATTTCAAAATGTTTTAAAGGACACAAGTTTGTGTTAATTAACATATGCTGTCAGATTCTGCAGGGTTAGATTCTGGCGCTGGAATTGGCACCTTTCAAGAAATATTCTATATAATTCTGTAAACTATAATTTGTGTACCAGTAATGATCAAATAAAATTAAAGCCCTTTTTAAAAGTACAATTAGTAGTTATGAGATGACTTCAACATGACAGTTAAATCATCTGCATGTCAGACCAAGTAATAATAGGATCATCTTCAAGTATCTCTAGCATACGGTTAGTAAACACCATTAATCAAAATGAGGTTTTATAAAAAACACCAGTAACACCATCCACCAGTGAAAATAAAATATTTTAAGATGTTTGAAATACGAGATCTCAGCACACCAAGCAAAGTCTGGTGAGCTCAGAAAGGTCTTTTTCTGCAGCACTCCTCTTCTCCACCCCTCCCTTAATTTGTCTAACTGAGAGCCCTTTTTCTTCACCTATCCATTTCCACACAAAGAAAAAAAAAAAAAAGTCCATAAGGCTAGGAATGTGATACTTGTGCGGCCAGGTGCTCAACAGTCCCCTCAACACCAAACCAACAAGTCTTAGATTCAAGACATTAGAGAGATCACAGTATTGTCTCATTATTACTGTATTCTGTAAGGTAGAGTTGGCTTTGAAGTTTTATTCTTGCTAATTTAAGTGCATAAAAACACACAAACCAATGCTGCTTTGTGGTGGAGGTTGTGAGGAAGCCCAGTGTGTCTTATTCACAGTTTAAGGCCAGTTAAGTTTGAGGCCGGTGAGCACCAACGAGTGTCGGCAGATGGGATCCGACGGTCTTGTTCTTAGCAGGTATTAAATCGAAAACGGCACAGTGGCGCAAGGTTCTGTGTTTTGCCGCGGCTGCCGTGTACAGGTGCCGGTGAGAAGACGAACTACCATCCAGCTTTAGTAATACATCCATGAGTTTTAATACCCATCCAAAGCCAAACACTGCGCAGTGGATTCTAATCCTTTTGAGTCGACTTTGAGAGTGATCACATCGTCATCTCATAACGGCAGGACAACCATAGGGTAAACAGCAAAATAAAGTATCTACCAGGCATGTAGACAGCCATTACTCGATTGGCCAAAGCAGATGACACTGCATTGAGGCAAAGTTGCACTAGGTCAAACTTTTTTTTGCTGGACGCGTATGGTTCTCGGTTCAAAGCAGTGTTTTCTATCATGCAGTACAAATATCGGTCCGTAAACGGCCTTAATGAGAATGTTCACGTTAATAATGTTTAAGGTAGATACAAGCTAACACTGTCTGACATCTACTTCTATTGTTGTCAAAGTTGTATTGTTGCCTGGTTAAGCCATGTAACAATGTACATTTGACAATCTAAGCAGACATGAAGCTCACTATGAGGGATTATGAATCTCCAGCGTGTTTCAAGTTTCTGCAGGACGATTTTCATACAGCAAAAAAAAATTTAAAAAATCAGCGGAAATCAATGTCTGCTAATAAGCTCATAAGACATTTGAACTATAGTTGGCATATTACCGATTTGAAGTACATTTTTTACTAAAACATAAACAAACCCTGCTATGGTCTTTTAGGTGTTGTATTTTATATTTTCTCTGGTGTCTGATGCCGCCATTAGCTGAATGACGATTAAATTTTAGCACTGAAATAGCAAACATTCAGAAAGTTCCTCCTTTTTCTGCACAAAACCCCATTAGTATACAGTACTCACTGTTCATATTTCCTTTTCAAAGCAAACTACAATTCTGTGATAAACTAAATCCACTCACTTTGACAGTGTTTGTTAAGACTGGTCTTCAAGCTTTTAGTTCCAAGTACAGATTTTCATCCAGAGTTTCAGAGCTAATAGAGATGAAAGATCAATAGGACTGTAAGGTAAGGGCGAAGTCCTAGACCCTGAACTTTGTGTCTGTTCTGTGTACCGAACATCGTGTTAGCAAACAGAGTCTCAGAGTGAAGCAAATTGTTGGGGCAGCAGACTCTGGGCGAGGCCGGGCGGGGGACTTGCACAGGCACTGCTGGTGACACTGGATCCAGGACTTGGCGAAACAGGCATGCTGGAGACCGAAGAAGTCTCCCCGTCTGAACCGTCATCGTGATGGGAGCGGTGCTGATGGGTCACTACCACCCTGGAGAAGAAGACAGGAGGGGAGCAGGGAGAGGATCTAGTTCATTTACTGTGTAGTGTGTATTAAATGTGAATAACTAACATACAAGCAGGTATTTCTATAATAAACATTATGTGAAATGATTATACATGCATCCAAGTGAGGATTTGAAAAACAAAGTTGAATCGTTTGCTTATTTACTGAGTAGAACACAATATATTTTTTTATTTTATTAAGCAAATACAAGGACGATCCCAAGAAGAATTCATACATAAAAGGACCTCCATTATGCATGTAATGCATGCACCCTAAATATTACATAATAATATAATACTATTTAGTACTGATCAGCATTGACCAATATGCGTTCAATATTTGGTTCTCTGCATTTGTAAGGAACACATCGGCTAGAAGAAAGCAGTGACATTTGTGTTTTTGTTGTGCGTGCACCTCGATCGGGATGGGATGACGAGGTCTTGTCTGTGGGGTTCAAACCTAGAGATGTAGCTACACTTGGACCACTAGGAAAGCACAAAGACAAACACGCAATAGTTCAACATTTCAAATCAAATCACTGATTTTCTGATTATGAAAAAAAAGAAATAAATATCACATTCATCATTTATTCAGACACATTAGTGTAATATTTCCACAGTTCCTCACCATGTGAGCAGGGTCACTGGTTCCCAGATGAACTCCTTTCTCACAGAGAGTTGTCAGCAGACTGATACCTGCACGTAGACACACAGAATCCTTACAGTCTGGATCAAGCAGTTTCAGTGTTTTGTCAATGTTCGGATGGTGGGCAGTGTGAAACGCACAACATGTAATTTTGTGTAACTGGGGGTCTCTCAATCAAAACAATAACAAAAGACGGAGTTTGGTGGCGTCGCGGTGCAGTGTGGGATCATGGGAGTTATTGTCTTCACCACCATTGCAGTCAGCTTCTCCCGGTAAGGATTCCTTTAGTGTTCATTGTTCAGGAGGTTTTAACCGAGAGACAAATGATCCACAGAAGTGTCCTCTCTAAAACAAATTGACTCTGTGAAAACACTGAATAAAGCTTTTCCAAGTTTAAAATCATTGTTTTCCCTGTGTACACAGGACGGAGGGGCTACAAGCTATCCGCTAACATTTGTTCAGCTTGTATCCCGGATAACTTAAGATGCAGATGTACCGAGACTGAAATCCTTCATCAAGTCAAAAGTTATAGTTAAAAAACGACCAAGATATAAAAAGTTTATCGTAAAAATGTGGCTTAAAACTGGATAAAAAGTCAATTTAATGACCGCTTCAGGCAGACAAGCACAACGCTGACGCACGGCAAAGGGGATACGTCTCCCTTACAGGCGGCCAAATGAAACGGACCGCTACCTTGATTAAAATGAGAGATATCTCTAGGTTTGAATATTGGAAGAAATTTGAGGATACACAACACAGCAAAATATATAAATTCAAAATGAAGTGCATTTATGGAACACACGTACCTTTTGTCCTGTTGCTCGAGTACTTCTGCTCCCACTGGTCCAGCAGGATGTTCAGGTATCTCGGACACTCGAAGAAGCGAAGGTAGCGGGATGATGACGGTGACGGGAAAATCCGCTCAAACTGTCCACGACGAGACAGCTCGTCCTCAGTCTCTGCTAGCACACAGACGTCTTCTGGAGTCAAGGCATTCAACACTGTAGAGAGGAAGTCCTGACAGACAGAACACAGAAGGAAAAGAGACAAAGTTGGAATCGCTACTAACTTTTTCTTAACTAGAAGAAATGCACTCATTTTAAATCCGTATTTACCACCGATTTTGCAAATATTGCCTTATCGTTAATTAACTTTTCTTGGCACAAATCTTTAGTGCGTTTGTATAAATGTACCTGGTCGGCGTAGCGCTGAGTGAGGTAAAAGGCCCGTTTGACCCTCTCATCAGCAGACAGATCTGGCTTGGTCCTCTCCCTGTTCCCTCCACATAGACTATATACATGTGTGTATATAAATACACACACACACACACACACACACACACACACACACAGTTAGATTGAATTATATTGAAAGTTGCTCCTAAAGTGTGAGCAAAATGAGCCAGTGTCATCTCATCACAGGACCCCTTGTGTAGCCTGTAAGGTGCAGTACTTCCTTCCTACCTGCTGGTGGAGCTGGAGGCGCTACTGCTGGGGGTGACCACATCGTCTTTTTGGGGAATACGGAAGCCAGCCAAGTTCAGGAGGTCTCTGATCATCTGACCTTTAACTGAAACATCCAGTGCTGTGTTGGAATGGAGGCTGTACCAGAAACAAAAACAGATACAAGATGTAGTCCAGACGCCAGATATGTGTGTGTGTGTGTGTGTGTGTGTGTGTGAGACCTTGGTGATATGTTGACCTCAAGGATCCAGGGTTTGAGCTTCTCGTCCAGCATGATGTCAAAGCCGAACAGCTCGTGGCAGCTGCGAGGTGTCCGAACGTGCATCTTCAGCAGACTGTTAACGTACGGTTCGGACCTGATGAACAACACACAATCATTTCATTATTTCCAAAATACTTTTCTGAACGAGTCTCTAGCGATTCACCACTTCAGCTCCAGCATTTTTGCAGACTTTCCTGCGACTCTTTACTTCTACCTTCTACACCCAGGACAAAAACAAAGATTCCTCTGAGATTTATTAATTAGGGTAAAAACACAGACTTAAAGACTCCTTGGTAAAAAGCTGCAGCGTGCAAAATTTGATCAATAAAAAAAAAGCATTCACTTCATCACTGCAGTGATATGCGATATTTAATGGCACAGTCTAAAAACAGTTTGAATGTATTATTTCCACAGCACTTTAAAATGAAGTATCGTCATTCAAGCTACTACACATTACCTGACTAATGAACTATATTTGTCAACCAAAGTAAATATTTTTGTTCTCGATGTAGTGCAGGCTTTGTTTGCATCTGCAGGTACATCTTTCACTGCTTTTTCGTTCATTGTATATTCCATGCTTTTATTCCTAACGCCTGTATTAGCGTGTTATGTCCACACTGTAGTGTACGGCATGCTGGGTGCAGTTTGCTAAAGAAGCGCAGTGTCAAGTGTGAAGTTGTTTGGATGAGCGGTTTTCGACAAACCTGCGAGCAGCACGTTTTCAACGGGCACCGCACTCGTAATAAAAAATTATAAAATACAGAAAAAATAAATATTAAAATTGTGAATAATAATAACTAATGCCCAGCAATCAAATGATTGAAAGAGCAAACTTACGCAATGATGGTTTTGATCACAATGTCTTTAATCTTCTCCCAGATCAGAGTGGTGTTGACTCCCTTAGATCCGAGATACTGCCACAAGGCCTTCAAAGCCCTGAAGACACACGCATAATAAACACAAAAAAAGAAGATATACTCATCTATCCATAGTAACAAAGACGTGACACAGATTTGAGTTTCACTTTTACAAACCATTTGTGTCCCTGACAGGCCTTGTCATCACTGTTACTCTGGTATTCAGAGTTTTTTTTGTTGACGCTGTAGTTGGTGAGATGCATGAACTTGTTACCCAGAGTCTTCATGGAAGACGAATATCTATAGAAAAGAACAAATGTGGAATTAAATATGACTTCTATTATCAGCTTTTTGTAAGTCTCTGACATCTTGTTTAAATTGACACACACACATACACAAACATGCACATGCGCAGTCACTGTGGTGGATGTGACGAAAACTAACTTGCAGCTGGCGAATCGAACCAGTCCATCAGAGAAAATGTAAATTCTGAGCGGGTCGTATGATGACACATAGACGTAGATCCGCAGGTCAAACTTGTTACCACTGATGAGGTAGGGCTTGTGAAGGTACCTGCAAAACACAACCAGGGTACAAATGTTTTATCTTAAATTACTAATGGAGTGTCAAGTTCTGGAAAATGGACTCTGTGCTACCAAGTTTCAAACCAGTTAGCAGTCTATTCTGGGCTCCTTACTTCTGGACCAGTAGTGGTCTCTTGCGGGGCATCTGGCTCCATCTGTGGATGACCTGGATACCTATTCCTCTGGCTGAAGCAGGCTATCAAAGATGAGACAGACAGAATGTAATAAAAACACACATTTGCTTAAACTTAAACATATTTTTTTCTTAAGCATCATGAACTGGATGCCTCATTTGGAATCATCATTGGACAGAACACCAAAGTATCCAGCAACCAAAACCCAAAATTAATAAATAAAATCTGACTTACTGTTGAGGATGTAAGTCAACACTTATTGATGTTTGCTTGCCACAAAATACAAACTAAAGTTCATATTTAGGTTCTATTGCCAGTGTCTTGAGACGGATTTGCCTTCACAGCTTTGGTAGTTACAAGTAAACTAACAGAACTTACAGGTTTGATGATCCATTTCTGCCTAGAGCCACCGTCCTCCCAGGCCTTGCGTAGCAGCTTGATGTCCTGAGGAAGGACGAAGGTGCGGGGGAAAAAGCTGAACTCTTGCTTGCCAAAGCGACCCTGCATCTTGGACAGGTTCCTCCACAGCCGGTCCTTTCTGCCAATCTGAAATGTTCCCGGGAAGTGGTTCAACTGGGACAAAACGAAAAACACAAGCACAGTCAAGTTAAGTGTAATTCTGGACAGAAAATCGAAAAAGAATTTCATAATTTCACCTTTGTTAAAGATTTATTTATTATTATATTTTTTATATTACAGTTCCCCCAAAATCAAAAATACACATTTTCTGTGCGTTGATACGTTTGGCGGGTGTAGTTCAATAGACAGAAAAATAGTGCTCACAGCAACATCATGTCTCGAGAAACCGGGGCACGATTTCTGGAAAGAGACACTGCTGGTAAGTATTTCAAATGTCTTTATTTTGCCGCTTTGAGCGCCACAAGTGCCATCTAGTTGTATTATATTCGAGGAAGGCTAACATCTCTACGGCCGATATCTCCAACATTTGGCAGCTCACACCACAACAACCGAGATTCATAAACAGCACTACAAGCTAGAGGAAAAATATGTCTTTTTTGGAGTGAAATGTCCCTTTAAGGCTTCCTGGGAGCACAATCTGAAATGAGCGGTGCAGCTACAGTTTCTCACCTTCTGGTGCTCTCCGAGGGCCTTGAAGCCAGGAGACTTCATGTGGTGTCCCCAGCAGCCCAACCAGTCATGGCTTTCTACATGAACAACAAAGCGACACACAGATTTTAAATCATCCAGTACAAATGTTACATGTGCAGTGAACTACAAAACATCACCTGATAGTTTTGTTTTCCAAAATCATTCCTAAAACATTTTGAGAAGAAATAGGCAAGTATTTCCGTTTAAAGTGATACCATGCATGAAATCATTTAAATCACACCGAGTTGTATAATTGCTTGAAACATAGGCTACATAGGAAAGGTCCAGTTTGTACCAGAGGAGCTCCGGCGCTGTGCTCGGACTATTTACGAACACACTCGAGGTCAAAAGGGTCTTGAAACCTTGACCATGAATTAATTGTGTGACGTAAAATGTATCTGAACAGCAACTCACGGACACACACACAACGACTTACTTTTGGTGGCTTTGAAGTGGGACCTGCCGATGGTGTGTTTGACGATATTTGGAGTGACAGTGCTTATCTTCCATTTTAACAGTCGTCTTTGTTCTGCTGGCAGCAGTTCCACTGGAGAGCACACAACACAACAACATTATATTCATCCAGATATTTAGTAATACACATTATGCACCGGAGCAAAACAATGCGGTGCTGTGGACGGAGGAAGCAGGAAAACGTATTTTAGCCAGTCTGTTTAAGTGTTCATTAAATATTTTCACCACTTTACCTTGCTGCCCGACAGTCTTTTCTGACGGGGAACTGAAGTCTTTAAATCTATCTCTGCTCTGTTCAAAGACTGCTCCAGACCCCTTTGACAAATACGGTAATCTTACCTGAAGAACATGGAAGTTTCTAATCTCCTGCTGCCTCGATCAGTTAGTTTGTTTGTGTGACTTTGGTAAATCGAAATTACACTTTAAAAACACCAAAGTCACGCAATAACACAAACAAATGAACCAATCGATAGACCAGCAACTATCCAAACTATCTCTTTAACACAAATGTGAATCTTCAGATTTTGCCTACAATCTTCAAACAAACAACACGTTAATCACAATCACTGAAACATAATTACATTATTTTACAACGGGCAAAGATAGCTTGAACTCAGCAGTCACCATGTCCAGCTGTGAGGAGATTTCTTAAAAGCTTTTGTTAAATATTAGCTTTGGTAACAGGCTTTTGCTTTCCTTCATTCTGTTAATCAGTCCCATATTCACACACTCTCACGTTACATTCTTGGGAGCGGTTTTTGGATTGTTAAACAGCTTTATCTCTCTTTTTTTTTTTTGTCTGCTCGGGCTTGCCTTTCTCTAACGTGATATGACCGAAATTAGGTGAAAACTCTCATACTGCTAAAGCTACCATCCGTTTCACACAACAGACGTGCGTGTCCTGACCTTTCTCATTGGCCGTGCTGAAGTAGAGTGTTGGGGGGATGTGGGGGAACAAACTGGGAACCAAAGCTGGTCTCTCCTCTCGATTGTCTTCCGCCCCCAATGACATCGGCTCCTCAACACTGAGAGGAAAAGAGGGAGAAAAGTGAGGGTGAACAGATTAATGGATAGTGGACAACGTCAAAACATAAGTGTTCATAACAAACAAGAGAAAGTTGCATTTAATGGTTGTATCGAGAACTTGCGATTTAGACTATTTGAAAAAGAAAAATCTTGGTTTATATCACTGACCAAAACAAGAGCCTGTGTTCTCACTGAAACATTTTGACGCATTTTTAGCCATTCAATCTCAAAGAGGGTTATCCAATTCAATAAATACATCAACCACATTGACTAAGAAATACGTCAAAAAGTGACGTCTCACAACTTTTTAGATGAAGCTCTATATAAACACAGACATTCATAATAATACATTTACTTTCTATATGTTTCCTGTAAACTCCATCTACAATAATTGTTCTCTGTTTCCTGCTGAAGTCTGTCTGGTCCCTGCCCTTCCAGCCCCACAGCTCTGCTTACCTCGTCTCTATTAAAACGAGCAAATTGCTCACAACAAAATTAAAAAGTAATGCAGCTCGAGTTACGTTCCCTGACAGCAGTTGGCATCCAGTCGCGACTCAAGTCGAGTGTGGGCTGGATAGATGACCGTTTGCACTATGTGCCGGTAACATGATTCGTGTGTGAATTTGGGGTTGGAGACACCATGCGGAGAGAGCAATTCATTTTGATACAGAGTCGAGAAAAAAGAAGGCGGCCTTCTAGAAAGAGACTTTCTGATCTTACGAAAATGATTACGATTCACAGACATTAGGAAATGTAGCTGGAGGAGAGCCAATGAAGACATAATTAACCTCAACAAATTAATACTGTAGCTAGATGAGAGCCAGTTGTATCATTGACAAGGACTTTTATGCAGCAGAAAAGTGTTTTTCTCAAAAAAAGGCAGCTGCAAGAAAGTCAAACAGCTTCCTGATATCTTTTTTCAACATAACACCACTGTTCACATCGGAACACAAAATGATGTGAACTCACGCACGAAATTAATTCAAATTAAAAAAACACTCACATGACAGTCATATAGGAAGGAAGGAAAGATGGATAATCAGATGGATCAAGGAACAGGCGATGATGTTATCCTCTTGCAGATCTCTTCCCTCAAATAAGGTCCTTTCACCATCAATATGTATACATTGGCATTACAGCTAGGCTAACTTAACACTATACTCGCCATACAGTAGCTATAGCCTTCAGGAAAGGGTGGAGAGGTGATGGGGTGTATGTAAATGAACACATAAACAAATCAGCTGGTTGCGGGAAAAAAAAAAGAAAAAAAAAGGGTGACAATAGCGGTCCCTCTCCAGGCTGTTTTAACAGAGAATCAGCTCAGAGACTTTGGTGGGGAGTTCTATTGTTGAGGCCATCATAGTGGAGAACAATATGACGCACAATGCAACAGACCTTTCCACCACGCTCTGCTGCTTTCAGCCTCTTTTAAACAATTGCAGTGAGAGAGAATGAAAGAGAGAGACAGGGTCCACAGGATCTGATGGATATGCGTTTTATTCCATGTTAGGAAGCCAATTAGAAACCGTGGCTTGGATGTTGGGCAGTCCAAGGAAACGACGTGGACATTTTGAAGTTGTTTTTTTTAGTTGGGAAAAATAATTTGGCTATTGAATGGACAAACATCTTTTTGGTACACTACATAATGAGTATACAGGAAAATACACATTGGTTGTTTGTTTGGTTTGTTATTGATTTATTTAATTTTATCTGCCCACCAGTTATTTATAGAAGCATAGTGAAACTGCAGGGGGCTTGAGAAACCCTTGTAGATATAGATCATGAATTCATATAGAATGTAGACGATTTGTATGATTTAAATGGCTGCCGACAATGATTATACTTCACTCCAGGTGCACAAGAGAAAGAAACGGGACTAAGCGTATAACAAAAGAGCATGACGGAAAGATTCTCTCAGAGAGAGTGTGGATTCAAACAGATCTAGAAATAGAAGGCTATCTGCTCCACGAGAAAGAAAAACAGTGTCCGGAAAACTGTCCGAAACCACATCGTCATTGTGAGAGAGAACAACAGTCCTCTACAGAGTTGTGTGTATGTTCTTGTGGTTATCCTAAAAGTCAACCTCTCTAAATAAAGAATTAAGTGTGAGCGTCTGGGGTTATCGAGTGCGTCTTACCCAGAAAGAAGAGCGATTGATGCTGTGGATGAGGTGCCAGTGATGGACGAACAGTCTGAATCATCTGAAGACAACAGAAGACTAAAATCAGCGGTTTACAACAGATATAGAGTAAACTGCCCGCTCACTGAAGGCAGCTTAAAAAAGGTTCATGTGTAGGATGTGCCAGAATTTAAACTTAAAACAATGAACTAACATAATCAACAGAATGTTAAGAGGTAACAGTTACGAGTTTACATTTTGAAAGATGTCGATGTATTGTATTGCATAGATGTCTACTGAAATTAGCAGTCAGGGTTGTTGATGAATAGTGAGACACTATAGCGCCCTCAATACAGAGGGAGAAGAAGTACAGCTGCCTGATTTGGGGCTTGCCAACATTACATCCGTGAACCCTGCACATTTTGATAGGCTGCTTTGCCGGGAGTAGAGTGTGCGAGATAGACGGGAGATGGATGGATCCTCTGTTAGCAGTCGCTATGCAGGTTAGACCCAGCCCGCTGTTACTCCTGGTGCTGGGATATATACGCCGGCCTTATCCATGCTGGATTTGTTAGCTCGTCTCTGCCGCCCAGACCCAAGCCAACATACAAACTATCAAAACGTAACGTTACACGGACCGTAGAGCCCCCAGTGCCACAGTAAACACACCGATATCGAAGCCCCACATTAACATTAGCAGATAGTGCTATTTATTCTCAGAGTTTCAGCAGTCTGGTCTAATGAACTGACTGACAGGCTTACACAGGAGTGAGCGGGTGGCTCGGAATTACACATTGCACCTTTAAGTATGAAGTACTAAGAGTGTGAAGTTTGTGTGCGTGTGTGTATTTTAACATCTTACCGTCATCACTACAGGCATTTTCCAGCTCATCAGGCAACTCCTCCTCAGCTCCATCCAGCTGCATAGCACAATCCTGGCTGGAAACAATTAATACAAGGTGAAACATTCAGAGTGGAAGGAAGAAAAAACATAACAGTATCTATTGATTGAGAAGAAATTAGCTGATGCTCACCCAGACAGCTGAGTCTCTCCAACCAGACACTCCTCCGTTGGCGAGGGCGAGGAAGGGAATGGAGAGGAAGATGACATGGAGACAGGCTGTCCCTGTCTGGTAAGGTGGATGGCAGAGATCCGAGTGGTGACAGAGCCCACCGAGGCTCCTGCAGGACTGGAGGCCACAGCTAAGAGGAAAGAACAGTCATATATCCAGAGACTTTGTAATGGTCAATTTATGGTTTTATACTAGCTACTTAGGAACTGAATATGAAGACTTTCATGTGTATGGTGACTGACACAAATCCTGTGTCTTTCTGCCTAGTTTACTTCATGACTTTAATGGTATTTCTCAGGAAACCAAATTAACCGCAAACTCCTCCTTGAACTTCTTTTCTTATTTAATAACTTTCAAGCCTTTGAGTTTATTATGTTTCTGTCGAGTTAGCATGAAGGGTGTTTTACGATTTTTCTGCCAGGGGTAAAACAAGGCCACTATTCACACACTTCGTGGCTTAAAACTAAAACAATTTAGACCTGCAGAAGAACTAACTGCATAAATTGCAGCATTTTTCCCAACCTACAAGTCATCTGTGCTTCAGATATTTTTCTCTACAACCAAAAGTCATTATGTTGTGATAGCAAATGCTTACATATGTGCAATCAACATAATACACTTCTCTCAAAACTAATGCGAGATATGCAGATGTCCTAATATCCAAGATAACATATTGCCGTGCCACATCCTTGGGAGGATAATAACTTTTCTGTTCCTAAAGTTGAGCGATACTAAAGTTTCTCCGGGAACTTATTATTGCATTGGCCTCTGATCATAATGTCAGTATTACTAGAAACTCGCTGTACTCGTAAATATTTCCAGAAAACTTGTCTTCAATATGTTTGACATTCTTGAATCTGCAGATTAGGTCTGCAACTGTTGATTATTTTCATTATTGATTTTTCTTTTTCAATTAAATCGAAAAAGAAAAATGGCCAAAACAAATTTTACAGAGCCGAACGAGACATCTTCAAATGTCTGTTTTGTTTAACCAAAAGGTCCAAATACCGAAAAGTATTTGAGTTACAATGATATATGGCGAAAAAAAAAAAAAAAAAAAGCAGAAAATCTTCTCATACGAGAGGCTCAAATCAGAAAATATTGGAATTGTTTCACTATTCCTGCTTGAAAAATTACTGAAACTATTAATCCATTATCAAAATAGTTGACAATTATTTTTTGTCGATTGACGACTTGATTAAAAATCGACTAATCCTTTGAGGTCTACTGCAGATTCAATAACCAGACGATGTACCATTCTCTTGTCCTGGGTTTACTACAGAACCGTTCACAGTAAACCAATAATTCTGATTACCTGTGATGGCATCCAGCGGTGTGGGCTGCTTCTCCTGAGTGGCACTGACATTGGCACTGAGCACAGTTGGCATGGGGCCATTTGGAAAAGGACTGGCTGCTGCAGGACTGATTCTTCTGCATGGGGACAAGGTTCTTCCCAGTGGACATTTACTTTCTGGGGGCTGCTTGTTTAAGTCTACTGATGCTATTGTTAAGGGCTTGACGTTTGTAGTTGCTGCCACCACTGCTGGAGGACCACCTCTGACTAGCAACTGATTGTTTAAAGCAGTTATTGTGCAACAGTTTTTTGTCTGACTGCATTCTGTTGTTTTAGCTGAATGGCTCCTCCTCGTCGTTGCTGTTTCTCTTGTTGTGCTTCTTATTTCTACTTTTGAGCCGTCAGTGCCGGAGGTATCCTTTCCCAATGCTGCCCCCTGATGTTCACAGAGAGTAAGGCATAGAGGAGGCACTGATGGCAAGTCTGCAGCTTTAGGCTAAGAAGACAAAACAACGAATGGTCAGATGTGGAGGAGGAGGCAGTAAGTGGACTTGTATAGATCTTACCAAATGTAAAGAATTCTCAAAGTTCTATATGTATCTGACTTGAAAAGCCAACATCTCATATTTCTGAGAAAATGTTCCACTTAAAACTTTGCTGATGTGGCCGGCAACATCAATAGTGACGACACTGATAAAGGCCACAAGCCGAAACGCTTGGTCTGACAATAAGGTTGAACTTATACTACAGCTGTTGTGGGGCTTTACGTCTTGAGACATCAGTACTCACCATCAACGTGTTAGTTTGCTGCACAGTGGCCTGTCCTTGGATGAACAGGTCTTGATGAGAAACTGACGAAAGAGGCTCCAATCCCGAAAGCGCATCACCTGTGGCAGCTAGACAGCTGCCCGTTGCTAAATCGTTTCCAGGTTGGGAGATTTGGAGCGGCATACATTTCTGCACGGTTCCCATTGGATGGACATTAAACCCAATCTCCTTGGGGACGGAGGAAGGGGCACTGGTTTCTGTGAGGCTGCTACCAGCCTGTGTGAGTCCTGTTGCAAGTACCTGGTTTGGGTTTTGAATCCCATTAAGTTGTTGTGGTAGGATTAAAGACCCATCTGGCACAGCGGTGAATTGGCTAGTGGTATTTACGTCTTCATTTTCCCCTACAGACACCACAGATGGGGCCACTGCTGTCCGCCTCAAGGGGGAAGCAGATGAGGCGACATTAGAGGAGAGAGGTTTGGCTTGATTCTTTCTCCTGGATAGCTCGAAGGAAGTCTGACTAAAAGGCACTTTAGTGGCCACACCTGTCTTGGCATGCGTACTGGCAGAGGTTGCAGTGGTGGGACTATCTGCGTTGGAACAAGCACGAAGCTTCGCCCCACCCCAGGGAGAGGACTGGTTTGTGGGCATGGCACTGTTGAACGAAGATGTGGTTATTTCTGAAGGCCTAAATTAATAGGCAGGATAGGAATAACAGTCGCGACAATACCAAGGCCTAAAGTGGAGGAAGATTCGCTTCCCAGTTTCTCTTGGTTCACTCCCCTCTCAATTCTGTAGGAATGACTTTTGAGATGTCAGCTCCAGTGGAATGGAGTTGTAAATTTCCTGTTGGTCACTGTAGATTGACTACAAGTTCTTGATAAAGCCTGACTAACAGTAAACATAACTGCCGCCACAGATGCAGGGACAGCAGGACAACACTTGGGCCACCTGTGCTTCAGGTCAGCAGGACACTGTTAGCTCTTGATAGCGATGCAGGGTTATAAGCCTTCCCATGAGGCTCAGACAGGCAGGCACATAAGGTTTTTCTCCCAAGGCAAAGTGGTTCACACACTAATTAAATAGTCACACTCAGAGTTTGATATAAGACCGAGGACGAGTCAATGAGTCTTGAGGACATCGTTGATGCAGACTGAGACAGAAGCAGTCCTCCCCCCCTTTCTTCTCAATGACTCTGGGGATGAATCGTAAGCTTCAGGCCGCCTAAAACTGGAAACTTGGCTCACACCAAGGTGTCAGGTCTTAGAGAGAGTGGTGTTCTTGGAGTGCTCATATATTCCCAAGTTGACTCACAGGAGGCAATAAAGCAACAGCTTTAACCACTGAAAGTACACAAGGAAAGAAGCAATATTAGTTAGAGAATCCCTTCGTCCTGTAATGACAACTGATCAGTCTACTGATAATAAGAAATAATCAGCAGAGTAAACCCCTCCATAAAGTAATCTCTTTTGTATGTAAAGAAAGTCAAACAAAACCTTTTTTAAAGAGCAGAAACCAATGCTGATATATGCGGTTATAGATTCACCAGCTGTTTAAAAACTATTTTGTCAAGATATTATTGTTAGAGGGGTAGAAAATGGATGGTGATGCATTTAAAAACACAGATGAATTCAACCACCACTACTGTAGCCAGTAACAACATTAGCATACAAAAAAAAAGCACAAAACAAATAGATTAAAGATTTCAACAATAGCTACCAGGATAAACTACATATAAAGGGTTGGTGTTGTGATGCTTACGTTTAGGACCTTGGCTGCTGCCAGTTGTACGACATTGTGATACAAACTCATCCTTTGCTGGCACAGCAGGTGTGCACAGTTGTATTGAGGGGTGTTAAAGAGATCCCCTACCATTGAAATCACAGCCATGTGAGCTAGCTAAGTGAGTGAGGGGGAATTAGCTAGCCTGTATCACCAAAAGCAAGAATTCCTACGTATTGACATATGCTAACAGTAGTTTGCCACTTTTCTTTAATGACGTCTTTTGAAGCCTCTATTCAGCAGGCACCGTACCGTGTGCTGAAACCAGCCAACACCGCTGTCATGTCCTGGAAAGGAGAGTAGTTTCACGTGTGTGTGGGTCCACCACACGCCGCTCCATGCTTAGCTTAACGCTAGCTAACCAACTGACTAACTAACAAGTCTGCTGTGGGTATATTCAAATAACAAAGTTAGCCCAGGCCAGACTTACTTTGACACCAAGCTTTCTTGAAAACATCACACATTTTCCTACGCTTTAATAGAAACAGACGTGTCGGCTAATAAACGCTAGTTTATGTCCGTTTCTGTTTAACGTTACCGCCGCACCGCCCAGACAGCGTTAGCTTAGCAACGACGACCAACACAACACCAACTGTCATTGGGTGTTTGAAAGATCTCGAGTCAATAAACAACACAACAATAACACACAGCCTTGCTATGAGTTTATGAAAGTATCTTCATGCTCACCTCGTCCCCTGTAATGTTCCTGGCATGGTGTTCCGTTGGTCCGGCGCGGGGATACTCGCGAGAGGTTCTCACATTGCAGCAGTTAGCTGAAAAGTGCGAGTGGAACGTCACGGCTGAAGATCGTCTATAGCGCGCGGAGCGCCACTCTGTTAAAGTGACCGGTGTCAGTAAACTAGTGGAAAGGTAACACGAGAGGTCTTCATGCAGCCCGTAGGCGCAGTTGTATAGTCCAGGCATTTACATTGGTTCTGGTTCCTTAGTTCTTGGAAATATCAAATAATTAAAAAAAAAAAAAAGCTTATTCAAGTAAATAAATACAAAAATGAACGTGAACCTTTACGCTAGGCAAAAATAGTTTTGTAAAAAGTTGTTTTTCTACTGCAAATTTTCCATGGCGAATACATTTTGCATTGCAATTGCTGTCGAGGCATACTATTTTTTGTCGACAGATGTTTACAGATGTAGGCAACTATGTGGAGTTGATTCTACAAAAAAAGGAAAAGTGTTCGCCCTTCCTATAGGCTTTATTCAATTGAATCCCCAAACCATTTAATTAACAGTTGCCACAAAACAATTAAATCTGGTTTCGTTTTGGTGTAATTGGCTTTCTTGTGCTGTGTATCACCTCAATGCAAGGTTGCATGAGGCCTGTGTAGTAGTGCTCTGTGGCAAGGTTTCCTTGGCTTCACAAGAAAATTGATGTTTACATTTTTTTAAATCAAAAGGTAAACTTGGTTCTAGTCAAAAAGAAAGAACCCAATTATATTTTAGTTTTTTTTTAATCTGTGCGAGATGAACAGATATCAAAGTTAACTGTTGTAAACAAAATGTGGAGCTTCTTAGGAAAACAAAACCATCAATGCTTAGACCTACAGCTTCATCTCTAACTCCAACACCGCTCACTGTCATTTCAGACAGCCAGTCTTTGCAAAGCACTTTATTTGTCTTAACTAAAACTGAGGAAATATGTTAATGGCAACACTTTGTGTTATTGGTTGTGATGGTGCTTTGGGTTTCAGCCTCAGTTGGTCTCTTGCCTTCATTTCACACATTTCATCACTAGAGGGCTCACTGGAGGGAAGACCTATAAAACAAACCTCTGTCCTCCTCCTGCCTTTGCTCATGTCCTCTCCTCCCTCGTTTTCTCTCTTCGTTCTGTCACATTTGATATATTTTTCTCTACATATTTGCCTCTCCTCCCTCCTCACTCTCATCCTTTCCTTTCTGAATTTGTTTCCTTCTTCCTTGCTCTACTCTTTCCATCGTCTGTACCTCTTTTTTTCCTCCCTTCCCTCTTATTCCCACTTGCTTCCTGTTTCCTTTCCTCTCTCCTTCCCCCCTTCCTCCTTTTCACCCTTCCCTTCCTTTTCCTCTCCTCCTTCCCGCCTTTCCTCTTTCATTCCCCTTCCCCTTCCTAACTCTTCCCTCTTTTTCTCATTCCATCACAGTTTCCTCTCCTTTCCTTCTTTTCTTTCTTTCATCCTTTCCCAACTCCTGCCCGTTCATCTCTTTTCCTCTCTCCACTCCCTCTTCTCACTTCTCACATCTTCCTTATTTCCTTTCCTCTTTTCTCCCTTGCCTTCCCCTTTTGTTCCTTTTCCTATCCTTTTCTCTCTCATTCCATTGTTTCAATTACATTTTCCACTTCTCCTTTCTTCTTTCCCGCCTGTCCATCCCTTCTCCTCTCTACTTCCTCTACAGCCCCCCTCTTCTTAAGTCCTCATAACTTTGTCTACCCCCCCTCTCTTCCTCCTTCATTTCCTCATACTATTCCTCTCCTGGACTCATCCTTTCCTCCTTTCTGGACTTTTCTCTCCATATCTTCCTTTCTTTCCTCTGGCATGTCAGAGCTTGTGAAAGTGTGTGTGTGTGTGTTAGAGAGAGAGAGAGAGAGAGAGAGAGAGAGAGAGAGACACACACACACACACACACACACACACAGATAAAGAGACCAGGAGAGAGCGAGCAGACTAAAGCTGAGCAGTGAGCGGGTTGAGCAGCAGGAGTACTTCTGTCCTCGGAGCTGAGGAGGATCCAGTCTCAAGTGTCACTGGGAGCAGAGTCTGCAGGACAAGCTGGTTGTCCCAAGAGAAAGAAGATTAAGAAACAGGATCTGTCTTCCGAGTGGTTCACGAGTCTCATTTATGAGGACAACATTTTCAGACTCCAGGATGATCTATCACCTTCCAATCCAACACAGAGCCTGAAGTGGCTCGGCTCGGTTGAATAAATCATTCCCCCGAAAGAGGAATAAAGAAGAAGAAGAGGAGGGGGAGGAAAAGTCAGTCCATCAACAAAAGACAACCAAAAAAGTCTAAATTGGCGCCTTTTGGGACTATTGGATATATTGTTCCCTCTGAAATCCAGAAGAGGACTAAAGAAGAAAAAGTGACGCGAGAAAAGAAGGAAAGTGGTTACATCTTAAGAACAACCAACAGAGAATGTTGGTATATGCCAAGAAAAGAAGAGATACGACAAGAAGATAATGTAAAAAGAAAAATATAGAAAGAAGAAAATAAAGATTGCTTTTTTTTCATAAATCCAGAAAAAAAGGAGGAATACATCAGAAAAGAAAGAGACAGAAGAGGAAGAAGTGTTTCTATCATCCTATTAATGATCAAATATGTTGTAGACCAACATTTGTGTGAACTTCACTCTCGAAAGTCTGGATGAAGACAGAAGAAAAAAAAGGAGTATAATTAAGGAATCAAGGAAAAATAATTAACGTTCACTTTTTAGTTAGGGATTTTAATAAAATGTTGTGAAAGAGGGGGAGGAAAACAACCGAAAGAGTCTGAATTTGCCGTTTCAAGGACCAACCAAAACAGTGAAAGGAAGCTACAGAAACGCAGGAGGGAAGAGTCAAAAGTAAAGGAATAAAAAGCATACAGAGGAATAAAGAGGAAAGAGGGAAAGAGAAATATTTCGGAAAAAAGAGGACAAGGAGGTTTCAAGTGGAAACAGAGAAGAAGAGGAGTAATCAAGGAAAAGGTTAAAAAGGGGAAAATCAAGAGTAAAGAACCAGAAGAACCCAGGTGTGACAATGAGGCTCCTGGTGCTTCTTGCAGCTTCTCTCTCCATCCTCGTCCTCCACATTGCAGCCGTAGCCCCAGCAGAAAGCATGGCCCCGAGCCGGCTGGAGCGCTGGGTCCGCTCAGGCCTCCAGTCGCTGCAGTGGGACCAGCTCGACCGGTGCCTCCGCATGTCCTCCCTCTCTGAGGCCGAGTGCAGGCGGATCGCCCACCTGCCGTTGTCCGCCGTGGCTGTTTACGTATCGGAGCCATGCACAGCTGCAGGTAGGGAGGGCAAAGGTCACACATTGCCTGGGTTTTCTTGTTTTTTTTATATCCTGATTGAGGGTTTAGTAGCAGTTGTTGAGAATGTACCTGGCAAAATGTGAAGTCGTGTAGTGTACAACTAGGTGATGTAAAGTTTTCAGTTTCAAACTATTTCGAGATGTAAATAAAAAAAAGGGGGTTCTGGATGGGTCAAGAAACTTGGTGTTGGTGATGTTGAAGTTAAAAATCCGGTGCTCCTCAAGGATAGGGGATGTGGTTGAGTAAAAATAAAAATTAAAAAAACTGCCCAACTTACTTTTAGTGGATGTCCATGGTATTGGTTGGCAGTCTGAAAAGCATGCAAGACACTCTGAATGTAAGTAAAAATCATTTATTGATACATGGTTAACCAAGTCAGTCTTCATCAGGAAATAAAGAGCCCTGAAAGAAGAATGAGGACAGGTGTTTAAACTTGTTTAAAACTCAGCAAAAGGTGAGCATGTTAATGCTGCTCACTTAAAGAAAACACTAGCAAGACTGTGAAAATGACTAAATAAATTCAAAAATGTACTCCAACTAATTCACACATATACTGGCAAAAAAGGGAGTAAATAAATAACAAATGATTCAATTAAGTACAATAACAATTAAAAACAATAGTTTGAATAAATATACATGGTATACAGAGACAGAAAGAAACTGCACTCGCATAAAATGTGGTTCAAAACACATCACAATCACAAATGTCACGATGTGTTTAAATGTGCATGGCGAAGCTGGAATTACAAACCACTTTCTAATAATATAGGAATAAAGGAGAGGAAAAATCAAGTTATTTCCTTAAAAATCAGTCCTAAGAATCCAATAAAAGAGACTGGTTTAGTGATCATACTGATTAATGGGTGTATCACTGTAAAAGTGATCTATGTCTTTCTTTTTGATTCTTTTAAAGTGCTCTGGTGTATTTCTATATCCTATCACTTTAGATCTTCCACAATGCATTTAGTAATTTATGCAGAAGTGCTAAAGTTGAGCATTTCAGACAAACGGTGAATACAGGTATTCAGACAGACTTTAATATTTTTTTTAACATTAAAGCATGTAAACATGTTTTAGTAGAAACCCCAAAAGTATGAACCTGAATATTAGCACCATACTGTATGTCCCTTTAAATATTCCAGTATCTCTTTTAAATGCACCATTAGCCTTGTATAGTTCACTTTCCGAGTAACAGTATATTCTTACCCTCCAGGTAACTTAGACAAAGTTCTGGCCATCCTGCCCGACTCCTCAGGTGGCTCGATGAGCTCCAAACCACGGGGAGGTTTCAGCCAGGTGCTGAATGCAGGGGAAGGTCCGCACAGACACCAGCAGCCTTTCCCCGGCTCAACGGCACATGATGCTGTGCTGGTGCTGGATCCGAGCCCCGGGGAGAACTTTGGACACCCTGTGGTCCTCTTCTATGTGGATGTGAATGTGACAAAGAAGAGATGCTCCCACCTCGATGGCATTTATCTGGGTAAGTCAGCAGACAGTGACAGTCTTTGTGTGCACATAACATACCGTTGAGCCATTGTTAACTTTGTTTAAATACTCATTACCTGCAAGTGTATTTAGCTGTTAAATTGAAAAAAATTCATTTGTTGGGTGTATTTTTTTTGATGCCCTAACAAATTACAAATGTTTACAAATTGTTTTCAAGTGTTAACGTAAAGTTAATTTGGGAGTGATGGCACCTTTACATTCGTAGCATTACTAATTGTTGTAGTTATAAGCTCGTTGTAGTAATAGTAGTGGTAGCAGTAGTAATATTGTTATAGTAATAGTGGTAATAGCAGATAGAGCAGAGAAGCAAAAGTAGTAGTAATACTAATATTTAATGGGGTGCCACTTGGATCTATTCTTGGTCCATTACTATTTACGTTATTCAAAAATAATTATTATATCACATTTTATGCAGATGATACAATTGTATATGTCCCAAGCTCCACTCCAATCCTGGCTCATCTTCAGTCTGGCTTTAATGCTTTCCAATCATGACTTAATCATAGACATGTTTTAAATGCACATCAGACCAAGTGCATTGTGTCTTCACACTCTGGCATTAAAACTTTGAATACTACCCATACCTCTCCTACTGAGACATACACATACAGTATGTGACAGCAGACATCACAACAACATGTTATTTAAGATTCATATCGAACATTTGATTTTAAATAATGACAAATCACTGATTTTGACAGCAGTGGTTTAAGGTACTATACACCTTTTAAATGGAATAAACTCCCAACTGCCCTCGAGTGACATTCATTCAACCCCTCTGAATATTTCAAGGCTTTATTATCTGATATTTTTATGACACCAATTGTTTTTTATTAACTCTGTGTCTGGGGATTCGTTTGGCTTTATTTGTGTTGAATTTGTTGCAGGCTTTGCAGTTGTCTGACTATAAATGTTTCTTCTAAGCAGGTCTCTCTTAAATAAGTTGCCTCATCTCAAAGAGACTGCCTGAAAAGAATAAGCAGAAGCAGCATTCATAGAAACATTAATTGTAGTAATATAATAGTAAGCTAGCAAGACTACCAGTAGTAATAGGTCTGATAGTAGCAGAGGTAGTAGTTACAGTAGGAACAGTGGAAGCAGTGTTGACACTATTCAAAAGCAGTACTGACATTAATAGTAGCAGTAATATTATGCTAGCTTTCTGTTCTTTTTTGCGTGACTATGAATTTCAATTTCAATCTGTGCAGCAAAGGCGTATGTGCTGTATCTCTGAGCGTATTTAGTGTGTGTGCCTGTAAAGTTCTGCCCTTAACTGAAGCAGAAGAGAAAGTCAAAGTTGGTTGTGCGTGGTCTCACCCTCTGAAAGCTCCATTTATAGCTCATTGTGTGATGCAGGACACTTTCCTGCTCAGAGGGGGTCCTACCCAGCTACATCTTCAGCACTCTTTGCCCACAGCAACACCTCCTATATCTGTGTGTGTGCGTGCGTGCGTGCGTGTGTGTGTGCGTGTATTCATGTGTGTTCCGGCACTTCTATCTTTGTGATAACCAACTTGAGGTTAAAGTGAAGACGTTTGCAAGACATTTGGTTGAGCATCACTTCTTTTTAGGACTTGCTTTTGAGCCTTATGTTTAAAATTAGGTTTAGATTGAAGGATAGTTCCAGTTTAGCTACAAAATGGTCAAAAATAAATGGCCTGAAAATGGGACCCAATTTGTAATAAAACTTTCCTTCAAGTTTAGAGCTGGGTTTAAGGCAACCACTTACAAGGGTAAATCCAATAATGTCTTATATTTTTCATCTGACAGCAGAAACAGAAACATATATGCAAATATTTGGGGATGTATTCAGAATTGTCTCATCGTAAACCACAACATGCGGTGAGTGATCACAGAGAAATTCAGGAGGAAACAGGCAATTGTTCCGTGACACTAAAGGCAAAGTGAGAGTATTTTGGTCATATTTGTAAAAGGGTTGACAATCAAACATCAACGTTTCTAAAAATGCTCCCCTTTTGGTGGTGGCAAACAACAGCTTTGCTTGGGATAAAAGGCCAAAAGTGAGAGTAAAAGAAATGTTTCCAAAGTGCTTTATGTATGTAGAAATATTCCAAGGGGACATGTATTCTGTGATGGTCCTCACAAGTCCTGTAAAAGAGGCATGCTTGAAAGTGCAAGTTGTTGATCTCCCGCTGTGAGAGAGGTTAGGGCCAGAAGTTGAGGTGAATTTGGCCCTGTTTTATATGAACACACACCTGTCAATTATTCATACACATACACACACGCAGCACTGTGCCCCCTGCTGGGCCCTGTAGATGGTATTGGACCAAAGTCTTTTAAAGCAAAACTTTCTTTAGACCTCATTTAACCCGGTGAGGACAGGAAAAAAAAGAGAAAATAGATGGACGAAGAAAAAAGGAGGTTTGGTACACACGCAGAGGAGAAGATGAGAAGATGAGAAGAGAAAATGGGAGAAGTAGATGATAAAAACGAGAAGCTGTTGAGCTGCAGTTTGTGCAGTCGCAATAATAAAAAGGTGCCAATCCTCTCTAAAACATTTTCTCACTCATCTCTAGCTATGCCGATCATGGTCGGATCAACCTGTTAGAGGGCCCCGCACCACCTTGTAGGGACGGCCTAAAGGAAGGAGGTCAAACTCCTTATGAAGTGAGCATAGGCGAAGATTTATGTTTCTGCCGGTGGGTGCTGAAAACAGTGGAATGGGCATTCAACTTTTCAACCCCTATGCCCAAAATAAACCTTCTGCAATAGCCATAGACTGCATAACTTGATGCTATACATATTTGGAAAAAGTAGTCGAGCACATAGGCCAAGTACACAATCTAACACAATCTGAACCTGCCTCTATAGTACACCCATAAAGAATGCAACATGATGGGCTACAAGGAGCACGGCCAGTAACAAGCCAAAGAAATTATAATAGGCTATCTAACGTTGGTGCACATGCCACTTAATTATCCATCAACACATTGGCCCACACGGCTACTAAATATAAAAAAATTGGATTCGTTTTTCACTCACCATCTACGTTACTTCTTGTCAATGTGCCGCACAGCGTGAAGTTTGATATTAAAATCAATGTAAATTTGGCCCCCCGACTCCGGACCCGGAATCTGTGCCTAAGAGTGAGTGATCAGGACAGTTAAGAATCAGTCAAGCCTCACATACCTACACATACATACACCTGTAACACACATGATCGAATCTGTTCTTAGGTTTAATTACAACATCACGCTTTTACAAATACATTTTATAATGTTCAGTTAGGAAGGCGAGGCCAAGCTGACCGGGATGGCCCATTGATCTTATTCCCCACTGCAGGAAATTGTGCATCTAAACCTGTCTCATCAAGATGTGTTTCACTCTCTGTGTCTTTAGGTGAGGAGTGTTTGACTCTGGCTTTGAAGGGTCGCTGTCAGAACCAGCTGAAGCGTCGGCAAGCCGGGCCAGAGAGGCTTATGGGTAATGGACATGGTCGGCTGGCAGGTGGGGCGCTGCGCGGTAGTACCATTACCACAAGCGGTGGCAGCCGCCTGGTGGAGCGGGCCGTTGGAGGGCTCTGTGAAGTCCACTTCCTTCCACTGGTGGTCGGAGTTGGAGACAGCAACCGAACGCAGAGACTCAGATGTGTTGGTAGGTTTTAAATCACTCCTTTTTTCAGGGTTCAGGTCTGAACAAAATCCAGCAACCTCTTTTTTAACCCCCCCTTTTAACAAACATGGATACTTTTCATCTTGCGTTGGAGCAGTTTCCCTCTCCTTCCAGTCCAAATGCTAAGCTAGGCTGAACACATCCCGAGTCTTTACTCAGATGGAGGACCAAGTAATTGTTTCGCAAGTCACTAGTAGCTAAGTCTCAAGTCTTTGCACTAAAGTCCCAAGTCAAGTCTTAAGTCCTCAACTTTGACTTTCGAGTCCTAATGAAGTCATAATGCATTCTTTACCAATTTCCAGTTCCAGTTATTTGTTGACCACTGCAAAGTTTTTGTACGCAACATTAGTTCTTCATGGTTCTCTCCTGCAACTTCATTGGATGCTGTCGGATTGGTTTAAACAAAGTGGATCTGGGGGAATTAAGTGTCGACTTCCTGGGAACTGTAGTTGATTCAGGAAATGAAGGGAAATTAATTGAATCGTGGCACACTTTTTAAACAACATACTTTTTAATCACCAAAAGTTACTATCATGTCTGTACCAAATTGTATCACAATTCATGCAACAACTGTGTAGCTATTTCACTCACAATCAGTCATGTCAATCTGCTGTTGGGGCGAGGGGAAAGTTAGGAGATCACAAAAGTAATTAGTATTCATACTCTGGCGACCTTGGATATCAGTGCCAAATGTCATGGCAAAGCACACAATTTTGTTTGATGAGTGACAGAATATCCGTTTCAAGTAGGCCTATGTCACTACAAGATGATTTTGTATTACGTTTTAGATGAAAAGAAAACATACAGTAAAATTCAGGTTGTTAGACTCCACCTAATTTTAAAGGTTGAATGGCATGCTGCTGCACTTTTCCTGGTAGGACGCTTTCTGACTGAAATGCAGAATAATTCTCATGTTATGCCAAGACCACCCACACCTGCAGCCTCTGCCAGAAACCTGGGCCTCGTGAGAGAAACTGCTGGGAAAACGTTATCATGCTGTTATGGCAAACATACACAATCCTCAGGATAAAACCGCAAACCCACCTCCGGCATGCTACAAATATGTGGAGTGGATTAAGTATTCCTTAATTTGTTGATTGTGCCCAATTAAACCCACTGTCAGCTGAGTACACGAGCATACCACGTTTGATTGGACCTGATGTCAGGACACATGCTAAATGTTTTAGAACGAAGGCTCTGCTTTATTTAGAAGTTGTTTTCAAGACAAGCACCTGAGCACTTTCTGACATGCCCCCTACTTCAACAGAACATGCAGAGTTTGCAAGGTGCCCTCAGCCACTGCCAATGGGCTCTCCCAGTTTGCCTGTCTCCAGCTGTGAGCTAAATAAAAACACCAGACGCTGCCACCAGCAGCCGTTGGCCACTCACCTCTCCTGCCGACTCTACCAGACCTGCGACCACGCTGTGCTCATCTCAGGTAGGACAGTTTGTGTTTTTTTCCCCCATATATTTTCATTGTTTTCACCAAAAAACAGATAGACACAAGAGACTAAGACTGAAGGTTAACACGTCCACAGGGTTTGTGACATCCCCCAGAGGTTTATCAGGGGATGTATCGATGTCTAGAGTTTGGATTTATTGAAATTGAATCCAAAGTGGCAAAAACTAGAAACCTGCATATTCGTCTCATCTTCCCGGTGGCGGCGCACCCAGTAGAGGAGAGGGGGAGGAGAGAGGTCGGCGGAGCCCCAGTTAGTGGCCGAAGAGACTTGAACTCAGCCATAACAAGCCCCAGTGCCGACAGCTATGCACTCGGTGAAACAGCCTCCTGGCAGCTGTGAGGACAAAGCAAGGTGGTGCGGGTGGTTTTCTCGTTTCTGCTACTTTGAATTTAATCCAATAAACAAACTATAAAACAGACACGGAACATGGCTGTAATATGTACAAGCGAGTCAGGCAGCTGTGCTTCTTCTCCCTCTGTACTGAGAGCAGACTGGCGCTACAGGGACTCACTATCGCCTCTAGAGGAACAAGTGGTATTACAATACAGACGGAGCGCCGCTAGTCAGTTAGCTGCTAAATTCAGTAGATATCTCTGCAACACAACACATCTTTGACATAACGTCAACACTGATACCTCTTTGCATTCTGTTGATAATGTTAGTTCATTGTTTTAATGTTTTAGGTTTGAATTCTGGCATCTTACACATTGAACCTTTAAATCAATTATCACTGAACATTGCAACTTCACAAACTAGCCACATGTGTGTGGGCGCCCAGCAGACACAATGCCTCGCCTGGTTCTTTGGTGCTGCTGTGTCTCTGTTTGAGTGGAAGAGAGTCGCTCCGTTGTGGTTTATCAAAATCAAGCTGTGTGCGTACACTGCAGGTGGCTGGCAGCAGCAGATGACGTTCCAGCGTCATGTTCAGAATCTTCAGAGGTTTTACAGCATGCTGCAGAACAACGGCTTCCACAAAGAACACATCAAGACCTTCTTCGCCAGCAGTGGGCATCTTCCTGGTAGGACAGTGTTGCTCTATAAACACTCTATAAATGTGTTGCCTCTGTTTCACTGAAATTTAACTCTTGCAGTGCACTCAAAACACCTTTTTGCTTTCTCATTCAAACATTACAAAACACATTTTGTTCCAAAAATCCTATGAGCCTCAGTAATAGCCTAATGCGGATAACTCGATTACATTACATTTGTCATTTAGCAGACGCTATTATCCAGAGCGTGAACTAACTACAGTCCCCCTTGAGCAACTCGGGGGTAAGTGCCTTGCTCAGGGGCACAATGGTGGCAGACCCTGGTATTGAACTATGGAAGCCTGACCACTAGACCACCACGCCCCATGATCCTGATTGGTCGATTATGCCTTTGTACGGTGTGTTATTCTTTACAGCAGACCGTTGCTATGGACGCAGTTCTGATCTCCGAACACAGCCAGCATACTATTTTTTTTTGATCATTTTAAAATGTTTATATTGTGTAACATTATTGATTTCTTCAGTAAGTGGCAGTGTCCTGCTCACCACGTCGGGGTTGATTTCACAATCATGAACCGTTTCTGGTTAAAAAGTAAAGTTACAAAAATTCTGCAGAAAAAAATTTCAAATGAAACTTTACAAAAAAAAGCTTTCACTGTTAGCATGCTGGCCTTTACTTTTGAAAACTGACCCTTGCAGTAAATCTTTTTTTTTTTTTTTAAACCTCCTAAATATCTGTTATTTTCTCCTCTCCAAAAGTTATACTTTAGATATGTCAAAAATAGAAAGGAACACAAGGAAAAGCTAATTGTGAGCAGATTTCCACCAAAGATTGGACTGATCAACTGACCAACTCTAAAACCTATCTACCTCCCCCCCCCCCCCTCCCCCCCCCCCTGGCCCCCCCCCCCGGCCCCCCCGTCCCCCCGCCACAGAGGATTTAGAGGGTGTGTACTCAGCAACGGAGAAAGCAGTGATTCGTAACCACGTGTCGTACGTCTGCAGGAAGCAGCACTGTGCTGACACGCTGGTGCTCTACCTGAACTCACCAACACGCAATGACGGCACAATGCTGCTGTGGGACGCCAACCTCAACGGCATTGTAAGAGAAACACACACACACACACACACACACACAACACTGATAATGAATGGGTTTAAGTAAAAGTGTGTAAATGAGTGAATATGAAGAACAGAAGAAAAGGATTTGATAGAAAGAGAATGTGCGAGTGTGTAAGAAAAAACAAGCATATTTAGTGCATGTCATGTCCATTATCATATTTTAACCAAATTTCTTTTACTTTAATTACCAGCATCTCTACTCAAGTTTTCTTTTTCTAAAAACAGGTGGATAGAAACACATGTAATGACAGGAGCACATTTTGTCAGTATTACACTTCCTAAAACTGTTGCACCATGGTTTGTTCTCCTTTTCTGACATTACTGACACTCACAATTGTGTGTGTCTTTGTGTACGTGTGTATATATAGGGAATATCATGCAGCACTGTCTAGCACACACACAGATACAGATTTGTCTTTAAAGCAGATCACTAACACAGAATGGAAAATAATGTATCAGACACACATGGGAGCCATTATCAGCTTGATAAGATGATTCCTCTGACCGCACACACACACACACACACACACACACACACACACACACACACACACACACAAAGAAAGGACCACCCAGAAAACAGCATTTCTGTCGTTGTTTCTCAAAATGAGGATATGAGCTCATCTGGTTGAAGGCAGTTATTACAGAGAAATGTTTAGCACAGTCATACTGGGTCCAGCAGGCTGCGATTATGGCTGTAAATACCTCCTGATAAACCTTATTTAGAAATTTCTTTTTTAAAATTATGTTAATATGTTATATCACATCTGGTGATACTGACGTTAGAAACATTCTTTTAATGAAACCCAATGGATGCACAATGAACGTCAAACTCGTCTACATGGTTTTGTGTGTGTTTGCTACCACTAGCATGTTAGCTAGTTTACTAAGGATCCTTTAATGTAAATAAATTCTACCAGATCTGGCAACCGTTGAGCAACCACTTTAATAGCTATCACTATTGATTTATTCGATATCAACTGTACCTAAAATACTTCTTCCTATTTTTCTACTGTATCTTTCACTCTAAAAACCCCATTAAAAAGAGTTACCAAAAAAACAAACAGGCATTATAAAACTCAATATCAATTACAGGAATAAGTGGTGACATGGTCCAAAACAAAAATGTCTTTTTCATTATGTGGTAAAATATCAGATTGTTCCACTGTCCTATTCTCCACTGCTGACACAAACATAAAAATTCGAATTGATCACACTGACATCCTCACACGCCTCCTCACGCCTCTCTGTTACCAGGCTGACCTGAAGGAGAGATACTCAGTCAACGAGCTGCTGGCTGACCTGGCCGGCTGCAGGGCGACTCGCGTGTTGCTGTTTGTGGATCAGAGCTACAGTGGCGTTCTGTTCAAGAGGCTGCGGGGGTCCCAGAAACACCTCAATGTAGTTCTGATCCAGAGCCAGACACGGCAGACCCACAACCACCAGAGGTTGAACCCTGGCTGGGAGGACAGCGGCTGGTCCTACATCAGCCCTGCGAGCTGCCTGCTAGACCACCTGGGAAAGGTAATTCATCACATTTAAGGGTTTCGTTTATTTTGACTCTTTTTAGTAATCTTCTAATCACACCTTCCACCGATGATGTTATCAGGGTACCGGGATGTCTCGCCTCCTGGAGCCGTGGGCCGGCCTTTTAAACGTGACTCTGGCCGGCGCCCCCTGCAATGCCACGCCGCCTCTGACGGATGGCGAGATGCGACGAGAGTACCAGGGCTGCCAGAACCTGCCGACCGCGCTCTGGCACCGGAAACACAGGAGGACCAACTGAGAGAGAGACACTGAGACTGACTGGGAGAGGGAGAGAGAAATTAATTATGGACACACACACACACACACACACACACACACACACACACACACACCATTCACAGGTGTTTGTTTTACAAACATGCATATTTGCGAGTGTGTGTTAACTTAAGACTTTAGTTTCAGTGCGCTTGGTGGACATTGGTGTGTGCGCTTGGTGGACATTAGTGTATGTGCGTGTGTGTTTTCTGTCCTAACTCAGACAGTAACCATGGTGATGACAGCTCATCCCAACGGGAGTGTCCTGAACACCATGTAAACTGTGTGTGTGTGTGTGTGTGTGTGTGCGAGTTCAGCAAAAGGACAACCACTCCCGTAGACCATTGCTAGCTTGTGTGTGTGTGTGTGTGTGTGTGTGTGTGTGCGTACGTTCGTCTCCTGGGCACTTACTTTCTGTACTTTTTCTGTATCTTTAAACGTGTAATTTCTTCTTCCCTCTTCTCTTAATTATGTCCTTTGCTTCACCTTTTGTCAGCTACTTTCCTCCCCTCCTCTCTGGATGTCCTCCTCTCTGGATGTCCTCCTCTAACGTCCTCTTCTTTCTCCCCCTTCTCCATGTCCCCTCTTTTCTCTCCCTCTCTTCTTTATTTCATTTCTTCCTGTCTTTCTTTTATTGGCAATCACTTCCTTACTCCGTCCATCATTTTTTCCTCTCTTTTTCTTCCCTTTTCGGCTGTCAGTTTCTTTTACCGTGCTCAAAGAGTGTTTAAAGAAAAAGTTGAATACTAGAATAATGTAGTCACAAGACATCAGAACTTGCAAAACCCTTAGACATGATGTGAGTTTTGTGCATTTAGAATCTGTGCACATGAAAACCTGAATGAAAACACAACAAATCTTTTAAAAAAAACCCTCTCATTTAAAAGCTCCCGAGTTGATTTATTTATTGTGTAGTATTTCAAAGGTTAAGATTAAACTTTCACACTCAGTACTGACACTATTCTTGGAGAATAGGGCAACACATGACTCGACCCAAACGACTGCTTGCTCTTCTCGAATCAGTTTGTCAGATGTCCGTTGAGTACATCATATTTGCCAAGCAGAACTGTTGTTCCTAAAAGTTATCCCCAAAATTCAAATTTTAGAGATTTTTTTTATGTGTCTTGAACCGAGGAAGCGGGAAAGGGAGAGACACGGACACAGCCAGGAAACGAGAAAGATAAACTGGTTGGCAGTGATCATGATTAAGATATGAAGCACTGAGACTGCCCTCACTGCTACACAGACCAGCTATAGCATTTTAATAAGGGCACAACTTATATGTGTGTGTGTGTGTGTGTGTGTGTGTGTGTGTGTGTGTGTGTGTGTATGCATGTGTGTGTGCTCAATCACATAGACAGGCATCACACGAAACATGCACACGTTGTAATATTAACCCTTCTCTACACTACGTACATGTTATCCTCTACTTTTGGTGGTACTCTGTGATATTTGTCTGTACATTACCTCCTGTTCTTTCTCCATCTGAGTAGTAACCACATATAGCACGGCCCAATGTACATCTCATCCCCTTCTCGCTGTGCTTTGTACCGATTTCTGTCCCGTTGGACTCATCTGTTTTACATTAAAGATTTGTTTATTCAAGAGATGGAAGTTGATCGGGAGAACAACTTTCCAAATGCGTGGGACATTTTGGACCAGAACTGTGTCCCAACAAGTTGTCATGTGCATATTCACAGTTTGTGGAATGATCTGTACAGCGTATATCTAGTTGCATGCAGCAAATCACAACATCTAGTCAATAAAGTACTTTTAGAAACCAGTGAAGAACATGAGATTTATTTGTCTGGCTTCCAACTCTAAAGCACTGACCTGATGGCCACAGCTGCCAATTAGGGGGAATTCATACTGTGCGATGAACTGGGAGAACAGGGCAAAGCAGACTTGTAACTGAAAGCTAAACTTGTGTACATGGTTTCAATTCAATTTAGTTACGTAACGTACTGTTGTGTTCTTTTAATTTGAAATAGAGACGCATAGAAATCAATTTCAGAAAACTTCTCTTCATATTAACTGTATTTATTCCATGATGATATGGTAGCATTGCAAAAGTACTCAGCTGAGGACCCATTTCACTGTTCACAGACCACATTTAAGTAGTTACTCTGTCTCACAGATCCACAGAACGGCCTCGATCTCTAGTTTACAACATATTTTATACCAGCTGCCTTTCAGGTATAGTCTTCTCCCATTGGTTGCCTGGGGCCAGGTCCTATTGGCCCCTTGTTGGCACTTAGGCCACGCCTCTCAGCGCTTCTCTGCACCAAGCACATCTTCTGTCACCCTTTTAGGTGGTGTACTCTTCTGCGTCACAGTTTACAAATATTGCTTCTTATTTCACAGTAGATTGGCCACTAAGTTACTTAATTCAATAACATCTTACATATCACATAGTACATCTAAATAAGGAACAATAAGGCACATAGTAACAGTTTACATATTGATTATTCTCACAGTACTCAGCTTAAGTTGCGTACGTAGCATACTTAACTATGTAACACAAGTACTGATTTTACACCCAAACCACAATCTTTGTCTCAGCCTAACCAAGAAGTTTCCTGTAAACACAGAAGTTTATTTTGACAGATGCAAAACTAAGGCTAAAGAGGTACGTAAAGCGTTGTAGTTTGAAGCATAGGGCCACGGACTAAGTATATCGCTATTAACAACTAGACCTTTAAAAAAAAAAAGAAAAAGGGTTCCCCTATTGCCCATCCACGAGCACCACAAGGACTGCAGGTGTCATGTTGGGCACCATCGGGCCTATGGCGACATGAACTCCTTCCACATTCTGACTACTGTCTACTCTGTCTACTGTCCAGTAGAAACGTTGGGGGGAAGATATTCTTGGTGTCCAAGGCTCCAGGTTTAAAAGTCCTATTTATATTCTGTGTAGAAAGTGTTGGGTGACTGGCAGTTCTAAGTGCTGGAATTGATATGAAGCATTTGTTGAGTCATCAATACAAGCAATGAGCAGGAGAAAAAATACGAAAATTAAGACTAGTATGTCAAATGCAGTATGCCAAAGACTAAGATTGTAAAAGCTTGTCAACTACAACTCCCAAGGAGCATTGCAGTAAGAAACATTAGGAAAGATATTTACAACAAGTTGCTATAACAAACTGATGTGATTTAAAAGAAACAAAGTTGACATATTTATATGGTAAAAAAAGACAACACTAATCTAATTAATTTCGTTTTGCTCATATAATAATAATTTTTATTTATGTAGCACTTTTCAAGCTCACGCACAAAGTGCTGTCGCCTACTTAAGTCAAGCGTTTTACATGAAGGAATTGGCATGGATGAAAGATGAGGAGGAAAAAAATGAAGACTAGATTTTATTATGCCTTTGCATAAGAAATAACAAGTAAATGGCAAATATGTTGTTGCTATTAGCAACCACTACTGGCTCCACAGCAGTTCAACTAACATTGTGGAGAAAATATTAACAGGAGACGGTGCTTTATTTCTGACAGCTATTTTGTGACTGTTCAATTACCGTTGAGCTTAACTGTTATTTATTTTTGACTTTTATTTACTTTTATTCTTATGCATCCCATGTGTACTCCATTATTTCTTGTGTTGTCCCTACCACTGTTTCCCCTTAGCATGATGGAGAATATTTGACAGCTTTGTGAGTATAGTTTGTTTTTTTTGATTACCGCACTTGATGATTAATACAATATCTTTGGTCTAATTATTGTTTATGGTAACTCATCTTTTTCTGATTCGAAATGGCTTTAATTTCATTAGTTGTTTTTAACAGTTTTCATATTTTAATAGTTTCCACTAAAAAAGATCTGAAGGCCGACTCCTCTCTTCAACCTTTACTGGAAGTGTTATTTGCTATATGTTGCCTACAAGGATAGTGACAGTAGAGTTAACATAAAACTGACACAAACTTGTTTGGTGCGTGTCTGAAAGGGGCTTCTGATGCATGTAGGTCCTGATGTAGTTTCTTTAAAGTGAAATATCATTACAGAGAAACGTGACACAGTTGCTAACTAAACACAGTTCTAGCTACATCACACTCTCCATCTGTCTTCCTCTGTCTGGCCCCCAGGCTGCTGATATAGTTTTACTCTAAACAGTAACCTTTGACACCGCCACTTTCAGCCCATCCAGGATGTTTTCACCAAAACAATCTCAGTAACATAATCGCTTCTGCTTTTAATGGCTCGGGTTGAATCTTCACCAGCAGAACACCTGACCACTGATTCTTCTGCTGCCGGGAAGCTTTCACCTCGACGTTTCGTCAATTCTTCGGGAATTGACGTTACCGTTTTCTGCAGCTTTAGTTTGAGTTGTTTCTTACAACTGTAACAACAGTGTGACGTCAGCAGAGCACGCTTAAGAGGACACATGTAATGTTGCATGAAACTGGCTTGTACTTCACCCACTCATGCATTATCGAGATTCAACACAAGTGCAAGTTTTTTGGTCATTGTCACACCAGTAGTAGCAGTAGTTTAAACTCCCAGATGTAAGTGAGTCGATGCTCCCAACTAGAGTCAATGAGAGGTATGGTATGAATTATGCAACCACAAAATGAGGATGCTATATAACCAAATTGCATTCTGAAATGATGTGTGGAGGGAAACTTATCATCTCCCGGAGTCACAGTTTTAACCACGTGGTTAACGTCGTGAATGGAAATGAAACGCAACAAAAATGCAACAAAAGTACTTGGTTATGTTCAGGCAGGTTTAGTTAAAGATCATAGTTTGGCTTAAAATAAGTATGTTTGTGTTGTTTACTTAACATAAATTTAAAAAAAGGGAAAATGTTGGTTTCACACGGTACACGAACAGCTGCTTCCTGGGTGAAAGGGCTGTGTTTGTTTGACCCATGCATCCACCCCAACCTCGTCCCTACACGGATTCACGCAGACTTTGATTCTGCACGTATTTGTGATACGTCAACAATTAAGGTGTGAGAAAATATGTTTTCCTTGGAACATAATTGTTTAGGAATTCAGGCAGGAAGGATGACAACAGCTCACAGTGTCAGTTTTAATTTAGCAGGGTTTCTCTTTCTCCAGATTTAGCCTGAGCCGTAGGTGCAGATACATGAGATGACAACACATCAGATACGACAAAACAAGTATGTGGGGATGACTATTGAATAAAAAAAAAAATTCTGTTCAATGTCAAGTGTCTTGAGTCTGATTGTTCATCTGTGTCTCTGTTTGTGTGTCGTGACTTTTCTGCTGTTTCGTCCACATGGCTGCGTACAGGCCGCCCTGCATCAGCAGCTCCTCGTGTCTAAACAAAATGAGAAAATGGGACGAGACAAGAAAGAAACAAAAATGACCAAAATTACATAATCAAAAATTGTTCAGAATCTCTTCTCTGCCTGTATGACAATTGCAATGTTTAGGACTTGTTTAAATTTCCATTCTGATCTTCTCACACACAAATTTAAAACGTGGATAAAAACACTTAAAAGTCATCCAGCTGATAAAGCTGCAGCTTCCTTAAAGTTGTGTTTATCATTTGTCTTCCAGATTACATGACAACCCTGTCAACTAAAAATAAAGCTCATTATTAACAAATCCAATTAGTAGGAAATGTAATACCATCTGCGTTTTCTTTTGTTTTTACATCAGGAAATGTTTTTATTGTACGTGCCTGCTCAACGTTCATTGCAAAACAAAATGTTTATTCACATTATATGAATCTGTAACAAAGCACATTTTTTTAATTTTCTTACTAAAAAAAGGGGAGGAATATTGTTTTTAAAAACAAAGGAAAGGAATAGCAGAGCAGGCAGAAGAGAATGTGGGTCACTCATAATGTCGTGTGACACCAGAGCTGCTTTTAAAACAAAGTTGAGCTATAAAAAATCCTCCTGCAGACTTTTACCAACTTTACTATGAATTAGTAAAACCACAAGTGTGTAACTGTCTGGAATGCCAGACGGAAAGAGAGAGAAAGAAAGAAAGAGAGAGAGAGAGAGAGAGAGAGAGAGAGAGAGAGAGAGAGAGAGAGAGAGAGAGAGAGAGAGAGGGTCAGAAATAGAGAAGTAAGAACAGGTTAATGTGGAGGAAACATACAAATAAGGAGAAATGCAGAGAGAAAATAAGAGAAAAGTAGGGTAAATAGAGAAACATGGGACGAGAGTGAAAGAGGAGGTCAAGAGGTCAATCTGAGGACAGAAAACGAAGGAAAGTGGAAGAGGAAAAAGAGAAATGAGAAGAGAAGCAGCATGATGCTAAGGCTGCTCTTATCCAAAAATGTGCTCAATACAAAATTCTAATTATTTCTATAATTGAGGGATTGCCGCCACACGACTCTCAATTTGGAGATGGCTGAGCCGGCGGCTAGCAGCTAACGGTGTTAACAGCGAAAACAATGGCAGCGTGCTGACAGACAGTGTTAACCGGAGGGTGGGAATTACGCTACCACAATAATGCCTTGGGTATGAACGACAAAGACAAGAAAAGCTCGGATTACAACACACACAGAGCGATTGTGACTTCATTCTCTGCTCAGGGCAACATTACTGCTCCACCATATCTTTACATAGCTAATAGTTGCTAACTTATTGCTCTGAACGTCAACAAGAGAGGAGAGTACTCCAACAGCTTAGCATTGCACTTCTGATGGAGATTGAACTAAAGATAAACCATCTGAGACTCAGAAGAGTAACTGGGCTGTCTCTGACCTGGAAGAGATTATTAGTGTGGATGAAGATCTTTACAATAAACACCTAAAAACGTTTTTTTTGCTTGGACGCATGCTGTAGTCACACGTAAACAGCATTTTTCAGAATTAGCCGTCCTTGCGCGGACGTGGCCCTCGTAAAGAATGTTAAGCACAGGGACAGCCTGAGGACGGGATGAGGCCTCTTCCTGTCTCTGTTTCATGATACACTCCCACACTTTTGTGGCAGAAATTGTGTGTATTCTGACACCGGAGGTTAAATGGGCCTTCCTTGTGTTTACATCACAGTGTCGATCAAAAGATGAATGCTTTCTTGTTGGTGTTCCCCACACATGCCTGCAGGTGCAAACAAAGTCCCTGCATGTGTTTACCCTCAACCACAGCTCCGTATGTGACTGACTCATCTCCCAGGTGTACTCTTGTAAATACCTTATTGTTATTATGGACAATACGTTAATCTGGATGATCCACGTTTGTCAGAATTTAAACTACACAAAGTGACATATCTCACTTCTTTCGCCTCTTGCTTGTCACTGCCTGTGTGTGTGAGTGAGTGACTTCAGTGCATGAGAAAGGAAGTCTTTATTACCAGCTCCTATATCAAAGGACTGTACGCATTGGCCGTTAAGTGGCAGTTCCAGCGTGTGTGTGTGTGTGTGTGCGTGTGTATGTGTGTCTGTGTGCGATAGTCCATCAGCCTCTGGGGCTGAGAAAGACACCAGAAGGGTTTAAGGGTCACGCACAAAAACACACTCTGAGGTTTTGATCTACAGATAACACATTTGCAAAGCACTTAGGACACACACAATCATTCAGGTGTGTCACACAAGCACACACACACAACGCATCAGTAGCTGTTAAAAATGTCCTGATAACATCCCCAAAAGACAACCTTACCTTCCTCTCTCTGCTATCTGTCCGTTGTGAACCACCAGGATCTGGTTTGCTCCGACGATGGTGGACAACCTGCAACATCACACATACATTATTCCTTTTTTAATTTCCTCACATCATCGCGAGCTGTTTTGTATTGATATCCATCAGGCACGAAATAAAAGGCGGTTTCCAAGAGTTCGCTATATAGTCTGTCTAGTTCCAAAAAAAATTCAACAGAGAAGATTTCTTCTGCCTCCATCTTTATTAAACCAGTGTAGATAAAGGTGGTGCCAACCTGAACTCTGGCCAGTGCTACAATTTAGATGATCTACAGGAGGAGGGCCTCTAAATGAAATTCAGTATATATTTCCAATGTACCTGACCCAGAACTACCAAGTTTAGCAAGAAGGGGAAGTATTTGATACTTGCTGTGTATGAAACTGTGTCACCTGAAACTGTAAATGCTGCTCATCAATAATGCTGCAGCGTGGCATCAAGGGCTGTTATAATGAGCAACAGGATGAAGCTGTGTGATTGATTTGCGCTTCTGCTTGATCCTGCACAGCCCCCTGCCCCCACAAAGCCAGCCCCCTCTTTTAAAATAAATTGGATGTGCACTTTGACTAAAGTGCACATCAAATAAATTTTTCCCAAAGATGGTTTCTGTGCTATTAGTTGGTTCTTATCACGCTGATGAATGTTCAAGTGTTTGGTTAAAGTTATTGATGCAAAAAAAGGGGTCGAAATTTCATGATTTACAGCTTTGATTGACAGCTGTTCTGAGTGAAGTAGTCACTCTATGTAATAGCAAATGTGTAAATTTGATCATCAATGTATTTATAGAGATAATATGGTTAGTTTTTGTTTCTTTCTAGCCAAACGGCTACCGTGATGCTAACGTAGCAGCTAGGTGGCTCGGACTAACGAGCTGTGGCCCGGCTTGTGATTGGCTTGTGATTGGCTTGTGATTGGCTTGTGATTGGCTTCTGTGGGTGGAACCTCGTTACAGCGCCTTCAGCCCCACGATCACTACTGCGCAAACTATGGCTGCGTTCCAAATCACATACATCTTTTTACTTGTACGTATGTACTGCAGATGCCATTACAAGTACTGTTGCATGCGGCATACAATTGGGAACACTTGGTCATAACATTGCACCTTGAACTTTGACCCTCTTGCTAATATATCCCCTCAGAATAGCCAGAAAAGCATGCTGGCTTAGCATACGGCAAAATGCGACCGGAGGCAGTAGGACATCCTGGTATTTTTGGCATACTGCATTTGACATACTATGTACTGGGACATAGTCTGCTGCTTTTTCTGGCATACTTAATTTAATAGTTTGGTATGGGTATTGGAACGCACGATGTGGCTCCAAATGAAGTCAAACTCTCAAGATGGCAGCTCCCATATCTGGGATATTTTAGCTTCAATTTTGTGCAGTGGAAGGAAGTGGAGACACGTGTGTAGAGGGAAATCAAGGTAGCAAATCAAATATGTTTGACCAAACAGCGTTTTCACAGTGCTTTAGAACAACAGGAAGGTAGATAGCAATGGAGATATTCATTCCATAGGTGCCAGAGGTCGGGAAGAGAGGGATGAGATGAGGAAATGTGAAAAGAGTGGGACACATGCTGTAGAAGGAGAGAGTGGGCTGGAGTAGTAATGTGCAGTTACAAATCAAATATGTTCTGCTGTCTTACAAAAGTAAAATACACAGTAATTCCTCAGTAATCACTAGCAGAAACACACAAACACAGTCTTCACCTCTGTCACGGGCCGACACAAAATACACACAGCTGAGTATGTTGCTCTGGGTTGGAGAACTCTGCATGAACTTGTCAGTGAATTATTAAAGTTAATGTTTATGACCAGTCTCCGATGAGAGTCTGATTAAAGACACAATGATCCAACTGTCTCTCAGCTCCGGACTCAACTTTGTGATGTGAATCAAAGGGGAGTCAGATAATTATTTCCAAGATATTGTAAGATATCCATGAATTTGTAATTGTATCATTTTCAGTGTTTTTTTTTCGTCTGTGTGAGATAAATGTATGACTCCGAAAATAGTTTTTTGAGGGGGACATGTGGCTCTCATCCCCCAGTGGAAATTATACCCCACTTGCAACACAACACAAAAAATTGTTCTGCAAACCATAGAGTTCATGCCTCTCCAAACTGCTGAATGTCACTTCAAGCTTCAGCAGAGCCACCACTCTGCTTTAATGTCACCAAGGCTATCTTTGGACGTCCACCTTCAATATTTGATAGAAAACCTCGGTCAAAGGTAGAAATATCTCTCCCCAGAGACTGCAGACGTCAAAGGTTTTTTATCCACTCATTCAGGCTTCACAGGAAGAAGAAAACACCCATGTGTTTACAAGCAGGAGGTATACGCAGGGTATATTGTCCATGTCCTGTTTTAACGGATATGTTCAGAATAAACTTTATACGGCATATCTTCTTCTCTTCGGCCGGGATGCAGTGAAGGATAAAATCACATCAACTCGCGTTAGCCGCATTTCTAGGCAGACATAAATGTTTATGACGCAAATCCATAATATCTACATAATACCAGGGAGGTAAACAATAGAATAAATTTAACAAATAAATACTCACCCCAGGTGGATTTCCTGCCTTTTAAAAACAGATATTTTCACATTTTTATAGCAGGGAGAGCACAAGTGTTACTAATAACATTAACGACGGCTGATTTTCATTTAGATGCTCCTGTTCCAGCACCCAGGTATTATCCATGCTGGCTCACTGACACTTAAATGAAACACAACCATTGTTGATAGGCTATTATTAGTTACGCCTGTGTTTTTCCTGCTGGTGTCAGGTGTGAAAAAGGCCTGTTAAACCCAGTGACTGTACAGCTGAGGTTAAGCTTCCATTTACACTTCAGGTCCGAATGTCTAAATAACTCTCCAATCATTTGCCTTAACCCTATACTATAAAAAAAGTTATATTTATTCTTATATGAATTATATAGCATTTTTATTTTTATTTTAAATAGAGTTACAAAGTGCTTTACTACATAATACGGCACATATCAATGACATGGAGAAGACAAAGTATTACATGGTCAATTACAAATATACTCCTGCATTTATATATTTTTGGATTTTGTGTGTTTTTTTATCTTCTGTGTCTTTCCCTGTGTTGTTGTATTTATTGCTACGGTGACATTACCAATTGCCACTCTGGGACAAAAACAAAGACTTCAACTTGAACATTTCAACCCATGTTCACATGGAAGGTAAATGTGCTCTGCTGACCTCCACACATTTAATTACTCCTGCTCCTAACTAAAATAGGTCGTCCTCTGCTGCTTTTTGAGCCAAACACACTTTGTCTTTTTGTTTTTCGGGGACTGTTTTTTTCCATTTTTTTTTTACATGCAGGAAAGCCTGCAGGAATCAATCTAAGTTAAAGAAGGTGTACAGTATGAGTTTTTTTCATAAACCTTTTGACAGTTTAATTATACAACATACTTAGGTTTATCCATCCTTTAAGTGTTCCACCAAGTCATTGCACATCACTACCACCTACATCTCAGTATACCTACTGTTAATGACAAGTTGAGGAGTTCATGGCTTGGTTTTATCAGTAGATTGCTATCATGTTCAGAAGAAGGGAAACATTCCCCTCCATCCAATAGCTGAAGTTGATTAAAGAGAGATTTTATCTCACCCTTTAAAGTTAAATCATGACCCGTCTGTTTTGATTGCTCATGGGATCAGGACTGTCTATTGACTTTATCAACTGGGCCTTAAATAAAATGAAAACACACACACACACACAGACTCCATCTGTTGCTGCTATTGAAAGATTAAGAAGCTGGTGGATCAACTTATTCAAAGACGGCAGGTCAATATAAGGTCTAAGAGAGAGACTTACACTGCAAACTGAGCACCATACAATTAATTTTAAAAGGACGATAACAAATAAAAAAGACCTCAGAGCTCAGCTAGTGTCAGCACTAGTCACACAGGATTAGTCACAGTCAACATCTGCAAGCAATGTTTGTATGCATGGGTCAGTTTCCATACAGGTGCACACGTTCTCATGTGTGTGCAATGCATCCACAACATTATAACAACACAAACTACAGCCACGCTAGCAGCTCCGTGAACCTGTATTTAGACAATGACCATGGTAACATGTCGATGTTTAGCAGGTATAACGTCACCACGTTCACCATCTTAGTTTAGCATGTATGCTAACATTTGTTAATTAGCACGCAGCTGACGTTGATGGGAATGTGAGTTGTGCAGGTATTTTTGGACATAAACCAAAGTATCTGACAAAAGTTAGTTCAATATCTTGAGCCAGAAGACTCGCTTCATCAAGATAACTGTTCATTTGAAATAAGAAAATCATTCAGACATGTTTGCTCGGAAACAAGGGGTCAACATGGACATGAGCTACAGTGTGGGACACTTAAACAAAAGAAGGACTTCCTAGTCTACAAGGAATTTAAATAAGCTTCAAACTGGATTATCAGCTGATTAACTAAATTGTCAATGTGTTTTAGTTGGTTTGGAGATGTGTTGTTTTATTGTTTGTTGACTGTTGACTGTTTCCAAAACCAACTAGGTAGGCTATAGGTCCCACAATGTGAAGCACACAATACCGCTCAATGTTGAAGAAGATTGAATGCGTTGATCATTTGGAAAGAGAACCTAGTAATGTCTCCAGTGGAATTTGTAAATCTGCCAAACAAAATATTGTTTTTGGATTTTTCCCATTTGTAGTGGAAAAGAAAAATACACACTTTTGACCAATTGAGTCGATCTTCCCTAGGCCTACAATTAAACAAACATGTTTGTATGGAACAAGGAAAAAACTATCCATTGTACTTATGATGTAGAACACAGGAAATGATGAAAACTGTAGCAGGCATCAGCACCACAGGCTACTTCACTCCTGATGTGTTTTAATGAGTGAGAGCCTTTCAAGTCTTTTTCAATATCACTCAGACTGATGAATAACCAGACATCTGTTTCTTTTACTTTTGTTTACCTGTCATCACGTGTCATCTCATATCCTCCAATAAGCTTTTCATTTAATCTCTCCATCCCTCTCTTTGTGTCGGCTCTAATCCTGTTTTCCTTTCACCACATCCATCACCCATCCTTTCCTTTCATCTCTTTTACTGACATTTGATTTTTCTTTTCAGTTTGTCCTGTTTTACAACCGCAAATGTAATCACATTGTAAAAGACCAGTGTTATTTTCTATGGCGGAATTTGTGTTTGTACACTCAGGCCTAGTCCACGCGTACGCTGGTATTTTTTGTAAGCGTAGCATTTTAGCTAACTGAAAACTGAGCTTTAGTAACACACCAGCCAGAGTGATGATTTTCAGAAACTCTGAATGTACAAAAAAAATAAAAATAAAAATTGTACTTTGCACTTGGTTGGCTTATTTGGCGGATTCCGTTCAGGCCGTGGAACAACGGACCAGCTCTTCACTCTCACAAGGATCCTGGAGGGGGCCTGGGAGTATGCCCATCCGGTTTACATGTGTTTTGTGGACCTGGAGAAAGCGTATGACTGGGTCCCCCGGGAGATACTGTGGGAGGTGCTGCGGGAGTATGGGGTGAGGGGGGCGCTTTTGAGGGCCATCCAATCCCTGTACGCCCAAAGCAAGAGTTGTGTCCGGGTTCTCGGCAGTAAGTCGGACTCGTTCCCAGTGGGTGTTGGCCTCCGCCAGGGCTGCGCTTTGTCACCAATCCTGTTTGTGGTATTCATGGACAGGATATCGAGGCGTAGTCGGGGGGAGGAGGGGTTGCAGTTTGGTGGGCTTGGGATCTCATCGCTGCTCTTTGCAGACGATGTGGTCCTGATGGCATCATCAGCCTGTGACCTTCAGCACTCACTGGATCGGTTCGCAGCCGAGTGTGAAGCGGTTGGAATGAGGTTCAGCACCTCAAAATCTGAGGCCATGGTTCTCAGCAGGAAACCGGTGGATTGTCTACTCCGGGTAGGGAATGAGTCCTTACCCCAAGTGAAGGAGTTCAAGTACCTAGGGGTCTTGTTCACGAGTGAGGGGAAAATGGAGCGGGAGATGGGCCGGAGAATCGGAGCAGCGGGCGCGGTATTGCACTCGCTTTACCGCACCGTTGTGACGAAAAGAGAGCTGAGCCAGAAGGCAAAGCTCTCGATCTACCGGTCTATCTTCGTTCCTACTCTCACCTATGGTCATGAAGGTTGGGTCATGACCGAAAGGACGAGATTGCGGGTACAAGCGGCCGAAATGGGTTTTCTCAGAAGGGTGGCTGGCTTCTCCCTTAGAGATAGGGTGAGGAGTTCAGTCATCCGAGAGAAGCTCGGAGTAGAACCGCTGCTCCTTTGCGTAGAAAGGAGCCAGTTGAGGTGGTTCGGGCATCTGGTAAGGATGCCCCCTGGGCGCCTCCCTAGGGAGGTGTTCCAGGCACAGCCAGCTGGGAGGAGACCACGGGGAAGACCCAGGACGAGGTGGAGAGATTATATCTCCACACTGGCCTGGGAACGCCTCGGGGTCCCCCAGTCAGAGTTGGTCAACGTGGCCCGGGAAAAGGAAGTTTGGGGCCCCCTGCTGGAGCTGTTGGCCCCGCGACCCGACCCCGGATAAGCGGTTGAAGATGGATGGATGGCTTATTTGACGCTAATGGTTGCATTTTTATTCTATTGTTTCTCTTTGTTGCACTTGCTTTGGTTTGACTTATTTGAAGCTATTGTTCTACACTTGTATGATTACACCTATTTGAAGCTTATGCACTTGCAAGATTCTCGCTGTTTAGAGTCGTAGCCTCATGATTATTTGCACTTATTGCAAGTCGCTTTGGACAAAAGACTTTGGTGATACCTTAACTTTTCCTCGAGCACCATCATCAGCTGTACTTTGGTTTTGGTGGCAATTTGCAAATGTTTGCATGCTTACTGGCTAAACTAATGGTTTCCTCAAACTGCTGGGGAACAAAATACCTGCTAAACATAATCCTGTTAGCATGTTCGTATGCAAAGCTGCGTCTAAATACGGCCTCACAGAGGCGCTCGCATGGCTATAGACTCTTAGTCTTTTTAAGCCCTGACAACACTTTCTTATTACAGTGCTTTATATGGTGTATTTTTTTGTCTTTTTGGTAGGTATACTGACTTTGTATCTGAGTTTAATACTGCATTTCATTGTCTCACTATCTTTACTTTGTGCAATGACAATAACGTTGAATCTAATCTAATAATAAATAGCATGCAGTGGCTGTGAGTTGCACGACTTGTTGTCTTGACATTCAGGAATAGTGTCTGCTGCTCGAGTAAAAACAATGGAACTTATTAGGAAGCTTCCCAGTTATGCAACATACAGCTTGGTAGTAATGTCACCTGTGTGCGACCACTATAGTCGTCCTGTTGGTGCAGACCTTGGCCAGTGAAGCCTGGATGTTCCTCTCAGTCTGGGTGTCCAGTGAAGACGTGGCCTAGTGGAACAAACACCAAACACAGTACATTAGTGTGTACAGCATAATGTAAGTAATCAGTAGTATAATCAGATTAAATACTTTTAGGTACTAACTGACTAACTTCTGAATTGAATAAGTGTGTTTGTGTTAGTGATGAGTGATTTGTGTGTCCTGTCTAAGGACACTTCGACGACTGGACAGGAGAAGCTCAAACAACCAACCCTGTGATCAGTTGAAGTCCCGCTCTAGTGTTACCATCTTTTTTTTTTTCTGCAATAATGAAAGTTCTCAAGATATTTCTGCATTGGCCTGGAGCGATACTGCCTCGACCTGACCTGTAGTGAGTTTTTAACCATTCATGTTTCTACAAACAAAGCGAAAAAGTGTTTGAGCAGTGCAACTGGTGCGTGAGCTTCTTGCCTACATGAACCTGTTAAAACACAAGTATGTAAATCTTGTAATCCCATGTGTGAATGCTGTCCTCCCTGTGTCCTCACCTCGTCCAGCAGAATGATCCGAGGTTCTTTCAGGATGGTTCGAGCGATCGCCACTCTCTGCTTCTCGCCACCGCTAAGCTTCAGACCTCGCTCCCCCACCTCCGTGTCATATCCTGATTGGACAAAATGCCATCATCTTCATTGTTGTCATCATTATTCACTTTCTGCATCCAGATTTTACAACATTGGGATTCAAATTGGCAAACGCCCTCTTACAACAAAAGCATTTCCATCATTATCATCAACACACAGTCACACACCCCAGCCTGACCCTGAGGTAGCTCCAGTATCCTGGTGTGTATGTCAGCAGCCATGGCTGCTCTCTCCACCTCCTGGTCGCTAGCTGTAACTCGGCTGTAGCGGATGTTGTTGCCGATGGTGTTGTTGAAGAGAACAGTGTCCTGGGGAACCACACCGATGTACGACCTCAGAGAAGACTGACGCACCTTGGACAAAGAAAGGGAAAACAGTGTTAGCTTTGTAACAAAGTTAATATAGATATTGTGCTAACCTGGACTCAAATTGGGAAAGCATTGGAACCCGACCCTTATGGGCATAAAGTCGTTATTTATCCGATTTATAGACCATGTTGTACATAAGGAATGGAAAACACCGCTGAAGTGTTTTCAGTGTAAGGGATCTTCAAATCTGTAGGTCATGATACAAACATATTACATGTTTGTGTTGAACTAGTTCTTTCTCTCCCACACACACACATACACAGAATGCATCTACATGAATGTTGCATGGCTTAATTCATCCTATACTATATAATGCATGCTGCCCCAGGTCACAGACAGAACATGTCCTGAACCAATTTCTGTCCCTGTCTCTCCGTCTCTCCCCCAGGAATTTACAGATCTGATTTTACCTTCTTCCCGCTTCTCTACATCTCACTTAATTGGCACGTCAGATCTTTAGTAAGAATCTCAACTAAAACTAGAACAATTGACCATAATACACTAGTTTTTGCCATCTTCCATTCACTCCTGGTCTATGTCTATGCCTCTGATGACCTACAGAATTGTTAATGGACACGCCCCTTCCTCTCTGCCTTATATCTTTAAACCTTATACTCCAATCAGGGCCTGAACAGCCTTTTCCTTTCTTACTCCCCTGCTCTGTAATAACATTCTTATGGACATCAGACTGTTTCTGCTGAGGCCTTTAAATCCAAATTCAAAACTCCTCTTTTTGTCTTAATTAAAAAATGTACCTATTCTTTCATTATCCAACTCCCCCCCCCCCTCTCTCTCTCTCCCTCTGGCTCTCGACCATCTCGTTCGTGATGGGACCTTCTTTAGCTCTCTCCTGGCTGTTGGTGCCTCATTCCACAAGTTGGATCTTCATACATCCCCTAGGAAATTCAGCCTCTCTCTCTCTCTTTCTCTCTATGTGTGTGTGTGTGTGTGTCTCTCTCTCTCTCTCTCTCTCTCTTTCTCTCTCTCTCTCTCTGAAGACCTCTACTTTAGGTAATTTTTTCAAAAACTAAAGATATTTTTTGAAATGAAGGTAATATTTTTGAAAATCAAAAGGTTTTTTGAAAGTTGAGGTCTTTTTTCAAAATTGAGTTTTTTTTCAAAATTGAGATATTTTTCTAGATGGAAGGTTTTTTTGAAAATTAGGGGAATTTTTTGAAAATCAAGTTTTTATGAAAGTGGAGGTCATTTTTTCAAAATGGAAGGTTTTTGAAAATTGAGTTGATTTTTTAAAAAAGGAAGATTTTTTTCATAATTTATGTAATCTTTTAAAAATGGAAGGTTTTTTGAAAGTTAATGTCATTTTTTCAAAATTGAAAGATATTTTTAAAAATTTAGATAATTTTTTGAAATCAAAGGATTTTTTGAAAGTTAAGCTCATTTTTCCAAAATGACTTTTTTTTGAAAATTTAGTTTATTTTTTAAAAATGGAGGATTTTTTGAAAATTGAAGACATTTTTTTAAACTCAAGGTAAGTTTTTTAAACTTAAGGTAATTTTTTCAAACTTAAGGTAATTCTTTCAAACTTAAAGTAATTTTTTGAAAATCGAAAGATATTTTTTAAATTAAGGTAATATTTAAGAGAATTTCTTCAAAAATCAAAGGTTTTTTGAGTTGGTCATTTTTCGATAATCAAAGTTTTTTTTTGAAAATGGTGGTCATTTTTTGAAAATCAAACATTTTCTTGAAAGTTGAAGAATATTTTTAAAATTGGGTTCATTTTTCAAAATCGAAGGGATTTTTGAAAATTAAGGTAATTTCTTCAAAATCAAACATTTTCTTGAAAGTTGAAGTATTTTTGAAACTTTAGATAATTTTTTGAATTAAGGTAATATTTTTGAAAATCAAACGTTTTTTGAAAGTTGAGGTCCTTTTTCAAAATTGAGTTTTTTTTAAATTGAGAGGACCCCCAAACTGATGGAGAGATGGAGCAGGGACCCCCTACTATATATTGTATAAAATTGTGTTTTATATTAAACTGGGCCTAGTGCCATGTATAAACATAGCTACCCTGTTATTGTGCATTCAATACTAAGCTATTCAATTGATACACAGGTTCATATATTCATGTGAATTTGTGGAAAAAGAATTGGTTGAAAAACAAAAACATGTAAAAAATATAAACAATTGTCTAATCAACCAAAAATTTTGCAACCCCCCTCCAGTATATTTCTTCCATGCATGGAAAAACATATATAATCTATTTGAAATTGTGAAAGAAAACATGAGGGCAGCAGAGACAGTTAACACTGCAGAGAGAGCTGAAAGGTGAGTGAAGCTGGGCTAAACTAGCGCAACCTGGAGCCACTACAACCCTGTTTTCTGTTGGCTTGCTTTTTTCAGCCAGATCTTAAATAATTATTTCCCCAATCAATACATTAATTGTTACATATTGAACATGTTTACATCTCCAGACTGCGACGAGCAGATTGTCCAGGCTAGAAGGGTCGGATCAGTTCAGTTCCTAACCATAGTGGTATCAGCAAAATAGTCGTAATGTTTTCCCCCCATTTTAAGAAGAAGCATTTTAGCTTTCCATGAATCTGGCTCTCGATCTCTCCAGAAATAATTTCCGGTTTTCAATGACTATCTGTTCAGTGTGCAGTACTTTGAGTATTTCCTGTGGAAAGCTTTTCTCCGCAGCCACAACAATACAAATTCCATTTCCTGAAACATCTCGGTTTGGCTGGTAATAATTTACTTTCCCTTAATTTGATCTTTGCTGCTTACTTTTGGTTTTTATTCCACTGAAGAACAACACAGCATCTGTTTCTGATAGAGGCGGGTTGACAGAGCTCTAACACCAAATGTCAGAACAAGATAAATTGACAGATGGAGAGGGAAAAGAAAAAAAGATGCTTTTAATCTTTTTCATTGAGACATCAGCGGCGAGACAAAAGAGAAAATATTAGTGTAGGACAGCTGTCCTCACACACAAGACATAACTTCACGGTAAATCTGTAAAATGATGAAGTATTTAAGATCTTTCTTTACCAAACCTGTTTTCTACAAAGCATGTTGTAGACTAACTGAGGCCACATCTTCCCATAACCTTAACCATGTGCTTGGAGTTGCCTAACAAACTATTAAAAGGAAAATAAGCTTTTTTTTTTTAGGATGTTTCCAAGATCAAGCACTTGTTTTAGGACTAGTCCACATGTACATGGGGATTTTTTTATATTTTTTTATATAGCTTTTTCTATGTGTTTTGGCCTTTCGTCTACACACAAACTGTATTTTAGGTCCCTGAAAACTGAGCTTTTGTAAAACTCCTTCTCCAGGGTGAAGATTTTCGGAAACTTCGTTTTCAGAGTGGACAAAATCGCCAATTTTGGACGAGACCCTTTGACGTTTGAGTACTGCTTTCATATTTAGATAAGTGATTAATGACACAAATTGACACCACAGCAGGGTTTTTATTTCGGAAATTTTGTTGTAAAAAGCACACAACCCCCACGACCACCTGACACTTTCATACTTTGGTTTTTGTACAGATTACACAAACAAGATACAACGTGTTTATTAGCTTCCTGAGCCCACATGAAGTCAGGATTGGGAGGTCATTCGTAAGAGCTATAAACACTTCTGTCTTCCAATTGTTATACGAGATGCTAGCAGGCACATTGTGTTATCATTAGGCAGCCAGGCTAGCTGTTTCCCCATTGTTCACAGTCTTTGTGCTAAACTAAGCTGAAGCTTCATATTTATAATACAGACATGAGAGGAGCAGTGATCCTCTCGATTCATTCTTGCACGTATTTGAAAAGAATTTCACACTATTCCTTTAAAAAATGTGGCTCTTAAGAAACTCTCTGTGCAGCTCTAACCCTGCAATGATCCACTTTGAGTTATCGATGACAGTCTCGCCATTTGCTTTATGAAATGATTGCTTTCTGGCTGGTCTTTACTGACAAACAGGATGTTGTGTCATAGAATAACAAAAAAAAAAAACGGTGTAGTTATGAGCAGTGATTGCCAACATGGCTGAACAGGAACTAAACTAAATAGAAACTGCTGTTTGTATCCCTTAAACACAAAAAATCCCAAAAAATGTTTTAAACGAAAAAAAAGAAAATCTGACGGACACCTTAAAAAACCCCAGACATGACTCACACAAGAACTTAGTAACCAGCCATCAGCCTGTAGTGTTAGGGCCGGCAAAGTCGGATTCATCAGAGATTCACCACATGTGGCTGCCATACGCAGGGACAAAGTGGCCGAGGACCAATCAGACAAAAAGGAACCCAAAGAGGACCAAGAGGCTGAGCTGCGTCCACAGCGTCTGCTGTTTAAGGAAAGTGTTGCAAAGTAAAGAACTGGACACACTTTTGCAGAACTCCTGCAAATGTGAGTTTTGCAGCATTTTGCTCACAAATCACATCACACGTTTTGGAATAAGGAACTGTGGGGGTTTGTTGCCTATTGTGGTAACTTTTCATGGCCACAATGGGGAGGAGTGATCAATATATACGTGATCAATAACTGTCAACATGCACATATGGCCATCTGAGTAATGTATTAAGACAAATCTGGGAAAAATCTGAACCTTTCCTTTCAACTGCTGGAAAGAACAGATCCTACAATCTACAAACAGCTGCAGAATATCTTGCGAAATCCCAGATTCAGCTGGAACATGTGGACAACATCATTTATAAGGATCATATATTAAACGAAGCCATCTCTGAGTCGCCTGTCGTCGCATTAAAAATACTTCACAAAACAAAATTTCTGTTTGTATTAGATAAAAGATGCATTACACAATGCAGTTACAGAAGCCACAATTCTACTTGAGCTTTCAACCAGAAATGGAACGAAAAACACCTTTAGTGCTGAAAGCATTTGCGATTTTTATGATGTGCAGAAAAAGGGTTAGCTGGGAAAATAAAAGTGCAAAAAGCAGACTTGTATTTGATGAATTCTGAAATACAGTATGTTTAATCCCTTTCTTGCCAAGAGTTCGACAAGAGGATCGATGTCAGTACGCTGAATATGAAACAAATGCAAGCAAGCAGGTGATTAGCTTAGCTTAGCAAAAAGACAAACAGAAATGTAAAACCAACAAGTTGTGGTTTTACAGGGAGTTACATGCTGGAACTATGCGAGCTGTTTCCCAATGCTTGCAGTCTTCATGCTAGGCTCTAGCTTTGTCTTTGTAGTAGCGTATAGAGATGAGAGTGGTATTAACGTTCTCATCCCGAAATGTCAAACTTTTCCTTCAAAGACTTTTGAATCCAGTGAAATTCATTTCACCATGCAAACTCATTTTTACCAGGTGAGGATAATAAATGATTGTTTGAATGAAGTTTTACTGGACAAAACAGACAAAGGACTCCTCTGATAGTGACACATTAAAAAAATATTTATAGAGTAAGACATGAAAAGAACTGGTGGATTTTAATTGAGTGACAAGAGGAAACAGATGTTGGCACCAAACCCAAAGCGCAACATTCTCCTCGTGCTTCTCACTCTTGTTCTGTAACAAAGGTAAGACTTTACGAGCACATTTTGATCCAAATCATTTTTTATTGATTCATTAGAAACACCTTGCGCTTCTTTTCCACTGTGATTTAACTGTTTGAGGGCCAACCCGAGTTAATTCATTTATTTTCATTATGTCAGTTCCTCATTTCCACCTGCATTGTGGATGACAAATAACTCAAAGCTAACGTAGCTATTAAAAGTTATTGCCATATGTTTAAGGACTTATTTGAGATTAGCACGAACAGGCTTATGAATACTGTGAGTAGTTTTTTCCCCTTTTTTTCCCCTCCCGATAACAAGATCATATGCGCCGACTCATTTCAGGGGGAATTTACCGTTGACCATTAACCAGATCAGTCATTTTTACAAAGTTTTGTAAACTAACATTATACTTCTGCTGAACAATATCATACCTACAATCCTATTAAACACCTCCCATAGTACACATTTACAGTTCCTACCGGCATAAAAAATGAGAGACAGAAAGATAAGAAGGGCCGACGCTGCCGAACACCTCAACAGAATGAATCCATGAGTGGAGGACGCTGCGGCGTTTTATTACTTCCTGCTCTTCCTCCGCCTCCTGGGGAGCTTCAAAAAACCCAGATCTGAATCTGATTAAAGAGACGACCACATGTGTGCATGTGTGTGAGTTTATTAAAGCGTCCCTCTTGCTGTGTAATTACAGGGCTGCCAACTCTCATGCATTGGCCGTGAGACTCACAAAATTAACGACACACGTCCATTTTCTCACACAGAGTAATACAAAGTTAGAACTTTTAACATAATGTATATCTGTAGCTGCATACGAACATGCGTGTGACAGCTTACGCGCACGTGCATATTAATGTTTAAAATAAACGGCGGACATACGTGTTGCTTGTAATATGACAGCAGGATAAGCAATGTGATCCATATGATCGAGGATATTTAAACCTGCAACAAGCTGCTAATAACATCATAGAGAACTTAATCTACAGACAAGTAGTAGCAGGCTGATCAACACCTACTTTTGTTTATTCAAACATGCTATTAATGAAGCATCATGTTGAAGATGTCCATCCTGTCTGTCAGCAGCTTTCACTACTTTCTCTAACGTGACGCGCCAGAACCATCTCATCACGTCATAGGAAAAGGGCTGGGACTTTCAAAAAAAACTTGCCAGATGATTGGATGAAATATCTGTCAATCAAACTATTACTAAAGCCAGTGGGGGAAAGAGCAAACATTTCTTATTGAGAAAAAGCCTTCTGTCCTGTTCTTTGCTCTTCTTTAAATTAAGATAACTGACACTATCGCGGCGTCTACGCTAAGCGGCCATTGTTGTTTTGAACAAAAAGTCGCCTCTCCGTGTCCTCACGCGAAACACACCTAAACCGTAGCTGCCAGTAGCTCCTCACGGGACGCTGATTGGTCCAGTCACTGGCTCTCTGTACACAAACGCATTTACTTGAAGCCTGACAAGATGGATTTTCGTGTGATATTGTGACAATCCAGCTGCCGTGGAAGGTAATACTTTCTCTGCACCGAGGGGATTTTTTTTGTTTCTCTTTACCTCCACATGTCGAAGGTTGGTTGCTGCACTGTGTGCGTAAGAAGACCCTGGAGCACGTGTGGTTCACTTGTCCTGAAAGAGTTATAAGCAGAGCCAGAAGTTTTAGGTCATTTACAATTTTTTTCGTGCGGCTGTGTGGACTGTTTTCGATGTGTCAGTCTCCAACACGGCGGTTGCTGTGCAGAAGAAACTGCATAGAATCAAAGCGGCACGTTTCATGTGCACATGAACAACTCTCGGATGCTGGTTGCACAAAAATAACCAGCGGGTCTGCAATAGATAATTGCGGCTTGGCAGTGACATCATTGCTCGAGAGTGCAGATGGAACAGACACCTGCTGCCTTCAGATGGCTGTAAAGAGTCACCGGTGTGAAGGAAATGCCTGAAATAACTGTCAGGTCAGACGGAGCATTATTCTGCCTCGCTGGTATTAATGCCACAACTGCTGGCTCATAAATCAGCATTATCATGTTGTGCAGTATAGTTATGATTGCTGTCACAATGAACTAAATCACACACACTACCAAACTAATTCATGTTTCTGCTCATGCATCTACAACGGCGAGTGCCATCTCAGGAATACATTGCATCAAATAAAAATTGTCAACTAGAAATGATGGAAAAGCAAAAATAAACCACCAATCAGAAATCAGTTAGCATACAGACATTTGACTCAAAAAGAGGAACTTTGCTGACTGACAATATTCTCCAGATGATCATCTAAATGTAAGGATGTTTTTGCACTTGGCACATTTAAACTTTTTTAAATGAACTCAATGTGAATAATCAGGATCATATGCTGATCGATAATATCATAATAATAACAGTATTCATCATTGACCATGATTATTGATTTGGCCTTTCATCTATAAATGCTATAACATTGTGAATTTGACTGCTGCACTTTTTAAGGCGATGACCCCGACCCCTGCGGCGGGTAATGTTCTCATAACATGACCCAACTTCACCGACACCGAATCTAACTGCAAACTTAACTGAAAAGTTTGCAGCCATGATTTAATTATAAATGAGCGTCCTCATAATCGTCCCCCAGCCTGTTCATCCGCACAAGCACGTCCATCGTAATAAAACAGGTGTGCATGTGTGTTTGAGCTGTCTGCCTTTTATCGAGACTTTTGGCAAGTCATAAACAGAGTTAGTGCAGCTACAACTGCAATAAATGGGCTTTCTTTGCACACATGCACACACACACACACACACACACACACACACACACACACACACACACACATCTGGCGTCTGGACTCGTTGCTGCATTATTCAAGAACCTTTTACTATGATTTATTCACAGTGTGACTGGAGTTCACACACTCAGCCCAGCTGTGTGTGTGGGTGTGTGTGTGTGTGTGTGTGTGTGTGTGTGTGTGTGTGTGTGTGTGTGTGTAAAGAGAGAGAGAGGGAAAGTGGAAGTCAAGGTGCGTGAGGCAAAGAAGGCAAGAAACAGAAATAAAGAGTGAGAGACAGAAAAAAAAGAAAAAGAATCAAGAATGGTGTAAGAGAAACAAACACATGAATCAGAGAGATAAAAAAATTGGAGAGAAAACACACATCACAATTGATGGTAAAAAGGGTTGGCTGCAGTTTAAAGGAATACTCAAAAAAGTAGAAAATATAGCTCTTTCCCACCAGATAAAAAACAACAACACCCACTAACATCTGGCTCTCGTCTTAAGTGGGAAATGTTACGCTAATTTTCTCCCCTTTTCCAGTACGATGACGATGACTATGACGTGTGTTGAGGTGAATATATGTACAATAAATAAAATCACCAGCGATTTGGACAATTATTATAAAATATTAACGCAAAACACATACAATTAATAGGCTCTCCTCAAAGCCACCAGACTCCAGTCAGAAAACAATCATTTCACCTCGCTGATCGTCGTAAAAACACTTCGTTCAAACGCGACGGAAACCAAATAAAAACCCATCAAAACCATCTTTGTTAAGTCTTTCCACAGTTCCAACAACCATCAACTCTGGTTTGACAGTTTAAAAGAGAGAATGAATAAGTTTCCAATATAAAAAAAAAATAAGTAACCACAGTTGTTTACTAACTCTTTGTGACATCGAACAAAAACAGTAAAACATACTCGTCCCCTGGCGATGGGAAAGGAGTCTATCGGGTTTACTGTGTTTTAAAAAACAGCATATACGTGCTAATTTGGTGGATAATGGGGTATGTGTGTATTCCCTTCCTTGCTGAGAGTTAAACGAGAAGGTCAATGCCACTTTCATGTCTGCGCACTAAATGCGAAGCCACTGGCAGGAGGCGATTAGCTTAGTTTATCAGGAGGACAGGAAACAAGGCTCGCCTGGCTGTGCACAGTCCAAAGACGTGTTTCAGTTGTACATGTTTGTTCACCTTGGATATGTCCTGCCCGTCGATGCGGATGCTGCCACTCTGAAGGTCATAAAATCTGAACAACAGACGCAGGATGGAGCTTTTCCCCGATCCAGACGGACCAACCTGCGCGCACACACACACACACACGCACACGCACAGACACGCACAGACACGCACACACATTAAAGGAAAGCCGAGTCTCAACTTTCATTTAGGCAGTCTGTCATTATGCTTTTTAATTTAAAGGGTTGATTAAAACAAATGAAAACAAATCAGAGAAAAAAAACGTCAGCGGTATCTAACCCTGCAGATAGTTTCAGTTTGAGGTCTGCTGAGGATTTAAGATTTTTTTTTAATATGTATAATTACCATAAAAGTTTTTTTCTTTTTGCCATTTTGAGCATGGACGTTTATTCTTGACTTTGGAAATAGTAGTTTGACTAAATATTCTTGACTTATATATAAAGTAAAATGATCTCCACTTTACCAGCTGCTGGATTTAAAGTGATCCTCACACATAAATGCATTAATAATTCAAATTAAAAATATACATTACTCTGATGACTTTAAGTATATATTGTTGTTCATACTTTTGTGCTCTTATGTAACATTGTGAATGAAGGGCTTTAACTTGTAACACACTATACTGTGTTATTGCTTCTTTTACTTAAGTAACATATCTGAGTACACTACTTAGACATTACTAGAGGTACTGTAGGTGAGTTTGTTTATAGTGACCAGTTGAATAAGACTTGATAGACAATAGATGTAGTAAACAGAGGACAACGTACCAGAGCAACAGTCTGTCCCGCCTCCACCGTGAAGGACACATCACTCAGAATCTCAGTCCTGCACGAACACACACAAACACAAATAAAAAGCAACAGTCAGGATTGAACTTCACTTAATCCCTTTTCATTCTCAGGGCTTCTTTAAATCCTTGAAAGTTTGTGGATGTAAGAAAAATCAAGCAGGACCATGAACGTGTGGAAAAGAAATGTTACATTAGACAAATTAATTGAGATTCAATGTAAAATGGCTGATACATATGTTTATTCTCTGGATCTTCTTTGTCATGTTACCCCACATAATACTGTAAATACGCTATAACATAATAGTTTCTTAGAGTGTTAGTCGTACTCCAGACAGCAGTGACACGTCTGAATACAGATGACGCTTTTCTTTCAAAATAAAAGCCCCAGAATTCCAATTTCAAGTGACATAACATTGATTTTTTTGTAGGACATGAGATGTGAACAGCGTTCTCCGATGTCACCGTTTGATGCTTTTTGTAGGATCCACACCGACCTCCTCCCTCTAAGTGTTTGACTAAATAACCACTGTTGTTGTTTCTCTGATGAGGACAGTCTCAGTTTGTGTGTACTTAAACGTATGAAATCAGATCAAATTATAGAAAAGTGGATTTGAACTGTACACAGATTTGTTGACGGCTACACACCCAGGTACGTAGCTGAAACAGACTCTGTCAAACTCCACCTGACCTGCTGTTAGCTGCAAGTCCTGAGCATCCTCAGCATCCTGAACCTGTGAGGAGGAGGAGGAGGAGGAGGAGGAGGAAACCAGGGTAAAAGAGACAAAGAAACACGGGAGGAAAGATGAGATTCGGTTTTTGATTTGTTGCCTAAAATATACAGTAGAATATACAGTAGAAATGCCAGCATAAGGTGCATCTTTACGCCTGTTCTGGAGCTTTCAACTGCATCACAAAGTCTTCATGAGCAGAGTTTTGCTGTTTCCAAGGTCGAGATAAACTCAACTTTTACGTTTGTAAATATTAATTTTTTTGTTAGATTGAAGAGGAGGAGAGAACAATACAAGAAGAAGAAAAGGTGGGAAGTGAAGAAAGGGAGGAGAGAGAGATGGAGAGAGGAAGAAAGAAGGGAGAAAAGAGGAAGAGGAGAAAAAAGGAGACAAGAAGGATGGATGAGAAATAAGAGAGGATGAGGAGGAGAAAGTGAGACTGTGTTTTGCACAATAAAGGTAATTCTTATCATTTTCTCTTCCTTTATTTCCCCCCTTTATCCATTTCTTCTTCCTCCCATCAAATTCTACTTTCCTTTCTCACTTGCTCCCTCCTCTCTTCCCTCAAACCATCCCTCCTACTTGTCTTCTCCACCCGTCCTTAAATCTTCATCCCTTCATATATGCACTAACTGACATGTAATCACTAGCATTTCCTTAATATTACCAGCAACGTTTGATTTCAATTTGACGAATTATCACCATCAGCTCTTTGCGATCCCTTCTGACCTCCTCCTCCCCCTCCTCCTCCTCCTCCTCCTCCTCCTCCTCCTCCCAGACTCCCCTCGTCTGCAGCTTCCCAAGCCAAAGAAAAGGGTCGCTGTGTTTTTAAGGTGCTCTAATGCTTTTGTCTACATTCATGTGACTGTTTACCATATCAAGGGCCTGTGAATGTAGGAGCCTTTAGTGAGGCAGCCGGAGGACGCCTTTTCCCACCGAGCACACACACACACACACACACACACACACACACACACACACACAAAGACAGACGTAGACGCACAGACGTACACGCAGACTCTGCGTTTCAGCATGTGTATGCGCACCAACACACAGAAATACACAAAGTCACACACAAACACTTGTTGATCTCATAATCCGCTGACCTCTGACTGTGTGAGTTTCTCTGTTTCCAAGCATGACTGAAGCAGAGCGATTAGAAATCAACACTGAATAAGATTTCAGTTTTTATTACCCACTTATCTGTAATTATTACATTTATCTTATATGTTTATTGGGCAACAACACAGACCTCTCTATATATTTCATTCTGGATTATGCTAATCTGTAATTATTCTTACTTTATGCTTAACAAGAGAAAACGTTAGATTGTATTATATCTAAACTAATCTGCGGTAGATTTGAATATTAAAAATATTAGCTAAACAATAACAATAATTGCCCAGTAATATGATCAATCAATAACATAATCTGTTTTCTAATTCAACAACTGTTTTATTAATTTGCCTGGGATTAAATGAGCAACCTTCCCAATTAATGAGCTCCACATATTGATTATTTCATACGAAGTTTCTTCACAAAGTTAAGCATAGAAACATCAAAGTTGGGCACAAATAACAGGTTGTGTTTGAGCTACAAAAAATAATAAATTATACACACAAAAAAATAAATTTTCCAGAGGATTTTTCCTTTTGGTGACTCACCTCTTTCTGCTCCGTCAACAGAGTCAGCATGTTCTCCATGTCAACAAATGCACTCTGAATCAGCCTGTATTATGAGATGCAGTGATAGTGGTAGTAAAAGTAATAATAGAAGGAGAAGCAGTGGTAATAGTTTTACTAGCAGAAGTAGTATAGTAGTATACTATAGTATAATAGTAGTATTAGCAGTTTTCTCGGATTAATATGCTCTAATTATATATTAACTATATCTATAATATTGACTACCATCAGTAATAACAGTCACATAAATACATACACAAACTATTTCATGCTCTATTTTCCCTGGTAAGATCTAATAAAGTTGTAAACCCTTCAATGCTACAAAAATTAATTTAAATAAATGCCAGCGTCAGCCATTGGGAAGCAGCGATGACAGATTTGTGAAAATACAATCTAAAAAATACAGTATTGTAATTTTAAAAACACCCCTTTGGCCCAGCCTCCCATCATAGTTTTGGAAATGATGGAGTTTCTTCAAATATTTGGAAAGAACATTTATGAATCATATATTTTCAGGGGTCAGAGGTCTCCTGTGCTGTACATTAATCTCACCTGTAGTAGGTCCCAAACCAGTTCAGAGGCGTGTACAGCTGGATGATGTAGGTGCCAAAAAGAACATAGTCTCCAATCTGAGGAGAAAGTGAACACATACAGCTACTGTGATCCTATAACAATCAGACTTTACTGTCAGCTGTATCAATTAGACTCCCACGAGTTTCACTCACATTTCTGTGACTTTGCTCCGCAGCCGAACAGGTGGTGGATAAAAAAGAAAAATCAAACTAAGGCAAGTATCAGACAGAAGATCCACACACTGCATTAAACGCTCCCACCTATTTTACAGTGTGCGGATCTTCCGACTAAATATTGCACGCGTAAAAGTCGTACATTCAAAATTTCACCAAACTAAAAGTAAAAAAGTATTTTTCACCACTGGAGGCCGCGACTAACGATAACTTGCATGCAGACTTGTGATTCTTGTATAGATTTTTTCCTTTACTCCTCACTGATACCTGGAATTGTCCCTCGGAGACGAGGTAGGCGCAGAGCAGAGATCCAACCAGCAGTCCTGATCCTATGATGATGTTCTGGGTTTGATTCAGCAGAGCCAGGGAGGCTGAGCTCTTCCACTCGCAGTGCTGCACCACACAAAGAACAAATAAGGACTCGAGAATTGAATTTGATTTGAAATCTAAATCATGCCAGGTTTAGCTTTACGTCTATATGAGCAACACAAGCTTACTTGATATTTCAGAATTGCTTCCTCAAAGCAGCGGACTTCGTAATCCTCGGCGCAGTAATATTTTACCTATGAAAAAGAATAAAACCCAGCGAGAGGATGACCTGTGATTGAAACATTCTCCAAACATTTTAGACATTCTTACAAAACATCTGGAAGACACCAAAACATCACAAAACATCCTGCACGGCCCAGACGGACAAATGTACAACATAACAACTGGATGCGTTTTCCGGAAGTACAACACGCAACACCTGGACACGCCTGGATGTGACGTTGGGTGCGGTCAGACGCTCAGACTTATACCTTTAATGAACAGAGGAAATGAACAGGAAACGTGCGGCGTTATCTACCGTCTCAAAGTTGAGCAGCGAGTCTACGGCTCTGGACTTGGAATGGTTGTCTTGATTGTTCATCTCTCTCCTGTATTTCGTCCTCCACTCTGTGATCAGGATGGTGCAGGCTGCAGACAAGAGTACAGGTAATCAATTTGGAGTTGCATTTGACTTACCAATGTATCTTATCGTACGTTACTTACGTACGTTTCTTATGCTACGTGACAAACACACTTAATTTAACACAAACCATGATCTTCTCCTAAACCTAAGTCGTTTGTTTCAATTCACAATGTTGACGTGTTTAAAACTGAAACAGTTTCATAACATGCGGGTAGGTGCAGTTTGCCCTGATGAATTATAATGGTTGTGATAACATCCCGTAACTGATAACAGCCATTTAATGAGCTGATAACATTCAAAAAGGGTGGCCAAATTAGCAGAGCTGATAACTGCAATGCAATAACCAACTTCCTGTTGCCTTTACAACACCAGCATGCACCTGTCTCTCTCACCCACACGCGGTATCTTTGGCTCACATCCATCTCCACCACACAGTTTGAATAAACCTCTGGGTCAGGCTGTAGGAACGTAACATTTCATTGAATCTCAAAATAATAATCAAAATCTAAAGCAGACGAGCACCTTGCATAGTAGCTTGCTGCCATTGGCGTGTGTGAAACCACACTCGTAGCACACACACACACACACACACACACACACACACACACACACACACACATTGACTCACTGAGGTATAGCACCATGCAGGTGAAAACGATGAGTCCAAACCAGACACTGAAGTAGGAGACGAAGTAGATGATGGCAATGATGATGTCACAGATGGTGGGAAGGATACTGAACAGGATGTAGCTAAAGACAGAAAACAACCAAACGTTTATTACTCCACCCACTGCCGTACATGTGTGTGTGTGTTGGGTACCATGGTTCAATAGTCTCATATTGAGTCCCAGACGAAAGGCTGGCTCCACCTATCTGCCTCCACCTGTCCTACCTCAGCAGGTTGTTGATGGAGGAAGTGCCTCTGTCGACGCTCCTCAGCACGTCTCCGGTGCGTCTCTCCAGGTGCCAGCGCAGTGACAAGCCATGCAGGTGGGAAAACAAACACACCTGAAGTGGGGAGGGAGGGGGCCACAGAGAGGGTCTTCCAGTTACATACACACTGCCTACAACCAGTACAACCAGTACAACCATTACAACCATTACAACCAGTACAACCATTACAACCAGTACAACCAGTACAACCATTACAACCAGTACAACCATTACAACCATTACAACCATTACAACCAGTACAACCAGTACAACCATTACAACCAGTACAACCATTACAACCATTACAACCAGTACAACCATTACAACCATTACAACCATTACAACCATTACAACCATTACCGACTGAGACCGTGTCCAGTTTACACGTTAAACTTGAAATGAGTTTTTCTGTGTAATCAGACAACTTTGTACAAGTGTAAAGTAATGACACAATCTTTACATGGTGGCTTTACAGCGGTGAAAAGTAACTAAGTACATGTACTTGAGTACATTTTAAGGTACTTGTACACTTTACTTAAGAAATTCCAGTTTATGTAAATGTATACTTCTACTCCACTGCAATTCAGAGGCAAATAGTGGAGCTACATTTTACTCCGCTACATTTATATGGTACATTTAGTTACTTGTTAATACAAAATTAAATATGATATATTATTTCAGATTAAGCTACACAGCTGTATATAAAGTAATTACAATTCACCGTAGCTTTACCAGCTGCAACGTGATGTGATGCACACATTGACACATCAATAATAATAATCCAATAATATGACATTATTCTGAGATGGGTCATTTGACATTATGAGTACTTTAACTTTTGGTACTTTAATTATGTTTTGATGCTGAAAATGTTTTCTTTGACCCTAACAGAGACTTTCTACACTGTGGTATTTCTCCTTTTACTTGAGTAGATGTTATACTGCTTCTTCCACAGCAAACCGAGCGAATCATGGAGTCATGGGAAGCAGGAGCGGACAAAATATCTGGTTACAGAGATTTATCTCTCCAGCTTTTATGGCCGCTCAAAGCCGTAGGGCATGGCAGGGCAAGCCAGTGTGTCTTAAAAAAAGAGAATAAGAAAAAGGAAGTTTAACCTGTCGAGACTCAGCAGAGGAGCCAAAGTATGTCGTTTCAATTTAACACGACAGCTGTAATGCACATTTATGTTTCATATTCCAAAAGAGGAGGAATAAAAAACAGATTTCCAAAATCTTATGCACTACTGTCAGGATAAAGAGTGCTTTGAGATTCACTGAGATTTACTCAGAGAGAATCTTTTTACCAACTGTGCCTGTGTCACAGGGCAAAGGAAGACACTGCTGTGGCTTTAAAACGAGTACTACAGTTATTTAAATAGTCTGATTGGACTGTTATCCTGATTCACCTCTTTCACATGTGATATGAAGGGGATACATTTTGTCTTGTGCTGCATTCACATCATGTTGGAAATTTCAGAATTAAAAATAGATTCTGGCTTATTAAAACTAGGATCTTATCTTTGCAATTTGGCTTTGGATTATAATGATGTTGGTGTGAATCAGAACGTGGCTATTTTGCTAAAAAAAGAAAAAAAAAAAGAAAAGAAAAAAGAAAGTCCAATGGGGGTGATGGCATGAGCAGATGATCACACAGGTTTTAGGTAAAATAATGACACAAACTTTCTGATGTAAACTGCGGTTGAGCTCACTTTTGATTATTATCTCCAAATACACTTGTTTAGATAATCCGGCTAAATTATTGGCTCAGCTGTCGGCTTGTTTACTTGCCCCATGAGACTTTGTTTATGGCAAAGTTTTCCTCTCACTTTGGTGAGTACGACTTTATTATTACAGACAGAAATGTCCAAAACAAGAGCCAAGTTCAAATCATACTGTAGAGTGTAAATGAGCGAACAAAAACATTGGGAAATACAACTCAGAAAGTCAGACCTTAAAGTAAAAGACTCAGGAAAAGAACAAGTTAAAAAAAAAAGAAGAAGTCTGAGTGGTACCTGAACGCCTCTGCTGGTAAACTGCTGAACTCTGATCCACAGGAACTGACGAAGGTTGCTGATGAAACCAGAGGTACCTACATGGACCAGAGAGGGAAAGACAGGGGAGGAAATAACTTCATGCTCACGTTCACTCTAAACCACACAGGAAGTAGTTTATATGCGTTGACATAAACATCTTTCATTTTGTACACACACATTCCTCTATGTGAACACACACCTGCCCCTCCTCCCTGTAGGAACTTGAGCAGTGTGTAGATGCAGACGGTGACAACCAGCGACGTCCAGCCGCCTCCCGCAGAGAGCTCATTCACTGTAAACACACACACACACACACACACACACACACACACACACACACACACACACACACAGTGTAAATGTGAAGTTAGTATACAACACTACAAGTAAGTTGTGTTTCCTGCTCACACACACACATTTTCCTTTTCACCTTGACCATATGACTCAGGTACGCTGAATTAAACCAGCGTTTTGTCTTTTTTTGTGCATATTTATAATTTGCACATTAAAGGAATACTTTACCATTACTATTTAAAAACACTTCTGCACTAACAGTTTCACGCTGATGCAGGCGCGCTACACGTCTGTGTGAGTACTGTTTATGTGTTTTATATAACAAGACTTGGAATATACTGCACGAGTTGTCGTTGACTTTTTGAACGGACTCTTGATATAGTTTGCATGTTGTTAATCGCGGGCCCCATTTACCTCAGTTCAGCAAGACTTTTCTCTGCTTTTGGATTCTTCCTTCATCATGGAGGCATACGCAGGAAAAAAACAAGTTTCCTTCAAGAATTCCAGGGAACACAGGGTTTGTGCTTGATGTTTTAAGTGATCATTTGGGGGATGACGTATTCCTTTAAAGGTTAAATCCAACACAACTTCTTATCTTGTTCAATTTCCTCACAGTGAAAAAACAACTAAACACACACACACGCACACACACACACGCACGCACACACACACACACACACACACACACACACACACACACACACACAC
>CALSCE010009132.1:7508036-7510536 GCA_943593645.1 Bovichtus variegatus
CACACACACACACACACACACACACACACACACACACACACACACACACACACCAGTAGTGGAAAGTAACTAAGTACATTTACTCAAGTACTGTACTTTATTACAGTTTTGAGGTACTTGCACTTTCCATTCTCTGCTAGTTCATACTTCTACTCCACTACCATTAGGAGGATAATATTGTACTTTTTACTTGATTAGATTTATGTGATTACTTTAGTTACTTTAAAGATTCGGATTAATAATACAAAACATAATCAACAAATAAATTATGGCAATGATTATGATATTATTATAGTTTAAGGTAAGACTTTATTAATGCTGAGGGGGGTATAAGCTACCCAACAGTATATAAAGTAATTAAAATTTAGCTCCACCTTTACCAGCTGCAACATTAAAGTGATGAACAGAAAAATGCGTCCAATAATCCAATAATACTTTGATTATAATTTTTTGCCGATCTTTTTCTTTTTCTTTAAGTAAAACATTTTTTTTTTAAATTTCTTATTACTTGTAACAGAGTATTTCTTCACTTTGGTATTTTCTACTTTTACTTAAGCGAAATGCACTTCCCACCACTGACACACACAATCATGAACACATTCACACACTCCCCGTTCTGCCACACAACCACATTCTCATTCAAATTCATTACCATTTTGTACAAGTGCTGGGAATCAGGATGAAATGAAGAAAACAGACGGAGATGAGGGCCGGAGGAGAAGAATAAGAACAAAAACTGAATTTCCAGACAGAGAGATAGACAAGGTGAGAAAAGAAGTGAGAAAATAACATCAACAAAAAAAAAAAAAGATGGAGAGAAATGAGTAAAGAAACGAGTGTATTCTACATTCTTTAACCTTCTAGTGTGTGTTTTCAGTGGGGGGTATTTTCAACTCTTTGGCATTGGGTCCTGGAGTCGGAGGGTGGGAGGCAGGGTCGGACCCAGAGACAAAACGTCCGTTGTACCGGTGTGTTAACTCCACGAAAAAGGCCGCTAATGCCGGCTAAGCATGACTGGCAGGAGGGGTGACCTCCGAGAAAACCCTCCGCACAAACACACACACACACACACACACACACACACACACACCAACAACAACCCTCCCTCTCTGAAACCTCCTCCACGCCTTCCTCATCACACAAAGCAGCGCTCTGCCTCATTCTCTTAGCACTGGCTTATACTTTCATGTTGCTCCAAAAGCCAAATGGCCAGTTTTCTAAAGGGGAGAGTAGCTGAAAACAAACTGAATGCTGACTTCCTCTGAAGTGGAGACTTCTGGGTTGTTGCCTTGTGGTGGATGCAGTCCTGTGTACAAAATAGGGTACAAAAGACTCTGGCAAATGATGACACCCCCTCCTTCAAACCAATAAGATATCATTCCACAGCAGCTGAACTGTTTTATAACAAATGGCTACAGTAGCACAAACTATTTTTTTTTTACTTTATGGTGATGTAGGCTACATTACGGGATCCATTCACTATTGGTATAAAGTAAATAAATCGATATCTTCAGACACTTGTTACAGTGTTTGCTGGGTTTTGAATGTTTAACTGGCATTAAAGCTGCAGTTAGTAACTTTAATAAAAATAACTTTTGGTCATGTTTCCTGAAACTGTCACTATTTCCTGACATGCATAAGACAGATGATCTGTGAAAACATCATGTTGCCCCCTCTTTTTTTGTCTTTTGTCTCTATTTCTAACACACACACACACACACACACACACACACACATATATATATATATATAAATTATTCAATTATGTATTTAAATATCTATTATACTTTATAAATATTATATTTGTTTACTCATTTAATTTTTTTAAAAGTAAAGTAAAGTATTTTAAAGTATTATTATTATTATTAGTTTTTTGTAATTTTTTATTTCATTATAATACTATTTTTTTCAAGTTCCCTGTCTTTTTGCATTTATATATTACTATGTACTGTCCCGTAAGGAGGGGTGGGTTGGGGATTGTAAAGGGCACGGTTCATTGTAATGTCCTGACATTGTCATTCTGTTGTTTTTACACTGCCCAAAATACTAAAAAAGATTATTAATTAAATCACTGTTAAATTAAGGAGTGGCAAACCGTCAAAGTGTTATCGAAAACACAATAAACTCCGGATGCACAACAGTGAACATTTCTTAAAGCTCTCGTCCAACTTCTGCTGTTTTAACAACATGACCAAGCCCAGAGGCGACAAACACACGAGGAAGAGGAGTACGTACACGACGAGGACTGAAGGGAACAGAGTAGCCGCACTTCAACAACTTGAGCACACTGCCATCTACAGTTTGCATCGTAAAATGCAGCAAATGGGTTTCCACCGGGCCGCGGACCAGTACCGGGCCGTGGATCATTTGGTATCGGGCCGCACAGAACATTTTTTTGTAGATTTTTTCTTTGTGTCGGTAATATTTATTGTAAACATTTTTATGTATTATATTATATATATTAAAATGTAATAATTATATAAATAAAGTGCATAATATA
>CALSCE010009132.1:7515536-7524179 GCA_943593645.1 Bovichtus variegatus
TTAGATAGGATAGATAAATCTTGTGTTTCCAACCTGGGGGGGGGGGTCGCATGTCTGCATTCGTTCCCTTTGGGAAACTGAACTTTCCAACTTCACTGATCCAAAGTCCATGCTGAGAAGATGACTGAGACGAAACAGCAGAACACTTCACAGGTACCTGAATGTCTCATTATCTCATTACAGCTGCACTGAAAAACACAAACTATTAAACCTACAGATTTGCATGGATGTTGTTGTACTAGCTTACATTTGCACCATTCTGCATCCCCGGCTGCATGGAAATAAATGCTTACTATTGTAGTACACTAAATGCTTGCGGAGGGGAGGGGAGGGGAGGGGGGGGGTCAGAAGTGAGCATTGTAAAAGTGAAAGCATTTGGTGAAAGCAGAGGACAGCACTTGTGATAGCGGAACACATTCTACATTTTTTTTTTTTCCGTTTTTTTTTTTACATTCATCAGTATAAACAAGACAGCAAATGGACTTTTCTGTCTAAACCCAAGACCGATTCAGCAGCCTAATGAACTATTTAACAAGACAACTGAACGGGACCCAAATATTATGGTTGGTTACTTTCCACAGTGGCTGCTGGACAACTGTACAAACAGATACGTTTCATTTCCCACCTCAACGCCTCAAACGTCTTTGTTCAAGAAACAGACAGACTTCTAACCTGATTTCTAAACCATCCCTGGTGAATTTACATGCAGGTTTTCCCTGATTGTTCTACCTTGTTTGTAAACTACATGAGCATTTTTTTCCCCGGACAAAGTATTTGTAAACAGTGATGCGAAGAAATGATAGGTGTCCTATAGAAAGGGTTTCAGCCTCCATGGTGCCTTCTCTGTGCTCCTGTGTAAGTAGTCCAGTAGTTTTCACCTTCCATGTAGTGATGCTACCCGCAACAACTGCCCATTTTAACCCGGTTCATTGTAGTTCAGGACAGTTCAGTCGGGTGTAGATCAGTCAGTGATTTGAGGTGAACTCCAGCAGTTCACTTCAACGCTATTCACAAGGTAAACTCTGCCGCTGCACAGTCCAGCAGCTGTTCAGTTCGGTTTGATTCAGTCACTTAGTGCAGACCATACCGCTCCAGGTCACCTTTGCAAATGTGATTTCACGCTCAACCTCAGTCCCGACATAAATAAACATTCAAGAAATTAAAGGTATACAGTATCGTCGCGAAAGGGTCCAGTGCCGGTGCATCCAGTCACTTTACATGTTGGTGTTTTACATCTCAACTCCAGTTGTAAACGTAAAAGTAACGTATTGACATTATCCAAAAGTCCTCGGCGGTGACATAAGTGGTCCGTTAGCCTTCATATCAAATGGACAAGAAAGAGTTCAATATCTTTTTTTTGGAATCCAGTTGTTTTTGCTTTCTGCCGTTCAGGAAACACTTTTTTTTTCAAATGGATTACTTTCTATGTGGAGAGGATTTCCCTCCAGTGGAGATTAAGTATTACGTCTGTCTGTTAGTTTTGTCTGTTTGTCAGCAGGATTACGGAAAAATGACTGGCCCGATTTTCATGAAACTTGGTGGAACGATGTAACATCACTTCTGTTATAATTGCGGGGTGTGGCCTTGTATAGCGTATATTGTTTTCAATAAGTGGGGATGTGAACTACTCAATAAATCGAGGCGAGTGAGGCCGATCCCTGCAGGACTCAGTGCTGCTCCAGAGCTCCTGAGCAACAGCACCAACAACCTTCTGCAGATCCAAGTGAAAGAGACAAGATAAGATTAGCTCCTAACATAACGGGCTCCTACCTCCAATATATCATCTGTCCCTGGAAAAATAAACACTACAAATATAAACTAATATGTTGCTATTATGCCTGCTCACAGTGTGTTTTTTTTTTTTTTTTCTTAAATGCTAATTTTCTCAACTTTGAGGTCATTTCTTTGGGTTATTATGGGGTGTTCTAGGCAGTTTATGGGACCCGCTTGATATTTAATGGTTGACACCAGGTGAACACAGATCTATGAAGTGTTAGTCAGTAATTAAATATCGTGCAGCCATATATTTCTATATTTTCTTCTGCTTATAAGTTTGGTGTAGTGGTGACTGGTCCTAGGAAGATTAAATCTCGCAACCAAAAGGAAAAATTCAAGCACCAAATCCCTTTCACCCACTCACACATTAATAAATACTAAAGGAAAAAATGAAACGCTTCAAATATATTGTCATGTTTTTGTGTGGGTGCCCTGGTGGATCTCCGTCACAGTGTGTTGCCCATGCTGCTGCTCACCAGCCCTTTGATATTAGTGATGGGCCGAACGTCATGCAGCTGTTTCCTTCGGTCAATGAACGTGGCCAGCCGTGTCGTGTCCAGGGGGGTCTTGGAGTACTCCCCACCATGTGCACCCCCGCGTCCCACCCACGGGTGCTGCAGACAGGAAGTGGCGCTTGGCCTCTTCCTGGGATCCTGCTGCAGCACCGAGGACACAAAATCCCTCGCCGCCTGGCTCACATCGCGGAAGTACTCATCCGGGAAGCAGAAGTCCAGGCGGCAGATGTTGACGCAGGTTTCCTCCGGTGATTCATCCAGAAACGGGGAAACGCCACTGAGCATCACGTAGACCAGTACGCCTACGCTCCACATGTCTGTCGCGACAGAGACCGGCGTCCCACGGATGAGCTCGGGTGCGGCGAACTCTGGGTTTCCGAGCAAGAGGTGGACATAGCGGCGGTGGGCCGACAGCTGGACGGCATCGCCGAGGTCGATGAGCTTAATGCCCGGGGTGGCAGAGTGGAGGTCCACCATGATGTTCTCAGGCTGCAGGAGAGAGAAACAGATTCACAAACACGTGATGATTTTATGTGAATAATACGTATGATTCTTTAAAAGAAATGGCAAAAAGTGGGAAAATGCATCTTCCAAATATCACAATTTAACATGTGTAAATTTCAGCCACAGCAGATAATAGAATACATTTCCAAGAGTACATAATTTATATTAAAAAAAGAATCTCAGTCACACACACACGCACACACATGCACGCACACACACACGGTTCTCACCTTCAGATCCAGGTGTACCACTCTGCAGGTATGAAGGTGCTGCAGGGCCTCTAGTGTCTCTCTGATGAAGAACGCCACCTTCTCCTCCATCAGCTCATCGTGGGCGACGAGGTAATCGAGCAGACGACCGTCCTCCAGCCTGACACACACACACACACACACACACACACACACACACACACACACACATTTTTATTCTAATCATTGATTTGCCCTGTGCTTTATTCTTGACATTGGTAATAGAGTACAGTGTAATCATTCATTGATTTTAAGTTTATTCGTTTTTTTCCCCCTTATGTTTGCCTGGTTATTCAAACGTTATTTGTGTATTTTTATTAAAGCACTTTAAGTAACATTAAGATAAAGCTTTGCATATGTTATCTGTATTATATCTGATCTGCTGTCTATCGTAGTAGCCAACATAATGTAGGTGGTAAAAGGCTCCTGGCTAGTTCACTAATAGTTAAGACAAAAGAGAAACGTTCTCCAGAGAAATATATATGTGCATTTGAAAGCTCTGGTGTTCGCTATATAGACAGTAAACCCAAGATTTTTCAAAGCATTGACATGAGATATGATTTTAAATGACATGACTGCCATGTGATTAACTAATGATCATTTTAACTTACTGGCACACATGCTAAATGCTAAATATAACGTCTTATGTTACAGAGTTGAACCATGCTCTCAGCTCATTTTATGTTTACATCTTGTTAGATATATATTTTGTAAAATGTATTGCACTATTTGTACGTTTTAGAATTGTTATACTGTTTCCTACTGTGTATTGCAGCTGTTGCACAACAATTTCCATCGGGATAAATAAAGTTCTGTCTTATCTTATCTTATGACAAGCTCCAACTCCAGTGTTTTGGGGTAGAGACGAGGGATTAATACAAGACAGTTTATTTTATAACAGTATATTATCATTTTAAAGCAGGAGCTCCTTTAAATGAGTCAGACTTACAGCTCCAGGGTCAGCATCAGGGAGGTGGGAGACTCGTATGTGTCCAACAGCGCCACCAGCTGGTGATGCTGTACGTGTCCGAGGACGTCTGCCTCATGAGCCACCTGCTCCTTCTTCTGCATCTTCTTACTCACAAACTTAACCGCAACCTGAACAAAAAAAATAAAAGTGACAAGTCATAGCAGACTGCAAGAAGAGACGGCAAAACTCGACAAAAAGAGAGAAAAAAACAATACAATTATTTATATGTTGCTCTTAAATTGGCTTATTTGAAGCTATTGTTCTGCACTTATATGATTACATCTATTTGAAGCTAATGTACTGGCAAGTTTATTGCTGTATGGAGTCGTATCCTCATGATTGTTTGCTCTTATTGTAAGCTAAATTAACTGTAATGTAATGTAAAAACTCAGACATGCTTCTATTTAGAAGAATAATCAATTATATGCTTAACCTGAAACACGTAAACATAGTCTTCACTGGAGCTCGAATGCAGACAAAATAAAACATATATAACTTGAAACTTAATTAAATTAAATGTCAAAATCTGAACACTAATACTTGGTAAAAAAAAGAAAAAAGAATAAACCCCACTGCAAGTGCAACTAAAGACCAAAAAAATACACCAAACTGCAACCTGCATTTCTATTGATAATAAAAAACAATTTTAGTTGTTACCTAAAATGTAGAGGAATAAAATAAAATGTTCAAGTGACACAGAAATAGTATCACCGCAAACTGAACAGTGAAAAGCAAAACACACTTCACAACAGCTTCAGACAATACAACAAGTGTAGCAGGGGTGTCCTACCTCTTTCTTTGTAGACTTGTTGAGACATTTTCTCACCACTGAAAATCGTCCCCTGGATAAACAAACAAGGACAAAAGAGGCTGAATCAAAAAAAACCAAACGGACGCAGCACATCTCAGATAACTATCAACACCTGGGCTGAAAATGAAGCTTTGGTCGTGAAAGACGTTTTGAAAGTCCGTGATTTGCAACAGTTTACCTTCCAATCTCACAGATCTCAGAGAAGGTCGACTCAAAGTTTTCTTTCCACTGGATCCCTGTTCCATCAAACCCAGAGTCTGACAGAGAAAGAGCAGACGATTGAAGACTTTTTCAACACTATGCAAACTGAATCACATAATGACATACATGTGAATTAAAACCATTAAGAAGCAGGAATAAAAGATTCAAATAATTAGGATCAGTTACCGACCAGTAAGAATTAATATGAGGATTAAAACCTAAATGATCAAATAAAATAAAATAATAATTGAAGGAACAATTGATCAATAAAAAAAAAAAATTAATAATAAGGCACGTGAGATATGTTGAAACCAATAAAAGAAGTAAGAATAAAGTAAAAAAATAAGTCCATAAACTTAGCATAAAGAATAAAAACAAGAGGGAAACGGCTAGCCTTGCTCTGTTAAACTGTTAAACACACAACTCTCTCTAACATCCAAAAAGTTAATTTTTATACTTCTTTTTGGGCTAAATGAACAACATGCATCTTGATAATAAGTCCGCATAAGATTTGTTTGCCAAAGTATTTTTTTCACTTTGGATAGAGCCAGACTAGCCGTTTCCAGCCTTTATGCTAAGCTAAATGAATCATGTCCTCAATGCATAGACATGAGATAAATATTTATCATTCACTCTCGGAAAAAGAAAGCAAAAAAAAAAAAGCATAATCTCCAAAAAATGTTGAACTATTCCATTATACTTTCTGCAGGAAAAAAGGGTCTTGTGAAGCTGTGTGTGCGCAGACTTACTGCTGCTGGGCAGTGTGACCATATTCGAGGCTTCGGATGGCGGGCCGACCCCCCAGCGGTTGGAGGCTCGCACTCTGAACTGATAGTGACCTCCGGGGATCAGAGTGTCGATCTGAACACACTCCTCTCTGCTGCTGGCCACCTGCTGCCATAGTAACGAGTCTGAAAAGTGAGAGAGGAGAAAAGGTTTAACCTCTTTGCATATTTGGAAAAGCAAAAGAAATCCACCCGTTCCCCTCCACCACGCGTACCTTCCTGCCTGTACTCCACAGTGTAGCTGCTGACAGCACAGTGAGCAGATGAAGCTGGAGGCGGCCAGTGGATCATCACCGACGTGCTGCTGGCCTCCTGGGCCACCGGTCTCCCAGGGGCTGCTGGGATACCTGCAGGACATGGAAAAAAAAAAAAGACATACTCACAGTCAGCAAACAATGAAAAAAACTCAAATCTGTGTGCTGTACCATCATGCCTAATTAACCAATACCTGGTTTCATAATGGCGAAATGCTCCTTTTAATGCAGCCGTGTTACCTTGCACTTTGATGGAGGCGGAGGACGAGGCAGAGCCGTGGTCGTTGACAGCGATGCAGGTGTAGATGCCGGTGTCCTGAGGCATCAGGTTGCAGATCTTCAACAAGATGTCACCTGTATCCCTGGAGAGGTGGAGGAAAGGGTGGAAGAGAAGAGATAGAAGAGGTGGAGGAAGGGGTGGAAGAGAAGAGATAGAAGAGGTGGAGGAGAATAAAGGGAGAAGGAGTACGATTAGACATGGAGGAAAAGAAATAGGAGTGGGGAGAAGACAAGACGTAGGATAAAAACCTGAGGACGCAGGACAGGCAGGAACATACAATGACTTCATTTAACCCAAAGCAGGAATTAAAGCAGGAAAGTGCAAACATTTGTACACATGCACTTGTTACCTGATGTCTATGGTGAAGCGGTTGTTGCTGGTCACTGGGTTCTGGTCGGGGCCCTTCAGGGTGACGGAGGGTTTGGGTCGTCCGCAGACTTTACAGCAGAGGACCACAGTCTCCCCGAACGCACACGCCACGTCTGACAGAGGCACGAGGAACTCTGGAGCCACTGCACGTAGGGAACGCATCACTAAACACTCCCATTTCTAGTTATAGTTTTACAGAAACTGTACTTTACGTGCCATAATTCATTGATCACGTGCTATTTAAATGTGGAAAATGTCTACTTCAGATGGGAGCAAATATTCTTTATTGAGCCATGTGGCTATGTAGAGGGTTAGCAAACCCAGCGTGGCCCTCTAGTTCATTCTTTCCCATAATGTCACATCAAGTCTGACTCATTTGTAGGCTAAACAATCGTTCCCCAACCTTAACCCTGTGGTGATATTTAGGCATAACAGATAACAAGCCAAGTCGGGCCTGATTCTGGCATGACGTTGGCACATTCAGCTGTGTTCTGGCTCTAGATGGATTAAATGTTATCTGCTTTTGGCTTATATGGCTGCCAGATTTGGTTAGTTATTGGGGATGTGGACGTGGGCCCAGCTGGCAGCTCAGCTTTGGGACTCAGACGAGTGTAATCAGGTGTCTGGCATAATTCATCAAGCAGGCATGCTGCCTTCCCAATTTCGCTTTTGTGGCAGGCTGTAGTAACCAAATTGGATATTGTCGAACGTCAAACAACATTGGGGACTTCTATTATTGCTCTGCAGTCGGTGAGGTGTGCGCAGGAGCTTCTTTGTGAGAAGCCCGTGCATCATTTTGAATTTTCACGCCTACTGGTGATGTAGAAACACCAAGAAACAAACAAAAAGTGCATCGTCTGAAGCTAAAACTAACATATTACCTTCCTGGATGAAGTTTGGGTTGAGAAGCTGAAAAACAGATGAGGTTAAAGTTTAGGTAAAGTTTAGTTTTCAACACACAGTACCCCTGAAAAACTGTGTCACTGCCCATTTCTTGTATATAAAACCTTACAATACTATAGTTCTTGTTTTCTGTCCACATTAAGATTTCAAAACTATTACGTTCTTTGCCATTTCCAACTTGTTTTAGATGTTATCGAAGACACAATATGGCGTTATAACTACATGCGTCTTTGTTTTAAACAAAAAACATTGTGCTTGCGTACCTCCATGCCCGTTTTTGGGTCGAGGTCATCATCACAGTCGGATTCATCTGAAGTGTGAATGTCCTGATGGAGAATGAAAGAGGAACAGGAAAGTAGAATAATGGGAGAGAAGAGAGGTGCGATAGAAAGAAGGTGAGGGGGGTAAGGGAGGAACCAACAGAAGCATGGAAGCGTTTGTGAACCAAAGGAATAATGAGAGAGGGAATAAGAATAATGTAGAAAGATAAAGAGGGAGGCAGATGAGGTGAAAAGGGGAAGAGGAAACGGAGAAGGGAAGAAAATGAATGACAAAGAACGATTAAAGGAAGGAGAAATAAGAAAAGTGGAAAAAAGGAAGTAAGGAGAGTGAAGAGAATATAAGGACTATGTATTTATTACTCTATGGATGAAAAGAAGAAATCACTCCCTTAATTGTGCCTGCAGTGGAGGCTTTTTAATAATCTGGAAGGAACTTCTGTTCTGCACAGTTTGGCTCAAACTCACCTGAGAGCTGTTGTGGTTCTGGGACTTTTAAAAAAAAGTTTTTTTAAGGTACTTAGCTAAACAGCTTTACATTTTTCCTTTCCTTCCGAGGAAAAATGGTGTACCCCACCTACAGTATATCAAGGCACATCCAACCATTTGCTTTCCACCTCAGCTCCACCAAAGATATATAGATCTATATATACATATATCTATATATCTATCTATATATATAGATATCTATATATGGATATATATCTATATATATAGATATCTATATACATAGATATCTATATATATCT
>CALSCE010009132.1:7524579-7537218 GCA_943593645.1 Bovichtus variegatus
ATATATATATATATATATATATCTATATAGAGATATATATATATATATATATATATATATATATATATTTATGTAAACGTTTCCCCTTCTCTTATTCAGCAGCAGGCAGGATCCATTTCCTCAGTTTACTACATTTATTTTGTGGCTACGACTAAAAGGAACCCATATTAAACCCAGATCTCCCTGTCTAAGCTTCATATTAAAACTATAATAGTGCTGTAAATGTGAACATTCGTCATGATCAGAGCTTGTCTCGGTCTTTATTATTCACAGTTGCACATACTTTAGTAGATCACAGCATAGCTTACTAAACACTAGTCACTGCCATTTATGTAGAAACCCTTTGAGTCTGGATAATTGCAACAAGCAGAAGTAATTAATGCGTTTCATACATTCATAAGAAGTGGTAATAAAAACAAGTGATACAGACGATCAAAGGTTGTGCATTTAGATGCATGTAGCGTTAAGAGGTCAGTTTTTCTTCACATGTTGAATTTATTTAAACCCTGTATCGTAAATCAGCCACATCTGGAACAGATCCTTCATGTCAAAAATGCAGATAAAGAAGCTAAAGTTGGGATCTGCCCTTTACTTTGAAACTATAAACTATAAATCATGTGACAGTAAACATCACAAGGTGTCACATCTACATCTACACACAAAACACTTTTTTTTCTTTCTGTTGAGCTCCATGGTGTTAGTCCACTACAGAAACACTGGTTAGAACAGCAGGATTAAAAACAAATTCAAACTTAAGATCAATAAGTCAGTGAAATCTACCTCTAGCCATGCACAAGGAGGGAGAAATAAATCACAACGCAAAAAACACAAAAATAAATCAGACTTTATTTTCCAATCAGTGCATTTGTGGGATCGGGGTAAAACAAAACGATTCAAATAAAACTTGCAGTGTTCTTCTTTAATGGTTCTCAACCATCTAATAGTTTGTCCATGTTTAGTTTTTAAACCAGTTTTTTTTTTAACTGTCCCCCACCATCTTAAATCTTAGGGTCTGTTTAACTTCACACCAGCATTTATAACTATGTGATTAGTGGATGTGCTCACAGGTGAGTAAATCCACACAGAGCTTTCATATAGTTTCTTTGTGAACTTTAAAGCAAAACTTTACGTCGTAGACCAGTTCCTACCCATCTTGATTGTGATGTCAATCAAGCTTGCACCGGCTACCTGTATACACAAAGAGGCTAATTCATTTAAGTCAGGCCTACACCTTAAATTATGGCTTTTGGCCATTACCTGAATTACAGAAAAACTGAAATCAGGAAAAGTCTAAATTGATGTGTGATGCAGGTTGAGAACCACCGTTGGACTTAAAAAAGAAACACAGCAAGTGTGCGTTTCCAGGTTTGCACACACACATGCGCGCACACACACACACACAGGTTAAGAAGAAAAATTAAAACCAAGTGGGGCAAGGGGCAGGTAAGGGTTTCGGCACACACATATGACATCACCAGCGTGCGCCGTCGGCCTGCTGTACTCACTTTGCCCTTCGCCCTGGTGGCGGGGGAGGCGAGCGTGGGAGGGGGCGTGGTTTCTTTGGGTTTACGGAGGCCATTCTCCTGACCTCTGACCCCCACCAAGGAGGCGTCCTTAGCTTCAGCGCGCTTCCTGGCGCGCAGTGTGTTCCATGACAGAGACTTCCTGTACGGTACAGGAACGAGAAACATCAACCAGCCAATCAGAGAGAAGCTCAGCGGTGTCCAGCCTAGTCTGGCTGCAGTGGCACATGGCAGTCTCAGAACCCTCTGTTAACACGATCAAGTGGCTGGAAGTTTGCTATACATTTAGTGTGATGGCGTTTTCATGATGAAAACCTCATTATGCATTAATTTACGTTCTCTCACACTTCTCATCTTTTCTCCGACTTTAGCTGAATGAATGAAATGCAGCAAAATGTTATCAGTTACACCTATGTTTGACTAATCAAAATGTCAGTTTAAAACTCTTGATTGTAGTATTTTCTAGATAAAACATTTTTAGCTACACATTCAAATCTTTAAAGCTCATTCTGGGTGCACAATAAGCTTTTTGTATCAAAAAGGTCCAGTGTGTTGGATTTAGTGGCATCTACTGAACACATGTATATTATAAGTGGTAGCCTAGCATGTTAGCAAACATTACAATACTGGACTAGTAAGGACACAGAGATACTCAATTTATAATTGTTTTATTAAAGGCTACAAAACAATAATAAACCTAGCTAAGCTCCGCTTACTAGCTACTGGTAGCTGTGCTAGCCTTACAATAATACGGAAGCCCTTAAGTGTTAAACGTCCTAATAATTATAAGAAAATGTATCTCTAACAATGCACCAAAATAATATGTTTTTCCTAATTTTGAGATTCTATGAGATTTTTTCTAGATTTTTTAAAAATAATTATATAATACATATATATTATAAAATATATATATATATATTATATAATATATTATATAATACATATATGTATATATAATATATATATATACACATATTATATAATACATATATATTATATAATATATATATAATTATATATACATGTTTTTGTGCTTTTTAAAAAGGCAGAAATGTGCTTTCATAAAAATAAGAATGAATGGTGAATGATGAATCGTGTTGGAGTCAAAGTGGATCCAACGCTGAGGGAAAGCAGCTTCTAGAGGCAGAGAATCGACTCCATTTCACTTCAAAAGATATGATGTATTTTATCAAAAAATATTTATTTTATGTTTATTATTATATTATTTTTATATACCATGGTTTCTTATATTGCTTATATCATGTTTGTCAGTATGTCTGTACAATCTAAGTGTTTGCGTCCTCATGTGTTGTAGCAGAGGGTCCTGACGGGGTCGCTGTTGCCTGACGCTGCAGCCAGACTCTTCTGGTCCATTAAGATACAGGAGAGGAAGGACAGAGGGACAGAGGGACAGAAGGACAGAAGGACGCTGGTCTGACTTTATTGAGACAGAGATAACGTTAGACTAGAGGAGAGAGCAACAGAGACGTGGGAGAAACAGTAACATACTGTACCTTCCACTAACACAACCAGAGACAACACTGTAACCTGTTAACATTTTCAAAGATCACATCTGCAGTTCAACACTTGTGTCTCCTGCAGACTGCAGAATATTTCATGTTCATTTTTTTTTAATTTACTGTTCTACGTGAGCAGTGATGAGAATCGTGGCCAAAACTAATTTCTTTAGGATAATGTCTGTGCTGTATAAAAAGAATCGTCCTTAGTTTGTGCAAAATGCATTTCACTTTCTCAATAATACTACTTTTTATAAGTGTCATATCAAGTTAACCACTTTTGTCAGGTCAGCAGATAAACTTTTTTCAGCATTTTTCTTCCCTGTTTTCCCTGCTCACATAATTGCTGTCAATTCATAAACATAAAGCAGTTATTAGAGAACACTTTTTCAGCCTCGAGTTACAAAAAAAAAAAAAAAAACATGAAAAATGTTCCTTTCTTTTGCAAAACTAACATTAAACCAATAAGCAGCCAGTTCTGCATGTCTCAACATTTTAAAACCTTTGAATTTATATTTCAAGTTTGCAGCTCCTGTGGAGTGTCCAACCGTTGAGGTTAGTAAAAACTGAAACAAAAAACTTCAAAAGAAATGTCACTACAATAACAACAAATACAAAACGGTGAAATTAAACATACAGGGAAAAGATGCAGACAATAAATGTATACCTGTTGCTCTAGTGCTGTTAGTCATAAGTTCTTAATAAATAAAACCCTGCTTCATCTACTCACTTTAAGTCTGATTTCCTGAAGAGGATCCTCTAGAGATAAAAACCTTAAAATAAAACCTCAATAACTGTTGATTCAGTTTGTGTCCTCTTCTTCCTCTTCACTCCTAAATATTTCTCTCTCTCATCTTAAAAAGAGAAAATCCACCTAATGGTATGACAGTGCACACAGAAGCAGGCAGACCGCTCAGTTTAACGTTTGCTGTTGTAGTTTATTTACAAATCTTAAAAACTACAATCATCTTCAGCCTAACGCACAACAAAACAACTTCACCTTCACGCCGCTTTGCTAACTCATGCTCAAGTCCAAAAGGTTTATTTTACATATTTAAAATACATTTAAAATCATTATAATTAGACTACCAACAGTACAATGCGGACCGTTGCCATTAAACGCAACATATTGCACAGCCTGACTTCATTCATATTTTTTCTTATCTTAAATAGTGCAAAAGGGATTTTTTATTAATTTTTTTTTTTTTTTTTTTAAACAGGAATGTTCTAGAGCCTCAGATAAAAAAAAAAAAAGAACTTTGTACAGTGAACTGCCGACATAATAAACAAAATCAACATGAAGGAGGAAACAAAATCCAACTTTGTCCGTAAAATAAAATACTAATTAACAAGGCAGAAAAACAACAAGAGGAATAAACACAAATTTGTGTATAGATTGCCACAGACAACAAAATAAATATTCTCCACCGCGGAGAATGGGGCTGAGGCCACCTGAATGCCCCAGGTTCTTTCTTTCCAAAAACAGTAAAAAGAAAAGAAATATACAAAAAAAAAAAAAAAAAAAAAAAAAAAAAACAGGGTGTTAGGAACTGAAATAAGAGTCCGGTTTTAGCTCCACATGAGAGTCAAGGGTGTTCTCTCTCTGGTTTCCAGAGTCAGCTACAAGTTACAAGATTTTCTATCCAGTCTATTTTCTGTGGGATAAATCCTCAGTACTCGTTAACATGGACAATTATCAGTGTGTGTGTGTGTGTGTGAGTATTTTAGTTCAGTTGCAAGTCTGAAATCCATTTTCATGTAGTTGCCACAGAGCTGTCAAGTGACAATGGCTCAGAAATAAAACTGTCACTGCAGCAGCTTGACGGTCAGTAAGAGAACAGTCGTGTACCTTTTACCGCCGAGGAACAATAAGACAAGTCAGGAGTTAAAATACAAAAAAAAAAAATCTCCTGTGAGGTCCAAGAGTCCGTTCTTAAAAGGGGAGGAGGAGGAGGGAAAGTATATGAGCGAGGGGGGAGTTAGTAGGTGAGGGCAGAGGCAGTGAGTAGTTAGGACCTGGGGATGGGAGCTGATTCAAAAAAACAAAACAATAATGGGTAGACACGAGTTGGTCACCTCAATTCTCTCATCCAATCCGAGTGCTTGGTTTGGAGCCCAACCAGAAGTGCGTCTGTCTGCAGGTAAAGTAGTGCTGGGTGGGTGGGGGGACTTACTTGATGTTGTTGGCATCGGCCACCGATGCCGAAAAGGAGGAAGTAGAAGAAGAGTCTTTAATTGACTTTGTGAGCGGGCCCAAGATGTGTCCCGGCACCCAGCCCTCTGCGGCAGGCGATTGGCTGTTGGCTGGCCGGTAAACAAGGTACATGTTCTGCTGATTGGTAGCCAGGATTTGCACGGTCTCTCCCTGACTGACGCAGATCTCGTTCTCTTTGAGCGCAGAGTAGTCCTGAGAAACCAACATGGTGGAGGAGACGCCGTTACAGCCGCCTTCAATGTCCTGGGGAGGAGAGGAGAGGATGGCGAAGACAGAAGAGAGGAGAAGACAAGAGGAGGGGGAAAAAAAAATGAAAAAAACACAAAAAGAGAAGAACAGGAGGAGACCGAAGAAAAGAAATGACGGACGAAGAGAGGATGAGGAGAAATTGAGGACAAGGTTAGGTGAGTCTATGTGGGCTGGATAACAGTCCTGCTGGCTGTGACGCCATTACAGCTGACACAGACCTGAGGAGGAGCAGAGGGAGGAGAAAAAACAACCACAATCAGAGCAATCAGCATTCTGTTCAGGCTTTATTTTCCAAAGTACTCTTTTGATTCAAAGTCTAACCAGCTGATCAACTATACTATTACAAACCAATCTGTAAGCAATAGTCGCTATGCTGCTGATATTTCTGCCTCTACCCCAGTACAACGGTGCTTGAAAGCATTAAAAACGCCTTCAAGCTCCAGTTTTCCGTTGTAACAATAAGTGAGGTAGATTGGTTCCATTTCATTAAATCTATATCCACATCTTTAGGTTTTTTTTTTTGTAGCGATTCAAAAAGGTCTGGTGTTTCTGGCCAATCAGAGCTTTGACATTGGCGAGACATCATCTTCCTGTACCAGAGACAGGAAAAGGTGGAACAAAAAAAATGCCACAAAGGTTGCAACAAGGGTGGGAAAGATTGACACAGTTACACAGGTTTTTGACTTTACTTTAGTTTAAGTGCTAAAACTGCAGAAAACAACTGAAATGAAACACATTTTCCTTCCTCAAAACCAGACTGCAGAGTTAGGGGCCACAAGGGGCACAGGTTGCCATGGCCTTAAAGAATGTGGTATTTTGTTCTATTTTAGTTGAGTTTCCTATAAGTCTTGTTCTTAGGAACATTTCTCCCTTGACGAGGGTCAAGGTGCTTCGACGTAGAGCTTGGCAGGCTGTACATCACAGAGTGAGCAGAGCTGTCCAACCTTCTGCAGACAGCAAAAGGTTTTCAGTCAAAGTAGGCCATAAAGAGAACAGCTTGGTATGTTTATATATAACCCACACAGTATGCCGCTACACCTGCAGTAGCCCAGATTTTAACCTTGGCTTTTAGGGAGCAGGAAGCTGAACAGACAGCATGAAGGGAACAAAAAAAGTGCGCTTCATGTCCTACTTCACCTGCTGTCTGCTGCAGTCTACGGTGTATGGCTAATGGCTACACAAGGTCAACATGGAGAGGAGCTGCGAGTCTTAAAACCTCAGCTTTCTTCTTAAATTGCTGAGAAATTATGAAACATCACAAATATACCAAGTAACCCTGAACAAATGCAAAGCCAACAAGCCCCTCCCATCACGTGTGTCCACGCTGTTTGCAGGAACTCACCCTGGAGTCGAAACACGTCGAGCCGCCGTTGGAGGTAGACACTTTCATCTGGGTCCTCCCTCTCTCCGTCTCCTTGTCACTGAGGCCGACTGCCGAGGACGGGCGGCTGTGAGACGACATGGCGGAGCGGGTCCCCGAGCTCGAGCGGTTTCTGGTCAGCGACGAGCTGCTGCCCGCTCCGCCCTTCTCCTTCTGGTACTCAATGGGAGACTGGAGAGCTACAATCACACAGAGATGGAACATTTATATTATTCTTTCGAGGTATCATTTCAGGTTCCCCAACTCTCTACATGCTTTGTTGTTTTTCCTCCTCTGCAGTGGACATGACAGTTTTGGATCCTGTCTGTTGTGTACAACAACATTTTTAGCTCATTCTACATTCAAAGAACGCAGTGGTATTGTTGAATTAAATGTAGTTAGCCATTGTTTAATTCTCTTCAGCACAGTAAATGTACTTGCAGAGACTTAAAACTTGCTCAAAATAGGTCACACTGAACATTACCTTATTTTTGTTTTTTCCAACCTTAAAGTTACATTTTGATCATGTACAATTCATCCGTTGCATGTGGACATTTTCTTTTCATTTTCTTTGTGCATTCAAGTGCAATCAGGAAACCTCAATGAGCAAAAAGTCTGCTACTGATGCAAGTCAGAACCAAAAAAAAATGCATTAACAAATAACCCCTTTTCATTATTCCTACGTTTTTTCTTGATAATTTAGCTAAAAAATATGCTTTTCAGCAACCAGATATCTGATTTCACAAGTTTAACATCTTAAAAATGCAAAAACTGGTATGATGTGCAAGAATGTCAGTAAAAAGTAGATGGATAGATAAATAGATAGAATCTTTCACTCTAGTCTGACCGGAGGCGGGTCCACTGACTCTAGTTGGCGGATAAGAAATGACATCATGCTTCTGATGAGAATATTTTAGGTCTGCGTGTGAGCGTGAATGTGTGTGCGTTTTCTAACCCGACAGGAAGTTGCTCTGAGCATCCAGGACGTCCTGGATGTGTCGGATCCAGATCTGCTTGATGTCGACGTTGGCGGCCTGCAGGGTGAAACGCTCCGACGAGCCGCGACACGATAACACGAACTTACAGGGATCGTTATCCCCGCTGTCCTCCAGACCCAGGTAGGATATCTGTGGGGGAGGGGAGGACAAAAGGCAAGGCAGTTTCAGTGTGATTATAAATGATTGATTTTGTTGTTCTATGCACTGTATGATTGCATAACACTAGAATCTCCATCAGTTCAAATTGACACATGGTGATATTGATTATTGATAACCCATACATTGTGCCAGCCTTTACCTCTCTAAAAATCAATTACATTTATTAGAGAGAAACTTGAACTTCAACACCTCGTTTTAGCTTGAACATGTCCTCTTCAAAAATTCAAAAAATTTTATTCGAACCCTCTTCACATTTTTTTTTTTTTTTTTTTTTTTTTTTAAGGGATCAAAATGACTGGATTTTCTCTGGAAAAAGAAACAAAACACTATAAAATATGAACAGGATCAATAGATAGTGTAATAATGTGACCGTTCATGTAATTGACCAACTCAAAATAGTGGATTTAGCGTTCATTTCCTCTTTAAAAATGTGCGTCATAAATATTATCTCCTATAAACAAAGCCCTACTCTCTGCACACCTTGATACTCTTCTTGAACTGGTATCCGGGCGTGGACGATCCTTTCCTGAGGAGCTCACTGAAGATGACGATCTGCTCGAAGAGGAAAACTCGCCGTTCTTTGGAGCGCGACAGGACACCGGTGTCCTGCTCTGTCACAAAGAAGGTTTCCTGCTGCAGCAGTTTGCCCTGGCAGGTCAGTTTACCCTGCAGAGAAAATGGTCAACACCATTCATTTAGTGCTCACTCGAACAGTTTTTCTTTATCATTACCACCAGTAACTGACAGGCGGAGGGTATAACGGAGGGCAGACATGACATGCTGAGAGCAAACCTGCTAATAAACCAGCAGAACAGGAAGTGAACATACCTCGTATCCCTGCAGCCGACCCAAATTCATCATGTCATTACACAGTTTAGGGACCTGAGACATCAAATCTACCGCTTTCTGTAAGAGCCGGAGAGAGAGATTAAAACTTTTGATGTGTGTTCAGTTCAGGTGTTTGCTCCTCTGAAGGCTGAACAATGAATGTGAGCATTAACAGACAATAATACGTAATAAAAGTCTAAAAGCTTACTGTGTGTAACTGTGATATTTTGCCACTTTAAATTAAGTTGTGTTTTTACCTCAATTTGTTCGCAGTCAATGCCTGCCTTGCTGCTGTACTTCTGGAAGTCCTGAGCAGAAACATGACCACAACTTTGACACTCTGGAAATTCAGTTCACTATAGTTTCAATAAGATTTTTTTTAGTCTCTTTTGCAATTGAATAAGTTCATTTGTGTGAATGTTACCTTCAGTAGCAGCTGGTATTTGGTGATTCTCTGGATTGGTTTGATGAGGAAGTCACTGATGGTCAACCTGGACTGGGTGTCCTGCTGGATTCCCTGCATGACAAACACCAGCAGCTTCAGAATGCTTCTTCTAATTCACGTTTCTCTTCGTATACGGTATTTGGTCAGTGTATCAAATACGCAAGATAATAAAACACAAAACAGATTCTTAAAATCTTCCATTAATGCCATAAAAGAGCTACAGTAATGATACAATAACATAATTAGAGAGCAGCTGGGAGTCTCACAGGAGATTTGGACATAATTTACATTTAGAGCATTTAGATTTGTTGTTTTGCAAAGTAAAAAAAAAAAAAAAACACACCACAACAACTAACACAGTAACACAAAGATTCAAAACATCACTTACATCGAAGTACGTATCATATTCTGCTACGATGAACTCCGACTTCGGCTTATTCTGACAATAAACCACATACATGTGGAGTCTTCTTTCCTGTACCACACACACACACACACACACACACAGACACACAAAATGTTCTTCAGACAGCAGATCATCCTGGTCAAACATATTGTAATAGCACCAAGTCCTCATCATCTTCATCAAACACTGTTCCACTCACGTGTTTGATGAAGAGCTCAGGAAGGTGCTCATTGTCTTCCAGACATTTCTCCAGCTCTCCTACGAAGAAGCTGAAAGAGACAGAAGAGGGATAACATCAGTTGGCGCATACAAACAGCACAACAGGCCCCTCTCTGGGTCCAGCTCCAGCCTTTGGACACCAACGCTGAACTTACTCTCTGTGCCAGTCGTAGATCTGGTGGATGTTCCCGAAGACTATTTTGTCTTTTCCCTTCATGTCATCAGGGACGCCCTTATCCTCGATCCTCTTCATGAAGCCCTGCAGGGTCACACAAGGTCAGAATGCTCACTTCTCCGCAGTTATCGATGACACACACACACACACACACACACACACACACACACACACACACACACACACACACACACACACACACACACACACACACACACACACACACACACACACACACACACACACACACACACACCTTTGTAGAGAGGGGTTACTAAACACTATCAATGTCACATTTTTGCAGTCATTATAAACTGACCAATTTTAGTCAAGGGTTAAACAAATGATCATAAAGAAAATGACTCTATGGGATCACATTGACTGTACAGGAAGGATCCTGCTGATGGATGATGGCAGGATATTCTGGCACAAAAAAAACAAAACAAATAGAAAGATCCCAGAAGTGCGTATTCCCTCAGCAGTGGCAGTCTCACCTCCACCACGATGCCCAGGTCTTTGACGTAGTCCTTCTCTGTCTGGATCAGCTCGTTCAGGACAAACCTGCGCACAACAAACAGTGCACTGTAACATCAGCTGAGGAAATGTTATCACCGTCAACCAGGAATTGATGGTTGTGGTAGGAGAAGTGGTGATGATACACCACGGTACTCACATCCGTCCCCTCATAGCTTTGGCTCTCTGCTCCAGTTCAGGGTTCCGTGGCTGGACGGGTGTGGTTTGCTCTTGTGGAGAGAGAGAGGAGAAGCCGGGGTACGCTCCTGGTTCCAGAGTCTGAAGAGAGGAGGTCAGCTTTTAGAGTTGGATTCGATCGGTTTCCCTTTTCACAATTATTTGTTGGATTCAGGAAAGCAAAGAAATTTCCTCAATCGAGTCTTTTTCAATTTATTTGGACCCGAATCATAGATTTGATCTAAAAGGACTTTACAATATGAACAACCCTCGAACGTTAGATGCTCAATGAGTAAGAACTGCGGGTAAAACATCAGAATAATGACATTATTTTGGGGCAGCCGGAGCCGGGTGTTTAGTAGCTATAAGGAACAACCTGTGTTGATTGTGAGGAGTGACTATGTGGCCACCTCCGCTTTTCCTAATAGCAAATCAAGCAAAAGTAAAAATCTAAAATTCTACATCAGCTCCAAATCTTATCGACTGATTGCTGAGCAGAGAGCGATTTGTCCGTCTGACTTATCCAGACAAATCTGCTGACATGAAAACATGGCAATACATCTCATCATTTCAAACAGCACATCACAATGTTTTAGTAAGTGGATTAGACATGGTGTTGGCAGATGAGCTGCAACAGAAACTTCTTCAGCTCTTATTTACTTCCTCTGAGTTTGGTTCAAAACGAGCGATTTCAAAAATAGCTGTTGAAATAAAACGAACGGTTTGTTAGTTTGTTTGTCAGCAGGATTACGGAAAAAAACGACTTGCCCGATTTTCATGAAACTTGGTGGAAGGGTGTAGCATGAAACCAAGGAAGAGCCCATTACATTTTGGAGTGAAGGGGAGTGAAGGGGTACCCAAATTATTGTTCACTCCTATAGAAACGGCGCTCCCCGGGTGACCTTCTCGTATTTTGAAGTAGAGCTGATCTTTTTCCCTTTTACTTTATACTTCTTTTTGCTGATCTGATAGACAAGTTAACGCCAACATACAGGCCTATTTGAGAACTGACACAATGAAAGAAAAATAAATGAGAGCAATCAGGACAGCAAGAGCACGTACAATCTCATTAAAGTCTTGTTATTGTCAAAGTAGCTATTAGCAGTTCCCATGTACAGACGTCACTGGATTACTTTGATACTGAATAAAACTTAAACATGTGAAGTTCTGCAGTGATGAGGAGCGTCTATTTACAATGATTTCTAAGCAGATTTGGGGACGTATAATCGCAATGGTCATCATAGAAAGTGATATCCTCGGGTGTACTCCCCCGGTACTGTTAATCCCGTCCAAATGGGACTTTGCATTATTTTTTGTTCAAAATCCTCATAAATTACAACGCATACGGCATGCAGGCATAAATATGAACACAAAGCACGATCAAGCTAACGACACAAACTACTAAAAGTATGAACACAAATATAGAACAACGTATAAATACACTACACTGTACATGCATGAATGTTGGCATTACACATATTTACTATTGTAATAATTTTCTGAACATAGGACAAAACGAGCCATGCATGATGTGTTAGCTTCATGGAGACAGCGTTTTTCACTTGTGGCCACTTTTCAAGAAAATCTATTTGCTATACTGTACATGTGTACGACCTATACATGCACACACTCACCATCTTGGTTTTAACCAGTTTTTCTATGGCGCTAACCAGCTCTGCAGCGCTGGGCACATCAGAGGACGACTGCAGAGACGTTAGCAAGGATGAAGACTGAGAGAGGAAGAGGAGGATCCAAAGCAAGAGCATGTTAGAAAGATTGGCGGTGAAGGAGAGAAGGCAGGAAGTGGAAGAAAGAAAGAAGGAAGAGTTATAGCATGAAAATAAAAAGGAAAAAA
>CALSCE010009132.1:7537318-7548009 GCA_943593645.1 Bovichtus variegatus
AAAAAAAAAAAAAAAAATATATATATATATATATATATATATATATATATTTGACATATGTTAGCACAGACAGGCTTTTAGAGAAGCTGATTTCAACTGATCAGATAAAAAAAATAAATAATACATTCGAAATAAAGATATTTATTTAGACCACTTCAGAGCATTATCAGCCTCCATGATCATGATCACGTCCACAGAAGATTTCTGTTTCTAAATGACCAACATTGGGAGAAGCCGGCAGTGAAACCTTCCTGCTCTGCCCCCTCTCACCTTGTCGTCCTGAGCTGAGGGATCCTTGATGATCTCCATGGGGGGAGGCAGAGGGGTGTGGGCCTCCTCGTCCTGCTCCTCTTCCCCGCCGCTCTGCATCCCAGAGGGGGGCTTAGAGAGGAGGTTACCATCATTACTGCGGAATCTCTGAGGAACACAGACCGAATTCAGAGTCAGTTAGAAATGAAAAAAATCACTTTTTACCGCCTCATTATCAAACATTGCTTTATTCATCACACTCATTCATCATGAATTATCAGTTAGTGTTCTGTTATTTTTGAGACTTTTTGTTAAATCCATGTTTGTTCAATGAACACAGGCTGAAGTGGCTTCAAGCTGCATTTACGAATTCTAAAATCCCACGGGATATTGTGTGAAGAGTATTTCCTGTATTTGTAAATAATGCCATCTCTTTCCCATGCAGCACAAACAAACACCAGCTTTGTTTGAATTGATCTATTGAACACAAGTTTTTTTTTTCCAAATCTATTCTCCGGTATTACTTACCGTCCTGTTCCTGTTCCGTTTGAGATGCAACACGTCCTTTAATTGTCATTAAACTGCTTTAACGTCATTCTTTTTGGTTGAAAAGCTTTTCAGGAACTAAGAAAAACAGCAACTGTATTTTAAGCTTTTATGAATTTGTTTAATTATAAGGGTTTCAAAAAAGATTGCTACATTTATAATGAAGTCACAGAGAACATGGAAATTAAAAATAAATAAATGAGACTTGGATTATACTGCACAAGTTGTGTGAGGATTTGTAAACGGAAGTTTTCTTCAAGAATTCAAGGTAACACAGGGTGAGTAATTAATATACAAACGGTCCTTTTGTGGGTGAAATATTCCCTTAAGCTATAAATGACCATTTATTGAAAAGCAAACGACCGCAGTTGAAACATGCCGTGTTGGATCTCACTGCTTACCTCATCGATGATGTCATCCTGCAGGGAAAGGCCAGGCTGTCCCAAGTCAATACTCTTCCTGCTTTCCTCTCTTCCTGTTCCTGGTCCTGTCAATCAATCAATCAATCAATCAATCAATCAATCAATCAATCCGTTCATTACTCAAACACATACAGCACAGAAGTAAAAATATTTTAACGAGGATAAATTCTGGCATTATTGGATTTGAGGATTCAAGAAATCAAGTAAGTTGTAAGTTCAGATTTAATGCAAATAAATTGTATTTTGCAAAAAAATTGAAATCTCTTTTCTCATAATGCTAGAAAGACATTAGAGGAATCGTGGTAGTTTCTCACATTTTAGCCCCCAAATCATCTAAGCTTGACATCTCTGCCAGCCTCTCTCCAAAGTCCTGCTCAGACTTGAAATGGGTAATCTATTACATATAACAATTAGTTACAATTAGTATGTCAACGTTTGGCTGTTGTCACATGGTGACGCAGCTGCAAGCAGGAACTTGCATATTAAAACTCCCTGTTGGTGCATTCAAGAACACTCTGACATTGAAAATTCATCGTCAGCCAATAATAATAAAACTGAACGACAAAGCAGGTTCTTTCAGGAGACCTCTACTTGCAACAGTATTACTGGACTCATTTTGACAGGGTACTAAAGTGAATTGAAACCAATGGCTCCATGGAAGGAAAAACATCTAAGAGAAGAATGAATGCTCTGCTTTGAAATGTGACGGATTCCAATCAGCGCCGTCTTTGGGCTGAAGGTTATTTTTTCTGCTTTTGCTAATGAGTTTTTCTACAGATTTACTTAACTCGTCAGTAATCTGTTATCATGCTCAAAGCCCTGTGGTTTCGTTTTTCATCGTTTAACCCGGCTTACCAGTTTTCTTCTGTTTGTTATTGGGGAGTTTCTTAACGGAGCTGCCATGGCTGAGGCGACGGACTGGGCTGGTCAGCCACTTTCTCAGAGTGTTTCCGGAGCGCTTGGGACCAGGAGAGCTGGACTGCACCGAGCTGAGGGAGGGCTGCGGCTGAAGGTTCGCCACAGACTCCGTCTTTCCATCAGAGCTGCTAACAGGATAGTTTTCTGAAAAGAAATCAAATAGGAAGTTTTAGATCCAATTAGGCGTACTTATTCTGCTTCCACGGATCGATTGATTTAATTAAGGTTTGCCCATGTCATGGAAGAATTAAACCTTGCATACTTAATATCATTAATAGAAAAAAACACAACTGATAATTCTAATAGAGGATGTTTCTCTACTACACTTTTACTCAATCTCCATTGTTCGTTGCCCGGGAATAAGATACGACGCATGAATACTCGGAGTGTTTCGCGGCTAAAGAAACTTGCTCCACTTATTGCTTTAGTGTCACTCAAACAGAGGTTGTTCTCGGTGTTTGACATTTACAGTCATGTTAAATCAGCTGACAAGAACATTAAGTTCACACACTCTGACATCATCCATCATTCATCACATTACTGCAATCCATCAGGTTTCACCCCGTCAGTTACTTCAATAAATCAACTGTTGAGTGTGTGTGAGAGTGTGTGTGAGCGTGTGTGTGAGGGTATGTGTGAGAGTGTGTATGAGAGTGTGTATGAGAGTGTGTGTGTGGGAGAGAATAAGGGCCGTGAAACAAACCGCTCACCATCCGTGCTTATAAAAACTCACATCTTCAGTTCCAGCTATGTAAGATTTCATTTTGACTTTCCAATCTTAAATCTTCCGAAATATTAAATCTTTAATTGTGAGAAACCATATATATATATATTTAATTGAAATTGCTACTGGTCTACGTTGAATATCTTGAATTTGAGTTTCCACTAGTCCTTACTTAAATGAAGATATCTGGAAGTTGAATTTTAGGGATCTTTAATATCTATAACATTTAGTAATGAGCTGAGTAATCATAAATGAGCTGCAAATATCTGTAATGTTACTCTTGTTGTTTTTCCCTACTTTACAGCACGTGTGTTTGTTAATTATGCTCTGGCACCACACAGTTATGTTTTGGTTCTTGGGATGTGAACATAAACACTGGAGATCCAGATGAGACTTTTTTATCATTTCAGTCATTTCAGACACATGAACCCACGCGGGGGAGAAATTCCTTCTTTCCCTGCTTTAGTTTTTTTTTGCTTTTGCTTTTGCTTTTTGCTTTTTTGTTTGCTAGCGGCTGTTAAAGTTAAATGCGAACAACACAAAAAGACACACACAACTGAATTTATCGAAGGAAGAAGTATTTGATCGTGTTTAAAGATCACCAGGAAGCGTGATGTCATCTTGCAGACGTGACATGTTGAGATAAGAGATGTCAAGATGTCGGTGCATAGTTCGAACCATTTGGTCCAGATTAGCCTGTTTTCATTGTGCGAACACAACTGGCTGTGTGTGAGTGGGAGAAAAAAAAAAAGTGGTAGTCATGTGTCAGGGGTGTGGTGGATCAGCTGCGCTCACACACAGCTGGGAGCTATGTGCTGCGGCTGTAGTGGTGCTGGCTGTATGTGTGTGATTCAGACAGGAAATATCAGTTCAAGGGTCACCGGTGTCTCCTGAGGTGTTTGGCTGTACCATACTCCTCCTCCTCCTCTTCCTCATGTCTGACCTGCTTTTATCTGTCTCCTACTTCTACACTTGCGATATTCTGTTATTTATGGGACTATTTTGTTACTGCGGTCATAAGTAATGGGGAGGAAAGTAAAGAAAAGTTCTCTGCCAGATCAGCAATAAAGTCACTTTCACTTCCTAGAAGTATTTTAAGCCAGAGCAGGTCAAATATTGTCCAAATAATATTTTTCCAATACACTTTGGCTTATAATTAGTAATAATTGACCTTTTCCTGAACTCTTCCCTTCATATTGTGCAGCGCTGTAGGTTAATGCGTTTGTTCTAGTGGTATCTGTTGATGTGGCTGTTATCTGCGATCAGCAGTGAGGCAGAGATAAAATGATCTGTTCAAAACAGCAGTCAAGGTCACTCAGTGCTACTAAAGGTTTCTCTTTTTCTCTCATAGTACACACACGCACATACACGTGACACAGCGGAGAGGTGGAGTGTAGCCCTACTGAATATATGTACAACACTTCAGTGAACAGGATCGACCCGAGTGCAGTTATGACCAATTTAACCCCAGTGAAGGGAACAACTGTACGTACACACACACAGACACACACACAGACACACCATTTTTTATTGTTCACTGAACTGTATATATTCATTACGATGGCCACATGTGGTGACATCAATTGTTTTGACATCGCTCAAATCAAAAATGCACATTCAAATCGACAAATGAAAACTGTTTCACAACCTTGTCTGTTAATTTCCAAGAACGCCAGAAATGCCTGATATATATTACTATATTTGATATAGTACGATTCCAAAAAACGAAACAGCCATTAATGAGATGAGCGTTCGAGAAGGTCTTTTATTTGAGAGGGTCGCAGCATTTTGGTCAAATAAAATAACATCAAATAATTGCACTTAGAATGCAGATGATGTTACTGACAGAGCACACGGCTGCAGTATTAAACTGGACATCCACTTTCCAGACATAAAAAGGTCAAGGTAGGTCTGTACTATATAAAAAAAGAAGAAAAGAATTGCCAACTAATTTGATAATAGATTAATCATTAGAGAAATGTTTTTGTGCAAAAGTGGTGGACAATGCTCTTTTCAGCCTCTCAAATATGGAGAGAGAGTTGGACCAAAGGTCGCTCGTTTACTTTACACTTGGTCTGGATTTGCACATTAACCGAGTGTGTTTGTATGAGGAGACCGCAAGCAACCGCCCCCCTCTCACTCTCTCCCTGTCGTCACTCTGTGCCGACACTGTTCAGTGGTTACCCCCTGAAGTGCTATCGGCCGAGAGCAGTCATGTGTTCTTAAGTGAGGGAAGCATGTCATAGGTCACCTGTTCACCTGCGCTTTCAGCAGAACCAACGTCAGTCATTGAGAGGCCTTGACAGCTGACTGAAGACAGAATCTCATTACAGACTCGAGTGCTTACACAGACACACACACACAGAGACACACACACACACACACAACTGACTGATAAGACATCACTGCTTTAACTTCTCCTCTACAGAGAAATTACGCCGCAAACCTCAAGTCTGCTGCCGTCAGCTGCTGGGAGCTGACCAGTCACCACCTCAACCAGGAACAGCTATTTAAAAAAAAAAATACAATACAGACCATACAATGAGCTTGAAGCGTGACACAACCCCCCCCCCCCCCCCGCCCAAAAAAAACAACCACCAAGGTCTACTCATTTACGAAGCTTTCACCCACATCTTCCTCAGTCGATGGAGAAACTCAGTTGTCTGTGATTTCAGTAAAGTATATGTGATCTGTGCTTAATGGCCCACAACACACATTCCTCTGTATTTCGTATATATCAGTTGTCATAAAACAATAGTAGACCATCAGGTAATGATTCATCTTCATAAAAGGACATTCCACAGTTACACTCATAATCTCAGGGGGAGGGAATAACAGCGCCAGGACGGAGGGAACTTTGCAAATATCAGACATGAACATCAGTTTCACTCCAAACAATATAAAATACCATATCATTGTTGATCCAGACTTCCAGGTTTGCATGTCATCTGTTGTCGGTAGCAGCACGCCCACAACAACATAACAATGTCCTGACTTTTGAAACTTTCAAAAAGCTACACACATCACTTTCTACTGCATGGTACTTGGCAGAAAATATTTTAGGAGGCCGTAACGAGGTACTTTTCAAAAAACAGAAATCGAATTTGTCAGCGGTCATCGTCGGTCATCAACACCTGAGGTTCAACGGCGGGCTTAATGCAAAGTTCACTGAAGAAGCGATAGTTAGGGAGTGAGTATTGCAGTCTTAATACTACCAAATAGTGTGTGTACGACAGAGTACAGCAGTGTCACACTGACGGCCAAAGTCAGGTGAGACCAAACAAGAAAGCTTTTGTTCAGCGGCCGATGGAAAGACAGACGGTCTACTGTTAAAATCCCCATCACTCACTATCTTTAATCACACACTCTCTCTCACACACACACACACACACACACACTAGATACTAAACCAGCAACAGAACAGGGGTTTTGTCTTGCGCGCGCACACACGCACTCTCTGTAATTACACTGCACACACACATCTATGAATGGCTCTATTGACAAGGGCGTATTGAAACTCAGACACACTAAACACACGCGAGAGTCCAGGTAAGTTACCAAAAATAGTCCAGTTAGTTAGCGCTAACTAGACGGATCGGTTGGCAGCAGTGGAATTAACTCAAAATCTGAAAAAACGCGCGACGCATTACGATGCTGCAAGAAGGCAGAGAATAGAATAACTTTAGTAAATGTAAATATCGTGTGTGAAAAGTGCTAACACAGTGGTTGTTTTTCCCTGAGGCCGCCTGCTATCCTCACGTCACGCTTTTTTGTCAATGACAGGAAGTGGCAGTAATCTGGGAAGATGGCATTCCTCTCATACCTCTCTCTCTCACGTTCTCCATTTACTGTGCCTTACATATTTGACATTACACACAACCACACTAACTATGCAAACAAAAATAATGTCAATAACCCGGGGCGCCACTTTAATCATAGCACAGTATGTTGCGTGTTTATCCACTGCAACGCGCATGTACAACATGTCACTTCTTCAATTACTTCTCCATCAGTCAAATTATACATTATTGCAGAAGCCCTAATGTGACATAATGAAGATTCACAACGTAACAACCTTCGGGATTAATAAAATTCAATCTTATCTTGTGAAAACAGAAAGGTTATTAAGACTTCAAATGACCTTTAAACAATGGAGATCTGTATGCAGTGGGGATACAAACATCTGAGAGTGATTATATGCAGACACACAGTCCCTATGGTCCCTGATCAAAGGAAGCTATAGAGACAAAAAGAAGCTTTAAAGAGTCTTCAAAGCAGCACCATTGCGAGACTATACAATAATACCGGAAGGTTACATAAAGGGCTTGTTACATGGTAAAGAAAAACACCTATATGTATTCTCAATATTTTTTCCCGTCACTATATATCTGTACAATTGTTCTTGATTCAAATCATGGACAGAGTCAAAAACCACTGAATAGGGCCGGTATTCCTTAAAACAGCAGTGTCAGCAGTCGTAGAGGTAACATTAGCAGTGGAGGGTTCACCTTTCATCTAAAATGAGCAAATACACATCACTGTTTTGCTGTAAATGCAGATTACTTTGATGATTGGAGGGCTAGTTATGAAGCTATTATCAAAAGGGAGCTGGAATATACTTGACACTTTCACCGGGTACCCAGACTGAACTAATGACGCACATATCTTTAGGCTGTTGGGGGGGGGGGGGCAGTGTATGTTCGCCATCTTCACCAAAACATCCACACAGTTGACTTTTGATTATGTTTGAATGCATTACATCAGACACCAACACAGACTAGTTCCCGGTCAACAAAGAAGTTTGCATTTAATAAGTAAGTTGGTTCATGAAACGCGTCACCCATAGCAACACAGTCAACGCTGTTCTTCAACTCGAATCCAAAGTGCTCTTGAGTTCTTAGTAAAAGCTGCTCTCAGCTTGGTAAAGAGCAGTGAAGAGAAAGCTCAATTTAGGAGGAGTCTTTCTGGTAAAAAACTACAGGCTCGGAGGGAAAAGAACTCCACTCCTCTTCATGGGAACCTAACATTATGGTAAATACTCTGGGAAACACCTCAACTGGAACCGAAAGACGTTACAGATAATTAACAATCTAGTCTCAAGTAAAACCTTTTTACCAATGTAGAAATGATGACTGAAATGAAGATGAGTAACAAAGAAAAGGCAGACAAGCTGCTCACCTTAGTTCAATATCACACGCATATATTCATTCGTCATTTCCTTTTCTTTTTGTTTTTAAAAGCTGTATAATTTATATTTGTTCTAAAAGTGTTATTTAAATTAAAACTCAAATTGAGTTTTGTTGTTGGGACAATCGAAACGGCCGTCTTACTCCACCGCAGCGACGACTGCCACCACTCGGACTGACCAGACATCCCTAATAAATGGGAACTATTAAAGTCTTGGTTCTAATTTAAAATGGACCTGCAGGTCAGAACACGAGTCATGAGTCTGAACACACTGAATCACAGCTGATGAAGACTTCGCTAATGCCGCCTCAGTCCATTATCTCTGCTGGGAGACTTTGTGTGCGTGTGTGCGTGTGTGCGTCTCTGCGTGTCAGAGTAGCTTCCTGCCAATCTTCAGGTTTAATGGGTAATAGATGGGACATAGGATCACTTCACACCCCAGTTAATCACTTGACCACTGTGTATGTGAAAGAGGAAGTGGCTTCTGTGTGTGTGTGTGTGTGTGTGTGTGTGTGTGTGTGTGCGTGTGCAATATCATTAACTAACAACAAATCCCTTCCCACTTCCTCATATCAAAAGAGACTGAATGCTGCACTGAGCCTTCAGAGTCCTGGACCAAAAAAAAGAAGAAAAAAAGTTAGTTTGGAGTAGTTTGTGCAGCTCATACATGTCGGTGCATGCTGTAATACACACGTTATAGAAACCAGTCCAACCAGCAGAGCTTCAATGCTAAAACAAGTATATAAAATGTGTGCCAAGCAACAAAACAGGCAAAGGTTATTGAGGAACACAGAACTGAAAGCAGCAGTTTCCCCTGAAGGGCACACACATGAAACTGCTTGCTTTTCCAAACTTTGAGACAGTTACTCGTGAATTTTGAAGATATGAAAATGTTGCCACTTTCCATCACAGGTGACCCCGATGACCTATGAATGTGAGCCAAGTGATCACATCTCAGTGTGCCCTCACCTAGATTTAGAGCAGACAAAAACCAACTCGGACCAATTTTGCCATAACTGAATTGAGTGCAGCCAGGTTCAGCTCCATGCCACTGTGTACGGCATGAGGCTCAAAGGCTCTGGATCCAAAGTCCACTGGCTGTCCACACACAGAGCCGAGTTAACCTTTAGCTAACAGTAGCTGCACGCTAACCTGCCACACAAAACATACATGTGACCTTAAAAGGTACAGTGCATGGACAACCGTATACCTCAGCCTTAAGTTGGTTTCCAGCTCATAGCTAAAATAAAATACCACAACTGTCAGTGCAGCGTGAACTGGAGTCACGTCAAGAGTGTTAGTCAACACAAGAAAACACTTTCAGAAATCAGAGCATTGATTGGCTGAAGATGTGTTCAGTTCATTCGACTGTCTGAACTGATAGGAGCAGTAACATGAGCTAGCTTTACTGAGTTGAACTGCATTGTCACTTATAACAATAAGATATCTTTTAAAACCTTATGGTTTCAGAATCTAATTTTCCACTTTCTAACAAAAGTCCATTTTCTTCTTTAATTTCCCCCAAAAATTCATTCAGTTAAGGTCTTGCACGGACATAAAACCACCTGATTGTGGCTGCATGAGTGTTGGGTTTTAAAATAAAGTTAAATAACCATCCCCATTGTTCCATGATGGAGATATAGCAATGAATCTGAATGTTTTGCAATTCTTCTCCAGTGTTGAAGTCAGACTCTTTCCAACAACACATGACCAATTATATTGTCTATGTGGAGGCGAAAGTCATTCACCTGCCTCCAAGAGGTCGCTCATTAGGAAAGCATAACAAACAAAGAACCGATGCTGGGATTTTTCTAGAAAGAATAGTCTCCCTGAAAAAGCACCCGCTACTTATTTGCCATGGACCTGACCATCCAAACAAACAAACCACAGCCCCGTACTCAAAATACCTTACAGCCTCCGTTGTTACTGTCAAGTCAGACACAAAGTCCGTAAAAACCCAAGTTACCTAAATATGTTTTTTCATTTATTACAGAGTTGACTGGTATCCATAGCAATAATTAATACGGATCCATTATGCTTGATCTGCAACTATGCCTGGATGGAGAGTCTTTGACTGTGAACTGTACTTCGCAGCACGGCGTTTCCTCACTTTTACAGTCGTAGTCATGTTATCCGATGTCTGAATGTAACCTGGTGACGAATGGAGTCTGACGGAGAAACAGTCATGAACCGGCAAACAGCTCCGAATCAAACACGGCCGTGTTTGTACAGACAGACAGTGATTGGGAAACACAACAAATGATACTATAACTACTGCAGTCAGGGCTTTAATGCAGGCCAAAGTCTGTCATAACCTGCTGCACACCCAAACACACACACCCACCCACAGCGGTTGACTGGATTGCAGGAAAAGCGATTGCACAATCCAACATATGATTCTCCACAGAGACAAAGAGAGAAACTGTGCTCTTCTCTATGTGCCTTTCTCTCTCTCTCAGTCTTCATCTACCTCTCTCTCTCTTTCTATATCTGTCTGTCTGACACAGAACTTCCTGTTTGACGGTTCTTCTTCAATTCAAATTAGTTTCCAGTGGCGCCGAAACAGATCATAACAGGAATTTCTCTCCTACTGTTCATCTGTTTCTGGGTTTGTCTACCCCTCCTTCATTCTGTTACTGTCTCCC
>CALSCE010009132.1:7558009-7568304 GCA_943593645.1 Bovichtus variegatus
ACACACACACACACACACACACACACACACACACGTGTAAATAATTGCTAGCCCGTGTAACAGTGTGGCAGCCGTATGCTGGAACACTTTAAGAAGCATTACAATAGATATTATTAGTCAGTCATCAGAAGATGTCAAATATTACTTCTGAAGTAGTTACATTAACAGATTGCTGCTTCACTTATATCTAGCAATACATTGTATTAGCTCGTGATAGCTACATACAATGCAGGTAGGAAAGAAGTACGAATAAATAAAAAAGTTACAACCACATACAGTTGATTCCATACACACTTGGACAGAACCAATCAGGGCTGTCAACTTAAGCTAAAGTTAACCAACAGGGAGATTCCCAGTTCTTTGTGGCCTGTGTCCAAATGCAAAACTATTTTTAAAGACACTTTCATGTGACAGCGATGCCTAAACATGTCACATGTACAGTATAATGGAAATTAAGTTGTCCTCAACTCACATTATATACTAAAAACATGTGAAACCGGAGGGAAATAATCTAATTTATATAAAAAATGGAGGTCAAGCTGTTACTAATTGTTTTACAGGGTCAGTTCGCCCAAAATATGAGAAAAACACGTTACATATATATTTCTTTACCATGCACATGCTTGTAGAAGCTTGAGATATGCATCTGCATTTGATTTGCCAATCCAACACAAGAAGAAGTTAGGTGATGCTGGACTCTTGTCAGCTTCATGGTGGCGTGGGAGGAAACGTCATTAGGATTCAACCATGAATATCTGTCATACATTTAAATGGCAGTTCATCCAAAAATTGTTTTGATATTTCAGTCTGGACTAATGCGTTGGACCGACCGATAAACATGTCATGTACACAAGAGGAAAGTAAGAAATGTGTCTTTTTTTTTTTTTTTTCACTTGTGTCAGATGGGCTTTTAACTTAACATCATTCCTCTGGACATTATATATTATTTAATTAATTTAAGGCACGGGATGAAAATGGATTCAGAGGCTGCTTCTTTCCAACCAATGATGCATGTTCAGTCCTACAGGAGAAATGTGCTAGTAAGTTTTATTGGTTCTGGCTCACAGGGGGAAAAAAAAACACAATTTTTACTCCAACTGAAGGCGGAGGCTAAAAAATAAATATATATATAAAAAAAAAAAGTGTTTGCCCTCTGACTTACTGGGCTGCGGTGGAGACACGAGGGCTGCAAAGCTGTCAACCGCAGGAACAATGCTTTAAATAACATAACAACCACAGACTGAACCACAGCTGACTCATTGCACCAAGAAACATCGTATTCCACACAACGTCAAAAACTGACAGAATAACAAGATGTTACAGAACTGGCTGGATCCTCACCAACACATCGCAGAGCTGAATCACATACTGGCATAGAGCTGTCCGTCTGTATTTGGACAGTGGCACAACATGTCTTCATACCTAAATGACAAGTTTGATAGTATGGTGCCTTCTTAATGACCATATGACTGTTTCGGATATGTTTTTCTCAGCTAAGGCAACCGAGAGAAAGTTCCCTTCATGGATAAAAAGAAAAGCGTGGACTTTTGGTGGGAAAAAGGTCACAAACTATGGTCTGTAATGTCAAAGTCACAAACTATGTGTGCCCAACCACTCGCCTTGACCTTTGGATACTTCCACCTTTGCTTAGTAGAGAGGGCAGTCATTGCTCACACGACCACAAGCGGTCCCTTGACAGGAAAATGTAAAAGTTCGTAAAAGTACATAATTGTTTTTCTGTTATTTTAGCTCTCTAAACTAAAACATTTGGTTTTAACTAACACCATACCTATAAAAGTTTAAATTGTCCTCCTGCAGAACAATGAGGACTGAGTATATCTAGTGCTTTAATTCATACAACGAGAACAATATAGACGTAAACACCCCCAATCAATGTCAAAAGATTACGGTTACACATTAATCTCTTCGTGTCCTTTCATGTGCACCGTCCAAATACGTAAGGGCTCTGTTGCCACAGAATGCACGATAAACTGGTCCTATAACTACTTCAGGAGGATTATCAATCTGTCTCAAGTGCTGCTAAATGTCAAGCTGCTTCTCAAACAGTGAAAGAGACACTTTGAACTAACAGAGTTTACACCATAGTAGACAGAGAGACGAGGAAAGAGGGAAAAAGCAAAACTCTGCAAAGACAAGAAAAATAGAGGTGGAGGGGGGGTGGGGACACTCGTCATATAAAACTTCTCCAAAACCCAACAGAAACAGTAGCTCTCCACCCCGTCCACACACACACACACACACACACACACACAGCCAGTGGAACATCTGACTATGCCAATGCTCAGCTGTTATTATAGTATACGGGAGAGAGCGGGGGAGAGGGAGAAAAGGAGATACTGTATGTGTGAAAGTTGAGAAAGTGAGAATGAAAAGAGGGATGGATCGCAAAATGAGCAACTAATTGAGGGTGTGTGCATCAAGAAAGGAGAAGGAAAAAATGAGGCAGACAAGAAAACAGGGCGAGGCTAAACGGAGAAAAGGTACGAAGACGTTTATGGGAAAAGGGAGAGGTGAGGAGAGAAAGGAAAAAAAAACCGCAACATATACATATTTAACCAGATCCTGTATTAAATGCTTTCGGGTATCTTAGAGGCAAACACTCACATTTAGGAAAACACAACAACTCCTCTCCAGCCAAAAATATTATTCTATATCTACTTGAAGAAAAAAAAGAAGATTCTTGCTGTCAAACTTTGCATGAATGAACTAATTCTCCAAGAATAATGACTGTGGAAAGCACTGGCTCCAGTTTGTCCTCTCTCACATGTGCAGTGAGTTATTCCTCACACACCCCCAGTTGATTGTGACTCACTGAATATTTCACAACTGGAAAAAAAAAAAAAAAAAATCAGGTGTTTTTTTTTCTTCCTCCCAGATACTGCAATTCTCCCTCAGGATTAACGTTTTTTTTTTTTTTTTTTTTTTTTTTTCCCCCATTTGAAAAATTAGCAAATGTCCACTTTTCAATTTTTTCAGTGTTGCTACTGTATCTTGATTTGTTTGACAGTAATCTGGTGCTTGGTGAATAATAAAATCTTCTACCTCAGATTTGCGGGGTTAACCCACAGTGTTAGTTTCACAGGACTGAGTGAAAGGCATCTGTAGAGAGATACTAAACACAAAGTGCACTTTAATAGTGGCTCAGCGTTAAACAAACATGCTGATCCGATAATTGAATAAATAAACGCCATATCTTGAATTGTCTCAACTCCAAAACACACAAGGAATTTGTATATTTTATGAGAATACGTCCCTGGAGGACTGCAGAGCCAGGGGAATGCAACAAATGGGAGCACCACCGCCTTTCACATCCAAGAGTAATGCTACGCTTCCACTAACCTCCTGGGAAAAAAATGACAGTATTCTCTATAACCAGACAAGTCTCCAGTGTCAATTTGTACTTAATTAAACAAAAGATAATTAGATGTAGGCAAAGCCACTTAGCGGCATTGACAAAAGGGAGGGTGGAAATTTATCAAGAGAGATTTCCTTGTAATTTTTTCCCCAAAAGGAGGGGGGGTGGGGGTGGCATCCCCTCACATCCCCTCTTAAAACAGAGCCCTGTTTATGGTTAAGATTTTTACATTTCACTGTCCTGTATGTTGCAACGTTCTTATTCTGAATTCACATTACGAAACAGTTCTCAAATGTAAAACCTAATTAAAAACAGTAATGAATGCTTTTTACAGCAAAAAAATATACAATAAAAAACGCATCCAAGAAATATAGCTCACAGTTAAAGCCACGCTCTGCTGTGTCAGCATATGAAACATGAAACTCGTCAAAACACATGTAGGAACCTTTTTTCTTTTTTTTCGTGTTTTCAGGAAAACAGAAGAGGAGGATCCAAAAATAGCAAAGTTGAGTCTTTTCTAAATCCTAGAAACAATAAACTGGACCAGAACAACAACAACACACCCACACTCAACGAAGGCTGGAAAAATTCATTATGATGTTTTCATTGGACAGAAAGAGGTGGGGAGACCAACACAGGCATGCAGTATAAAACACATGCAGAGTTACAGTACAGCGCTAGATCTGCAAGCTAGTCGTGTAGTTTACGTATGCATTTACTGTACACACATATTTGTTATGTCAAAATATAGATGGACAGACAGTGGACGACAATGGTGAAATAAAAAAGCAAAAGAGCAGCAAACAAGTTTCTGATCAAGTGAAGAAGAAGAAGAAGTGTGTGTGTGTGTGTGTCTGACATTTAGAGGCAGGGTGTAGGCGTGGGGTTGCACTGTGAAAAGGCCACACTGTGTAACACTACAGTGGGAGGCCATGACAGACATCTGTGTGGGGTTGTGTGTGGGTGGATGTGTGTGCGTACGTGCATGCATGCGTGCGTGCGTGCGTGTGTGCGTGCATGCGTGTGTGCGTGTGCGTGCATGCGTGTGTGTGTGCGTGCATGTGTATGCATGTGTGTGCATTTGTGTGCATGTGTGTGTGCATGTGTGTGTGCATGTGTGTGTGTGTATGCATGTGTGTGTGTGCGTGGTGAAAAGGGAGGTACTGCAGTAACATTGGTGAACAACCAGTTCAAATCAAAACAATTAATACAATTGTGGAATCCGAACCACCAAAACAACTGCTATACCAAAAGCTGTACATTTAATGTTTTGTTGCTTATTTGCAAATGAACCCGCCCTACAAAACTTGACTGAAGACCTTAAAACAAAGTTCTCAGAGTCACTCAGTAATCAAGCATAGATCCAATAACTACGATTCAATTATGTTTTACCATTTATTATTGGTTTGCCTGTTGCTTATTTGCCTTCTTCCAAAAACATTCACTGTATCAGAAAGTATTCAAAGCAGTGCTAAGTAAGTTTTCTTTACAATTCACTAACTAAAATTATTTATCAAAGTGCATAGTTTGTGTTTATGCAAGTGTTTAGAGAGGACACGTGCACACCTCTACTTAAAAAACAAACAAACAAACACACAATCATCATTTGTGCACTGAAATTCTGTTCATCTGTCAAAATAAAAGCTCAAAGACGGGCTTACTTGGATGCGAGAGGCTGGTTGGCAGGAGGCGTCAGCACAGACGCCTGCACACAACCTGAAGAGGTTTTTCATCACCGACTGCTCCTCTGTTCATATGGCGACGTTGCTGGATACTTCTCATGCACACACATCAACTACACACACACACACACACCTCAACACTCAACACACACGTAATCTTAACCTACACGTAAACTCTCACAGAGTTGGGATTCTCTCCATTTTAAGAGAACACGTGTACACAAACACAGTCTTTCTGCCACTGGCACGTGCACAGCCCCTGCTTTTGCCCTATGTAGCTGCATGGGAAACCCTGCAGCGCTGAGGCAGCTGTGGGTCATCAGCTCATCAAGAGCCACAGAGCCAGTGTCATTCAGCCGCCTTCAACCCTGCCGTTTCCTTCCCTCGACACAAAGTGAACTGTGTGTGTTTCCTACCTTGTCGCTGTCTACAGTGTTCTGGGACGTCCTGGAGGCGATGGAGATGGTATCTGGTTGGCTGCTGCCGTCTCCCTGACTGTCTCCATCTTCACCTCCCTCCCTGAACACACACAGAATATCTTTGTTTAAATCATTGGCAAACAAAAACAGTTTCAGCATTGAGAAAAAAAGTCCTAAATCCCAGGAAGTCCCAGGAGTGAAGGCTCGAACACAGGTGTGTTACTGGCTCAACGTTTCACTGAATTTAAAGAGGATTTACTAAGTCTGTGAGGGTCAGTTGCATGTGTGAAATCCTGCACCTGTGTAGGGCAGGTGTACTGGGGTTAGAGAGTTGTGTTTGGGAAGAGAAACATGTTGACACTGAATATGTTACAAAGAAACTGAAAAAAACTTTTTTGTTGACAGTAAACAGAAAGGAGATGGTGGATGTGGTTTAAGGCTATATTTTACCTTTACCTTTCTAACTGCGGTGATAACCTTTCTGTCCTCAGTGTGAACTTTTCTACCTTCCTGTCATGATGACTAGTCATGGACAATTTAAACTTTAGAGGCATTTCTTCACCATCTGTGGACCTTTTCTCACTACTATAAATACACGTAATATATAATTGATGTGTGTTTTTCTCCCACATCCACATACAAACTTCTTGATCCAAAATGACAATGACGTAATGTACACGTTTGTGTGTGTGTGTGTGTGTGTGTGTCCTTGTTTACCTCTTCGTGTTATTCCTGGGTTTGGTCAGTGCTGGTGTTTTTGGCACGTGAAGAGGCTCCTTGAGCGCCCCCTTCAGGTGAGTCATCCTCTCCTGGATCACCTCCCTGATGTTTTTAATCCACTCCTGTTTAGCTTCCATATTGGACGCCTGGAGGAGAAAAAAATCTATTAACTTACAGTAACACCTCCTAATGGCAGCAAACCAGTATGTACACAGCTAGGACATGTCAGAGGACAGAAAAAAACTTGTTTCGGTTCTTTGTCACAAGTTGTGTACTTGCCTTTAGCACCGTTTTATTATCAGAGGAGGGGGTTCTTCCTGCCCAGAGCGCAAATTTACAGGGATCGCCCTCAATGTGCTCAGTCACCCCCAACTCCGACGTCTGCGGGGCAGCAAAGAAGGAATAATGTGTAATTATCAAAAATGTGAGGCAGTGACAGCTGATCTGTTTTATTAAAACACACACACACACAAGGTAAAAAGTGGAGGTGAACGCAGTTTAACAGTGAGGTGACCTCCGGACCGGATTGATGCACATCTGCTGTTAAAAGCATGCAGGGAAGCACACACACTCACCAGTAGTTTGTTCTTGTACTGGTACTTGGTTCTTCCAGCTGAGTCTTTGATCTCCTTGCTGAAGACCAGGGAGAACTCGAACAGGAAGAGGTGTCGGTCCCGCCCCTTCCTGATCAGCGAGCGTGGATCCCAAACCTGGAAACTGTCCTGCAGGATCAGCTCGCCCTGCACCTCCAGGTTTTCTTCAAACCCTGAGGACGAGGAGAACACGACTTAGTATCAACCGAGCTGCTCAAAGTCTGAACACACGGATTAGTCATTAGGTGGGTTAAGATAAAAAAAATAATTAAAAAAACGTGGTATGTTTTGGAAAATGCCCAGCAGAAAAGTAAATAATGGATTCAAATATTTGAATTGACTGAATGCAAAAAGCACTTCTGGCAAACACACATGTAACAAACTGTAAAACATTTTATGTTTCCAGATAAATAACATCAATTCTTATAAGAACTCTAGCAGTATGGACAGTATCTTACCCTCCATCATGGCGAGATGCATGGCATCGTTAGCTCTCTTAGGAACACCGAGCATCACCTCCAAACCATCTTTAATCTCCCCTTTACCCTCCTCACAACATGACAGTAACTCCTGCAGAGCGAGAGGAAAGGATATCAAATGTGATGAGGGACTGAGCAGAGAACACAATGTAGACTGTGTGTGTGTGTGTGTGTCTGTGTGTGTGTGTGTGAGTGTGTGTACCTTTAGCAGTAGTTGGTACTTGGTGATCCTCTGGACTGGTTTAATGAGGTAGGAGGAGATGGAGTTAGCCAGTCCACGTTTCTGCTGAATGTCCTGTTTATAGACACAGAGACAAATTTACAGCAAATACTAAAACACCAAAAGGAAAAAAATGCCATTGTCATAACTGTTAAATGTGTATTCTGCATGCTGCTCTCTGTTGATGGGAGTCTAAACTTGTTCAATGAGTGAAACAGCACCACCTGCTGGCAGACGGGTGGAACTACACACTCATCACCATCTCCAGCTGCAGGAGAATTAAAAACCTGCAGCTGTACACAAACAATGTTCCCCTCCAAATCTAAGCAATCTACTTGACGGAGTACCGACTGGAGTGCTATATTAAAATTATAAGTCGTGTTCATTTTGTTCATGCTCCACAGTAAGCATCCATTACAAGCAGTTCCCCGCATCAAGCAGCTGGTTGGTTAACCGCTATGTTTTGTACTGAAGCATCACTTTGATCCTGATATAATACTGCTTCAGGATTAGAGAGGGCATCTGTTTATTTCCTTGAAACCGGTGCAGGAGTAAGTATGTACAGAAGGAGATGAAGTGGATATGACATTTAATGTTTAAAAGGTTTAAAGTAGCACAGAATGGGTCAGTTTACGTGAACAGAGGTGGTTGCAAGAGATGTTTTCTATTTCGAATTAGCTGTTAGACGGAATAAAAGGTTTTGTTTTTAATACATATTGTTAATGCGATAACATTATGTCAATGTATGTGTGACAGAATGACAGGCAGGGTTTACTCACGTCGAAGAAGGTGCCGGCATGCTCCAGTATGAGCTGACTGGAGTCTGGTTTGTTCTTACAGTAATCCACATAAATGTGGAACTTATCAGCCTGGCAAACAGGAGAGGGGGGGGAAATATTTGACAGGGTCATTTTATTATGCTCTACTCAAGCTCAACCCCCTGATGATAGATGGACAGGGGACACTGCCATATTGTTCTGACACCATCTGGAATAAAGGGTTAACTCTCACCCAGGTGACGAAGCAGTGACCAACATCCTCTGGTAGCTGCTCGTAGTTCACCAGCTCCTTCAGGAAAATACTGGAAACACAAACACGCACATGGAAAAAGATCACAATGTGCACTTATTTTGGATCGGCTGTTTTTTTCCTCTTTATTATAAGAAAAAAAAATTCAAAATAAATTACACTAGAGGTGCGAACTGTATTTTACTGTTTCCAATGACCTGGCTTTCTTCAAAGATTTAGCAGGAAGATAGCAAAACAAAATGAACATGGCCTGACCACTAAGAAGTTACTGCAGGTTAGCAGGTCCTTTAAGATCTAAATAAAGATGGGTGAAAGAAAATGAAACAAAGAGCTTCCTCAGGGAAACTTCTGGAGTGCATGAAATGTCTCTGAAGGTAGAACTCAAAAATACTTCTTCAACTCCCCTATAGCTACAATATTAGAAAAAAAACAAGTTACCCTTGGGGTTTTTTTTTTTCAAGCTTTTTCACAGAAAATCTGTAACACTGTAGCACATTTCCACTGCTTAAAAACAAAGTATGTAATAGGCCATGGTTGTTGCTATGCATGTTGCTAGGGAATTCTTGCATCTGGTTTCAGAAAAGTCTACAATCGGTGGAAACATGGACACCGTTGAACGAAGACCGTCTGATTCCCGTGCCCACTGGACTGTGTGTCTCTCACTTGTTGTGGAAGTCGCAGATGTCCTGCATGTTGCCGAAGATGATGTGCTCCTTGTTGGCGATGCCTGGAGGAATCTCCTCCACGCCGCTGGTCATCTCCCACAGGTAGGTCTGACAGAGAGACAGACAGGTAAGGCAGGGAAATATCTGTTGCGTCAAAACAAAATTGGACAAGCGGAACTGTTTTTCACACCTCGAGACACTCATGGAGGTCTTTGACGTAGGTCTTCTCTGTCTGCAACAGCTCTGCCATGATGAACCTGAGACAAGAAAAAAACATTCAGACTCCCAAGGGAAACACCACAAAGAAAGATCCAATGGCATGAATTACATAATCGGTCCTATGTCTAGTTCTTCCATGGTCACATGAGCCTGTTGATGTTCCTCCATGACTTTTCTTCCTAATTTCATGACAAGACAAAACCATTGCACATGGCTGCAGAGGAGGAAATTGTGCTACAATTATGTTTCTTGACGTCTTTAATTTCAAAACTTTGGGAACGCTGTAGGATGCAGATGATCACCATTATTATGACAGATTGAGAAAACACAGTCTTGGGAGTGGATAGGAATGAATTTGGTTAACTATCATTTTATAGTTTCAGGTTTGGGCCATGATGCATCTGCAGGTGTCTGTCTCTCTCTCTCTCTGTCTGTCTGTCTCTCTGTCTGTCTCTCTCTCTGTCTGTCTGTCTGTCTGTCTGTCTGTCTGTCTGTCTGTCTGTCTCTCTGTCTCTCTCTCTGTCTCTCTCTCTGTCTGTCTGTCTCTCTCTGTTTGTCTCTCTCTCTGTCTCTCTCTCTGTCTGTCTCTCTGTCTGTCTCTCTCTCTGTCTGTCTGTCTGTCTGTCTCTCTCTCTGTCTCTCTCTCTGTCTGTCTCTCTCTGTCTGTCTCTCTCTCTGTCTCTCGCCGTCTGTCTGTCTGTCTGTCTATCTGTCTCTCTCTCTGTTTCTCTCTGTCTGTCTGTCTCTCTCTCTCTGTCTGTCTCTCTGTCTGTCTCTCTCTCTCTCTCTCTGTCTCTCTCTCTGTCTCTCTCTCTGTCTGTCTCTCTCGCTCTCTCAGTTTCTCTCTCTCTCTCTCTGTCTGTCTCTCTCTCTCTCTCAGTTTCTCTCTCTCT
>CALSCE010009132.1:7572409-7598630 GCA_943593645.1 Bovichtus variegatus
CACACACACACACACACACACACACACACACACACACACACACAAATCATGTCGGCCCAGACCTCACATGTGTGTTCTGGCCTGTTTTCTGCTCCTGTGGAACTCTGATTGGAGTGTGTGTGTGTGTGTATGTGTGTGTGGGTGTGTGTGTGTGTGCGTGCGTGTGTGTGTGTGTATAGTACAGTGCTGACCAAGGGTGTTTTACCCCTGGGAGTGCTAACACACTTCTGGAGTCAGCTATTCAAAGCACCGCATGGAGTAACATATACACACACAAACACACACATAGGAAATGCGTATGTGTGTGTGTGTGTGTATGTTGGCATCTGTTACGCTTCAAAATGCAGAATCAAATGATTATTGAGGCAAACCCCAGTGCAAACACAGATGACAAAGAGTGTGTGTGTGTGTGTGTGTGTGTGTATCAGCGGGTGCACTCATCTGCTCCTATTCAAACCAATGCATACTGAAATCATTTTTACTAAAGTACAGTAAGCCCGGTTCGAGCAGCAATAATTAGGATGTGTGTGAGTGTGTGTGTGTACCTCTATAGCCATCTGGAACTGCTCATGTTCCCTCTGCAGCTGCTCAGCCTCAGACAGAGAGCTGGCGTTCACCATGCTGGCGTTCAACATGGACTCACCGTTACGAATCCAACCCAACACCTAGAGGGACGGAAGGAGAGAAAGAGATGGAGAGGGAGGGGGACAACATTCAAATCCATTACAAAACACAAGACTGCAAATCTGAGAATTAGAGGATGTTTATGCGAACATATGTTGTGGGTAGGAAATCTCCCACACAATGTCACACATTAAAAAAATAGGTAAGTAGGTTAAGAAACTACACATGTGGATAAGGAGTGAGTAAATGAAAAACAATATAGTGTGACGAGCAGGATAAACATACTGTTGCAGAGAGCATGAATAATGTGGAGGCAGAGCTTATTGTTTTATTACCACAATGCAGGTCACAATAAATGTGTTATAAAGCTGTTGTTTTGGTGTCCAAGTTCTTCAGTCTTTATTTACTAATTTAGAAAACTGCGCCAGTGTTAAAGTATTTCAAAAATAAACATATTTGGGGCTGTCTAGAAGGATAACATCCCAGACTGACTTAGGGCTGTTTAATTTATGTGCAGTAGATGGCAGCATAATCTGCCAGAGATAAAACAAACTCCACGCGCTGAAAAAAGTTCAACAAAACCAAATATAAAACTGTAATAAATGAGAAATAAATCAAACATATGATTTGAATTTGTCTCGCTGTGTTTTATTTGCACCTTCGCCCCCTTCATTACATATGACATATTCCTCCTCACTTGATCTAAATTGTGTCCATCGTTACTGTCAGTCAGTCAATTGTGGACTTCACTGAACTGTAAGAAAGAGTGTGGGTGTAGCAGGAAAGGTGTGTGTCTGTGTGTGTGTGCGTGTGTGTGTGTGTGTGTGTGTGTTATTAGCACATTGCCATAAACCTCATAAATTATTCAGCTGTATCCATCTGCAGCAGCAGTGTGCTTCCTGTCTCAACTCACATCATGTTAATGTTCATATTCACATCTGCAGTAGACTCTTCACAAAAAAACCCAAAAAAAAACCACAAGAAGCCTTCTTTGCTTTATCCGGAAGGAAGAGCTGGGTGTTGTTCTTGTAATTTTTCCAAAATGAGATTGATTTCAAACAATAAAAGCCAGTCCACCCTGCACCATTAAAGCACCCCATTATTTCCTTCTTAGGATTGTCTAGTCTTCTCTGGCTCAGAATCAGAATACTGATATTTTGTAGATGAATGCAGTTTAAGCAAAACAACCTTTCAAACTTCTCTGGAAGAGTCAAATGAGTTGTAACGAATGATGATTCCAGAGCAGAAATTGAGAAAAGGTATTAGTGGTGCCCAGTGAAACATTCTTTAGACAATTGTTTCAGTTTCTTCAGTGCACGGCGCTGGTGTTGGTCGCGTGTTCATTTACCTGTTTAACCTCGCCCTGCAGGTGGCGTAGCTGCAGGATCTGCTCCAGTCGTGTGTGCGTGTGCTGCGCATTGAGCTCCACCTCCTGCTGCTTTTCATGGAGGAACTCCAACAGCTCCTGGACCTGAGAGGCCAAATCCATGTCCTTCTCCCCTGTCAGCTCAATCCCTGAAACACACACACACACGCACACACACACACACACACACACAGCAGTGATTGTCACATTCTACATGCGTTATCTCCCGCAAAATGCTGTACGCTCCAATCAAAGACCAGGGAATGTTTTTTGGAGATGTTGTGGATTATCTTTATCGTATTAACTCTAACTCTGTAATTCTACTCTGTAAAGAGAGGACTCGTCCCTCAGTGTAGAGCACCGACACATAACCCTCTAAAATGACAAGCTGTCACTTCTACAATACTATTTATTTATGTGTGTGTCTCGTCTTAATGCTAAGCTAGGCTGCACATGCACGGCTGTGTACTGGACGTGAAGACATGAATGATATATATCGTCTCATTTCACTGTTGCAAAGAAAGAAAGTAAACATATTCCCCATTTAAATGTATAAATTCAACTAAATATTCCTCTTTAATATTGGTCGGTGTGTTCCTAATTTAATGCAGAAGGATACATTAAATGACAAACGTCCTAAAAAGTATTTTTTTTAAATATACTATATACTGAATGAATGCCTCTTTGCTTTCTACTGTCATTCAGTCATTCTTATTTATATTTTAGAATATTACAGATTTCAACTTTCTCTTGCAGCTGATTGCTGTCTTAATATTAAATGGTATTACTGTTTTGAGCTGCAGATGTTTGACAAGTGTAAGCACCAATTCAAAGAGAAGTGTTTGCGTGTGTATCTCTATACTCAGTCTGTAGAATCAGTTAACTATTAATGCCCTACTCCGCGCTGCGAGAGCGAGAGAGAGAGCAAGAGAGAGAGAGAGAGAGAGAGAGAGAGAGAGAGAGAGAGAGAGAGTGAATGTGTGTGTGTGTGTGTGAGAGATTTATCACTCCAGGGGGCAGCGTGACTGAGTCAGTGACCTCCCCATATACCCAAACATCACACACAGTTAAGAGGATTGTGCTGTGACGATTTTTTAACCTAATTCTCTCCCTGTTCCACACAACACGCTTCAGCATCAGGGCTTCCTCTCTCCTCATTGTACAGTCGGCGACTGTAAATCCAGATGTGAGCCTGCTCTGCGTGCAACAGGATCTGAAGCGCAGTTTGAATGCAAATGCATCCGTTGCATAAAAAATATGACTGCCTAGTAGTGGTGCACGTACAGCACAACAAACCTCCCAAACACAGGTTATTTAAGGTTTCCAAATTCAAGCATAAGGTACCAAACAGCCCTCTCCCCTGGCCGCATGGCTGTGTATTTCTTTCTGTTCGGCAAAAGCTCACAATCCGTCACTTGGGAAGCACTTTAGATGCATAATGACGCCAGGTGTGAACTCAAGGCCGGAAAACAAAACACAAGGGTATGGTGGGAAATGATATCTCTGGGAGCTCTTTTTAAAGCACTCAACAGCTCTGTACTTTGCTTCTGCCTTTTTTATTATTTTGTATTCCTCTGAATCTCCTGTTTCTCCATCTATCTCTTCACTCTTTGTCCACATTTTCGTTCTCACAGAGCAAAGGTGTGTTTGTGTGTTCTACCTGACGCTTGGACCTCCATGATGTACTGGTGCAGGTCTTGGCCCTGCTGCATCACTTCGTAGGTCATGTTGTTCATGGCTGCCTTCCTCTCTGCGTGTCGTTTCAGCCGCTGCTCTGCCAGGCCGATGTCCTCTGTGCTGCCAGAGGAGGCGCCGCCTCCCCCGCTGCTGCTGCTGCCACTGCTGCCGCCCGAGCGGCTGGCGTCGTTCAGCTGACGAGACAGATCCTCGTTCCAGGCGTCCAACTCCGCCGTGACCTGCAGGAACAGAAGAAATGTGGGATCAGAAGACACATGGAGACACAGTTAACAACACAGCAAGAGCCAAAAGCCAGTGGCTGCCATTGTTGTTTTTTTCGAGATGTGTCCATCAACATTGGCTCTAAGTAGCTATTATCAGTGGCCGTTGGGCCAACTGGGCATGTTGAATCAGGGGAGTAGGCAGTAAGAGAGAAGTGAAATCTCTACTAGACAAGACAACAGGCTGATAATTGAAGGCCAAAGCTAGACAAAACGTATCTCATTTTGTTTGGTCTTTCTGTGATCTTTTTTGATATATAAATCAAAACTAAGAATCGGGCCAAGGGTAGCGGCATGTTGGCCATCAGCTTCAGCTGTAGTCTTTGGTTTGTTGAAGTGCCACGCCACTACATACTTAACAGAAGATGTGAAGCAATGAACACTTTGATAAGTTCTTTGAGGTCAGCCTGGTCTGTCAGGGCCCTCAGACAGAGAACGGCAGGCGACCGAGAGCAGAGCCCTGCTCTACTCCACAGCAGCCCCCAATGAGTGTGTCCGTCAGAATAAAACCAAGTACTTGTCTGAGTCCACGTTGATATTGAACAAACACACACTCTTACCTCTATAGTATACTGCTCAAATATGCGTAGCTGGAGGAAGATGTCCAGCTTGATTTTGCGTTCGTGGAACAGTTCCTCCATCTGACCCTGGGCCTCGTCCAGCTGCTGCAGCACCCCCTGGATGTGTGCGATGGAACTGCAGTGAGGCGTCTTATTGGTCGACATGGCTGCATCTCTGTGGAAAGGGAGACAGGGGGAGACATTATACCATATAGGCCCGAACACAAGATCGCCCTCATTATAGGACAACACAAAGATGTTTTGAGGAGAAGAAGCACTCTTAATCAAACAAGGTAAGCACATATGCTGTGATTTTTTTTTATTACATAATTTAAAGTTGTTTTCAGATTTAAATAAACGTTTAAAAAAAAACGGCAAATATATAAAAGTAAAGCATATTATTTATAATGTTGATTTATATATATTTTCTTTTAATTGTTTAGTATGAAATATAGAAAAATATGATAAACTAGAGCCTACTAGTCTTTTTAATTCAATGTTACCATCTCGAAGAGAATGGGAATCAGCGTTTGAACCAATCACCATTCACACTCCAGCTGGTAGAAAATCACACCTAAGTACTTTCCCTCACAACTAGCATCATTTTACTTAAACTTTACACAATAACATTAAAAGGAGAAAAACACGAGGGATGGAGACAGAATGAGAAAAAATATATTCATATATTTGTGTCAATATGGTAATTTTTTTTGGAAATGTTATGACCTTTCAGGTATGAATACTATTACCAGAGCTTCTGTATTAATCCTTGTCTCTGTTTAATAACAATATAGATATTAATATCATTACCTGAGCCTCTCAGAAACCATCATGAATAATTATATGAATTTTATTATTACCTGAGCTGCTGTATTAATTCCTCTCCCTCTTTAATCACATTGAGCGTTGCCTCCAGTGTGGCCGTCTGCTGCTGCTGAAACTGCTGGATCAGAGTCTGGACCGAATCAACCGAATCACAGCACACTTCGTCCAACAGCTGTTTCTGCAGCTCCTCCATCCACGACCACAGCTGGACACACAGACGAGCAAACAGACAGACGCGTGATCAATCCATTAGCACAGAATTCTCCTTCCAATGGAGACCACAGTGTACAGTATATCGAGTAACTGGTAGAACTTCTTAGACTTCTTGTGTGTCTCTTCTATATCAAGCACTTTCATTATTTCTAGATTCATCACTTTTGTCTGTTTTGTTTTTGTCACTTTGTATTTATAACAGGGCCTGGATAAGGAATAGTTAGGATGCTCTGTTTCTAGTCACATGCCACTCCAAATGTTAAAAATGTTTTGGGGTATATGCCTATTATGTATGTATATTGTATTTACTATGTATTTACCTTGTAAATCGATGCAGCCATATATGCATATACAGACATATACTGTATATATATGTATATACAGTATATATATATATATATATATATATATATACTGTATATACAGTATGTGTACATATAATGACATTGGGTATGGCTAATTGTGACATCCAACACATTTTGTGACATTTTTTTCACATCCAAGCTTTTTTTCAGGAAAATTAAGTATTTTTTTAAATAAGTATTTTTTTGACATCCACGCTTTTTTCAAGAAAATTAAAAAAAATTTTATATCCAAGCTTTTTTCATGAAAATTAAGTTTTTTTTCAAATCCAAGCTTTTTTCATTAAAACATTTAGTATTTTTTCACATACAAGCTTTTTTCATGAAAAAATTTTGTATCTTTTTTCATCTAAGCTTTTTTCATGAAAATTAAGGGTTTTTTAAATAATAATTTTTTTCCATGAAAATTAAGTTTTTTTCACATCCAAGCTTTTTCCGTGAAAATTAAAAAAAATTTGACATCCAAGCTTTTTTTCATGAAAATTAAGGTTTTTTTCACCTCCAAGCTTTTTTCAGGAAAATTAAGTATTTTTTTTACAGCCAAGCTTTTTCCATCAGGGTTTCTCAAACGCACACAAAATCACTTGTCGCTGCGGCTGAACCACTTGTAGCTGCATCACCTGCATCAGGACGATGCACCTTGACTGTCCTGTCAGATTTTTCATTTAATTTTCTTTTACCTGACTCGGTCTTGAGCCATCGATCCATCTTGTCAGTTGACGCTCAAATTGACCGCGCAAATCATTTATGACGTAAGATCGTAAAACGAACCCACGTAGCTACGTAGCTATGCTACATCTAAGTTACACTCTACACTAGTCATTTTTAAACAGTTTGAGAAAGACTTTTAAACTTATAATATATTAATTTAAAATGTGACATTTTACCAATATACTCACGGACCACCAGTGGTCCGCGGACCATTCTTTGAGAAAGACTGAGTGTGCTCCATGTTTAGGTTGGTGGAACAGTGGGATGTTGTTGTGTTGTATAATAAAAAAAAATTATAAAAAGGGTAAAAAAAGAAAATATTAGTCTAAGTACATGTTCTCTGTATTTTGTGCTTGTCAATATTTCCAAATGAAAACATTTAAGAAAAGACTTTCACTGAACTCAACACTGCTGCATCTGAAAATAACACTAACAACTACATGACAGACTAATTGTAGCAGGTGAAACTGTTTGTCCTATTGGGACTCAAACCTGCAATTACACACTTATCACGTATCAGAATGTCTGCGGTTAATGAGGAATGAATAATTAATTGAGGTAGAACTCCCAGGCAGAAGCAGGATGTCTGAGAATGTGTCTCTTTTCGAGTTGGTGTGTGTTTGTGTTTCTCACCTCCTTGGTGTGCGTGTGGAAGGACACAGACATGTCGAGCAGCAGCTTCCTGTGTTCGACTCGGCGGACAAAGTCCTGGATTCGGACTTCCAGGTGCCTGGCTGCCTTGTAGATCTCCTCAGGGTCGCACTCTCCGGTCTGAGCCAGCTGCTCAGCTGCCTCCAGCAGCTTGTCTGCATTAGTGTATGTGTTCTGAGAGGAGGGGGGAGGAAGGACCATCATCATCATCAACCACCATCAACATGATCAATGTCTGTATTAGCTTAGTCTTATGCCATGGCCGTGGAAAATACAGTTCTTAATTTGCATGCAACATAATGTCATAACCTTCACATTTTTCATCATGTCCTTTATCATCACTATGAGCTTAATCATCATCACTGTCCTCTTCCCCATCATCATAAAACGTATTCACCGTTATCATCCTCATCACAATGATTTGTTTTTATCATCCATTATACATGTCTTCTCTTCTTGTTACTTTTGTCATTGTTTTCTTCACCGTCATCATATTAGCTTATAATTATATTTGTAACAATAATACTTTTCAAATTATAGCTATTTTTGGCGTCACCAGAGAGATGGTGCTGTTTTTGACCTCATTTAATCAGATTTACACCTAAGCGCCAATGCTGCACAGGGATAACACTGAATCAGGCAACCACACACACACAGTCGGATCACGTTTTAATGTTATAATAAAATGTTAATTCCAGTTTCTGTAAATCAACAGCGTGAGGTTTCCTGTTTCTACCTTTATCTACACCAAAAAGGGATTAAATCCTGCCTGAATGTTAAAGCTCTCATTCATCAGGAGGACAAAATGGATTAGTGTCGGCCTATTCTGCTAAATATGAGAGATTATCACTGGAATATTTCACTTCAGGAAATATACTACATCTGAGATATTTTGGGGTGACTGGAGGTTGGGGGCGGGGGGGTGCGAGAGTGAGAAAGAAATGTTGCATTGTGATCCCAATTATTCAAGAATATTTGGGTGAAAGCTTATAGTTTGGATATTATACATTTTAGAGGGATGAGCCAGGAGATAAAGATTATAATTTACAAGAGATTATTACTCTTCATGCGTGACTGGTTTGGTTCAGGATGAGGATTATAGCAGGGGGATGGCAGGGAGGCGGAATCATCCCAGTCACCTTTAATATACTGTACAAGACCAAAACCAAGACGTTTTAAGACGCAAAAGAATGAATGAAATGGTAAATAAAGTAGTGAATTAACAAAGTTGACGTTTCGTAAATGAACTGAACAAACAAATTGAGAAATAAAGTGATAAAATATATAAATAAAACCCAAATGATCTGCATTTCCCACTTACCGCTGCGCAGTACCAGCTAAACTCTTTAAACTACGGCCATTTTTAAGTGTATAAACTACCAGCCCTTACATGAATCCCTCTACAAGAACCAGACGTTTTCAATCTCTTGACAAAATGTAATGTCTGACCTTCCTCTCAATCTTCCAACGTTGGTAGTGGAACAGGTAGAGCTGTGTCAACCCTCCTTAAATTAAGATTTAAGGCAGTGAGAAGAAGCTGTAGAGTGAAGGCTTTAATGAGAGTAAATGAGTTCTGGGTATTCATTTAGTCTTTCTGTTTGATGTTTGGTCGGTTCTAATGGCGAAGACACGACTCTGATGTAGACGAGAGATAAAAATGAACTAGCAGTAACGGTGGGAAAAGGACATTAAAATACATATAAAGTCACCCTGTTAAATATACATCCCACTACACACACAGCTTCATTAAGTCTGAGCATGTCTTTGTGTTTGTGTGTGAGAGAGACCGTGCAAGTATAATGCGGGTAAACAAGATTACACATTCATCTCTTGGCATGTATCTTAAAGGTGTACTAAATGTATTCATGTTATGTATATTGCTAAGTGGAGGGAGTTGTACCAACAAAATTGCAAAAAATGCAAATGTGGAAAAAATGAGGGGGAGAAAAAAAAACGAGAGCGAACGCCTGACCCATATAATGCTGATCCAGCAGGTAATGGAATTAATCCTAATCCAGACTGTAAACATCAGATTATACAACTACATACTCTTTATAGGATTTACACTCATTGTTTTAAAGGATAATCACGTTACTGAAACTCCACTGAGCGAATAATTTATCAATTCTCACTGTTATTACCTCTGGCAAGAAAGTTATGTTGTTATGTTTTCGTTCGGTTTGGTTTGTTTGTTTATTTGTTAGCAGGATTACGGAAAAACTACTGGCCCGATTTTCAGGAAAAGAAGGGTGGAGCATGGGCCAAGGAAGAACCCATTACATTTTGGACCAAACCCGACTCACGGGGCGGATACACAAACCATTTTTGACTTTTTGTCAACATTGCGAGATAGGGCATTTGGCCCTGGCGGAGGTCTTCTGAGTGCCATTCTGGTTTTATAGTTTGATTTGAGACGTCATAAACCACATTACACTTTTTTTTTTCAAAGACTAGGAAGCACTTAGATGGTGCAAATGGTTGAGAAAGCCTCAAGGAGAAAAAAAATTGATCGGCTGAGGCGAGTGTGGAAAGGTGGTGGGACGTCGGCTCCATAAAACAGGAGAGAAACATGAAAGAAAGACAAAGAGAAAATGACGAGAACGAGATGGGAAGAAAATATGTGACTTGACAACATGCAGACTGGCAGAGTGCATGTGTTCAGGCTTATTCTAACACACACACACACCACACACACACCTGCTATCCGAGTACTTGACTTTAAAACAAATAAAATCAGACAACTGACATCTTCAATAAAAAATAACATCACACACTTTCTACAACGAATCTACTTCCAAGCCCCTCCAGGTTTCCATAGTATATGAAGAACTCTGTAAACTCTGTGTGCTTCCTGAAGCAGGCCCAGTGTTGGTGTGCTGAACAGCAAATGCTGCTCAACTTGATGCCCAAAACACCGAGGGCTCTGCAATAATACGGTCTGTGCACTGTTCCAAATTGGACAGAAAAGTCTCACTGTTAAATGTGTCTTTTTTATTTTTCTACGACAAATGTTTAAACCATTTCTATACTAGCACTGACTTTGCACACGAGCCACAATCTTACTCACATGTTTTGAAATCTCTACTGAGAGCTTCAACACGTTTCTTTGTTTTGTTTTTTCATCTTTAGGACCAAAACTCCAGATCCAGTGTTTCTTCCTTAGACTGTAGCACTGAAACTAAGGAAGGATAACATCTTCTGCAGATCCTTCAGGAAAGGTTTGTGACCATAAATGGTTACGCAGAGGCATGTCTTCATGCTTCCTGCCGCTACCAGGCATGGTGGTTTTCGAAATTTGGGATTAATCAAGGAAGATTACTTACAGATGTAAGGCAAGTGAATAAACATTGATGAAAACAAACTACTAACTTCAAAATGTTCATGGTAGGAGTGGATCTTTCCTTTGTTATGTTGATACTGTAAATGAGAGCCCAGACATGGACTTGCATTGACCAACTCCTGAGCTCAAGAAGTTTAGAAAGTGGACAACATTTTCATTTTGGGACAAACGGCTCCTTTCAGACAAGTCTGCATTGAGAACTTCAACTGCATATTGAAAGCATGACAGCATAAGAACATACAGGTGTAAGGGCTTTACTGTTAAAGTACAACAGTCAACGTGTTGCTCTTTAGTGTACGATCACATCTAATGACCTTCCATGCTGTGTGAAGACATGAAGCAAAGGAATGCAGCTCGAAAAGACACAAGACAGCGTTGATTCCTAAGTGTTGATCATTGTGGCACTTTTTCCGTTTAATTCAGTCTTTAACCTTGGAGGAGTGACGCTTCGACGGAAACCCATGTAGACAGACTCACCTGAGCTACGTCTTCAAAGTCGTCGTGCCTTTTCTGCAGTGCTCGGGCTCTGTGAAGGGATTTCCCGACACCAGTGTGTTTGCTGAGGAAAGCCTCGCCGTGGTTTTCTATCCAGTCCATCACCTGGAAGAGAGAAAACACACAAATATCTCGTTCACAACGCCTCCGAACACACACGCCCCGGCTGTAAAGGCCACCTGCTGAACCTTCTGTTCTTGGCGCCGCACCCTTTTTTCTGACATTCGGATCAGCAGTGCAAAATGGTCTCAAAACTCATGAATTAAGAATGGAACAGATGAAACCTTCATGATCAGCGTGGGAAAGTTAGGTCACTGCAGCTGAGAAGAAGAGGATGTTGAATATTCTGTGAAATCTGACGACTGTAGACCATACGTCATTGATGTGCAGACGACTGCCAGGCACCGTCCCGATGCTTTGATATTTATTTTCTACATTTTTACCAAAGTGGTTATGTATTTGTTTCGGGTTGGTTTGTCGTCAGCAGGATTGGAAGGGTGTTGCATGGGCCAAGGAAGAACCCATTAAAATTTGGAACGGATCCGAATCACGGGCGGATACAGAAATGAACTGTTTGTTTGTTCTTTTACTTAAGCAAGATTTGAAATGAAGGACTTACTTGAGATGCAGTACACACAGTGGTATTGGCAGTTTTACTGAAGGAAAAGATCTGAGTACTTCTTCCGCCCCTGACATCTCAAAGCACTTTTTTGGGCCTTGAAAGAACAGTGAGTCGGGATGAACAGTGTTGTAATTCATGACGTCAGTGTAGTGTAGTCATTCCAGCTGGAGCCACAACGAGGTCAGCGAAAGGTCACCGCACACTCAAACCGTAGCATGCTGACTGCAGCTCGGCTATCTTTGTTTGAATGTGCAGCTTAAACTGCCAAATAAAACTACACATCTAATATGTTCTCTTTCAGTCCTTACTTCTGCGTCTCTACCTCTTCCTCTCTGGGGTCACATATATCCTGTAGCATTACAACTCTGGTTGGAATAGCCATGTTTTCAGTGATTTATAGGCTATTGGTATGAGCTTACTCTCTCACTCGCTCCCTGTCTCACTTTCTACGTACGTCTCTCGCCCTCTGTGTGTGTCTCTTTGTCTCTCTCTGGGGTCTCATAGAAACTGATGCATGACGAGTACAGTTGGCAAAGCTCTGTTTTCAATGAATTTATAACCTACTGATACAATCTCCTCTTCTCTCACTATTTTCCTCTCTGTCTCTTTGTCTTTTTACCTCTCTTAAACACTCTCGCACTCTCTCTTGGGTCACATTTAATGGTTTGCATGGCGCCCATCCATCTTTGAATTTGTAGTCCGCCTGATGGCCTAATTCTCTCTCCCTAAGGACTTTTATTTATACATACAGTACATCCTTGATGACTTCAGTTACAATTAACCTGTTTATATATTATGTACTTTTGTCATTGTGTGTGTCCTCCAGAAAATGCCGGGATATTCTTTTTGATTCAACCTGGCCTCAATAGAGTGGAGTTATTTTTGACACCTCTGATTTCAGAAGTAAAATTCCCACACTTGTTTCCATAGAAGATGTAAAGTGACTAACAGTTGGAGCTCATCTACAGCTTGGATTGACATAAAACCCTCAAGTTAAATAATCAGAACAAAAAATGAATAACAGCACTACAAAATTAGCCTCGGTACAGCCCAACCATCTGCTATGTTTTTCTGTGTGGATACCTGCAAGTTTTCACCCATTTTTTGGGGATAAAATCGTTACTTACCATGAGAACTAACTGGGTATGTGTTTATAAAAGGATGCCTAATTTGGACATTTGCCTGTTCGGCTCATTTTCTGTAACCAGTGTAGCATTAAAGCATGGTGGAATTAGCACGCTAGCTATCGGCTGGTTAGTTAGCTAGATTGCTAATTCCGCATGGACATTCGACACTCGTTCTATTTCTATAGTGTTAAACTTAAGGGGCTGCATCTCTGCAGTTGGATGATATTGCCTAGGCTTAGTTTCAGCTGTTTTGCATCAGCCACACTCTGTGTCCTTGTTACTGTACTTTATGTTCATAATTTTGGAGGAAGAAAAAAAAACACTAGCACATGTGGACTCTTTACTGAGATTCCAGAGGTTTCAGTAATGCCAGTGGTATTATTGGGTTGTAGCCTACCTCATTCCTACTGCATTACTGTCATACCCACAGTCACATTAAAGAAAGAAAAGTATTAAACAAGATCTTCTCCTCCCCCACTGACATTCAACATGTTCAACAAGGGCAGTTTTAACCAGCACTCTGCTGGTTAAAACTGCCCTTTATAAAACATGTTAAGCTACCTAATATCAATAAAACCTCCAGGAATCTGGGCTGACACCTCTCCAAAACCAAAACCGGTCTGCTCGTCTGTGAAATATGAGCAGTACTACCATTGAAGCAGAGATCTGCTCTGAGCATTTTATCTCAGGAATTTTCACATTACACACCGTTAAGCTGGGGCGAGAAGACCGCGGAGATGAATGAACGTGTTGTGAAAATTCTCACATCGGTTCTGCTCAGAAAAGTTCATCAGACACACACACACACACACACAGACACACACAGACACACACACACACACAGACACAGACAAACACACACACACACACACACACACACACACACACACACACACACACATCTGTTCACTTGATCACATGCTTACAAAAAAGATTACATGCTCCACTTTAGATTTGCCAAAACTCTCAAACCTCATTGTTGAGTTAAACTCTTACGAACCCCTTCCAGAGAACTCAAAACTGCAATAAAAAGTTAGAATATTGTTTTTCGCAGTTCCTATAAAGCTGTCATTTTGGAGAAACCAAAGTTTACATCCAATAGCAACAAGGAATTCCCACTTCTCCCTCACTAACACGCTCCTCGTGTTTTTATTTCACTTGCTCGGTGGATGCGCAGTGCGCGAGTGTTCGTGTGTACCTGCTGGACGTCTTGCTGGAACACACACAGCTGCAGTCTCTGGTGCAGTCGAACCTTTCGATGCTGCCAAATATTCTCAAGACGGCGCTGATGGTGAAGAACTTCATGAACCACGTCCAGGATGCAGTGAACCTGCGAAATAATACAAATGTGAAACAGTGATGTTTTTTAATTCAATAAATCAAAAACAATTTTGATTTAATACAAATGACTTAAAGCTGCCCCTCCTTTTTAATTGGCTAGCAGAAGAAGCCCCGACTCCCACAAAGAAATACGCAATGGCACTGACCGCTTTGGAGTAATTGGCAGTGGCCGTCAGCGATTCAGAGTTGCCGGGACTCAGAGGCCTCTGGAGGACGTCCAATAGGGCTTTACCATCCTGACTCACCTGGAAACACAGACAGCTAGGTTACAGAGAGATTAGACAGGCTAGACAGACAGAACAGGTAGATGAAAGCAGGAAAACAGGCAGACAGATGCAAAGAGTTAAACTTTTTATGCATTTTTATAAAGAAATGAAAAAGATTTTTGTTCTTCTTCTTCTTCTCAGCTCAGTTTCCATCTTCTCTCCTCTCTTCGTTCCTTCTCCACTCTGACGTAAATACTTTCTAAATCAGCATTTCTCTTCTTACTGCTAATTATTTGACTATACATGTCAACGCACCACTGAAAGCTCTGCGTCCACACAAGCAGTGACCCCTGTTTTCTGCAAGAAATGAGCCCTGTGTGTCTTGTTATGTCGCCTTGCGTTTCTTTTATATCTTATCTTAATGCCTTTATGTCTGACGTAAATCACTTGGAATTGCCTTGTTGTTGAAGGGTGCGGTACAAATAAATTGACTTTGCTTTGTTGCGTTTTTTTCGGTGAAGTTTATTAAAAAGCAAACAATAATGAACTTTCAAGGTACCGTTAAGTTATTTCAGATGTTGTGGGCTGGCTCAAACATGGGCCATGTTTATGTGCATTTTAAGAAATATATGTCTAACGTCTACTTAACTAATTGTTCCACTGCTTTTATTTGAGAAGGAACCTTTCCAGAGATTTTTCTGTCTGCTGAACTGATAAAAAATACTCAAGGCTCCACAAATCACTAAACCCCCTAAAATAAAATGAATACATAGATTAATGAGCATTGGTACTAAAGCATATGCTGCTAAGACTTGTTCATCTAAATGATGGCTGCTGGAAGAAAGCTGTTTTTATTCCACTTTTTTTCTACAACTTGGAGCAATAAACCTCCGTCCAAAAGTAGGAAGCTGAAATTCACTGTGTCAAGGGTGGGAGATTTAAAATCAAGCCCGTTATCCGCTGTAACTGTTTGGAAAAGTAACTCTGTCAACACTGTAACATACTTTCACCTCATTAAATATATTCATTGTCAAGAGTACGCGATAAAAAACGCTTGCCAGTCTCGGAGTGCGTCACTTTATGCAGTGCTCTCACAGGAAACTGCCATCATAGCTTGCCAAACCTAACCGCCTCAGTCTGAGCCTTGGCCCAGAGCTTTATGCGTGTGTGTATATATATATATATATATATATATATACATATGTACTAATCTTTTCACAGATAAGCATAAATTGAGCTAACACTGCAACAACACGTCTAGAGATACAACGCCGGACTGCAGCAAAGGGCAGAGGAGAGCGGGAGTGTGGAACACGGAGGGTTGTCAGACACCGAAGCATGCTGCAAAATACACATTAATAACGTAGAAGAGTAGAGAAAGGAATGTTTTGTAAGCAGATACAAACTGAAACTCCAGGCCTCATATTTTCAGTTTAAAAACCACAAGGTGATGACACAGATGCTTCAGTACAAATCCAATTTTCTAATTCTAAAAGAGTATCATGCCTTCGTGATCGCATCATGCAGGCTCTAGTGGCAGCAGATAATCAGAAGATTTCAGTTACTAGAGCACAATTAGCACTCGACTAGTACTATCTGGGGACCTCGAGTAATATGTAAGAATTGGGCACTAATGGCCGCCAATTTCCATACCATTACCATACCATTACCATATTTCGTCACACACAAGAGTCATGTGATAATTTTAGTCCCACGCGTATTGGCATCTCTGTGATTTGGGGTAGTTTTTTGTTTTTCTTGACACAGTTTTTTTGTTTTCTCAGTGCCTTTTTTTTTTTTTTTTTTGCCTCTTTGCCTGTCGAGAATTATGGAGACTTATAAACTAAAGTTGTTTGAAAGCATTTTGGTTGCGAATTGCGGAGGCTCATCTCGTCATACAGCATGGAGACCTATTCACCCGGCCACTGGAGCAAGAGGTCTTTGTGAATATTATACGCTATAAACATAAATAGGCCTATATATATATATATATATATATATATTAAATATAAATATTCCATAGTATAACATTATTAATAGAAGTGGATGTTACGCAGATTTTTCTAATTATATCCGGGGGACAATGTCAGTAAATTTGCGTAAAATATTGACTTTGCCGATCTTGTGTGAATATGTCGAATGAAATATAAACATGGGGTGAGGGGGGGGTCATTTCTAAATCACATGAGATCCCCTGGTAATATTAGATCTCTGTGAATAGGGCTTCGGTCATGTTATTAGCTGTGCCGTCGGTTTACCTCAGTGTAAGCCTGGGTGACCTGCTCGTACAGGCTCTGGTGGCGGTGGATGGCGATTTCCAGCTCCTGCATCTCAGACGGTAACCCTCCCTCACTGCAGACTTTACACCAGGCGTCCACCTCCGACAGGAACTAAAGGAAGCAGCACAGACACACATAGAAAGTCATACAATGTGCGTATTCATATATGAATTAATCGGACAGGACTATGAAAATATGGATAAATACTTCAAATCCGTACGTAAAATTACTGTAAAATGTAATGCTTTTACAGTTACTGATCTAACAGCTCTGCACATTCTTTCTCTGCTTTGACCCTTTCACAATATACATCTGTCCCGGGCCTTTTTTGTTTTGGGCCAAAGGATGGTGGCCAGATTGCCCTGACGTTGTCTGTGCGTATTCGTCATCCTTGTGTGATGAATTCTAATTATTTCAATGTGTGTTGGCAACTGTGAGTCACTGGGACATTTTCCTCCTTTGTGTGCATTGTGTACACGTCAGTGTCCTCTGTCATGTCAGAAGATTTATTGTTCTATAAAAAAGAAAATGTATTCAACATTTCTGCCTTTATTGATAGTAGGCTAATGTAGATACATGTAGAGGTTGTGGTTAATTATGTATTCATGAGCTTTAAACCTTTTTGATTTGAATTAATAGACAATTTTTCCTCTAGTGTCTTGGGACATTTTTACATATTGAGTATAGACTTTATATGAATGAACACTGCAAACTCTAGAGGACGTTAGTGTTGTTGCTACTTTTTAGGTAATTAACAGTGATAATGTGTCTGCAAAAATGAGGACAGTCTTTACTTCTCTCTCTCTAAATCCCCCTTTTTTTACACTCTAACATTTATTCTCTCTGTGGTCTTGCCAATTTTCTTCCGCTTGTGTCTCTCTTCCCATCTTTCATCTTTTGATCTTTCATCCTGACACTTTTTTTTGTTTCTCTGTTTTTCATTAGGCTCTTTCTCAATCTCAGCCATTCCCTTCTCTGCTGCCACCGCTCTCTCTCACTCTCCCTCTTTTAGTCTTTCATCTCCAGCTCTCTCAAACATACACTTGTAGTTGATGTCAAGGGCTCAGCAGGAATCAAACAAGCCCCATCTGTTGCCATGTCAACCTTCCAAGAATCAGCAGTAGAGCAGTTTGATCTATTAAATATAATCAGACGCTAAAAATGTCCCATTTGCATTTTACATTCTGGACATGTGTCTGCTGCAGAGAGATTCCTAGATTAGATAGTTAGTAAATCAGCAACCACACAATAAGTGGAACAGCGTTTCCTCTAATGAAAGGGAAGTGAAGGGGAAGTCCTTACATCAGGTTAGGAGGAGGGGTGTGTACTTTGTTTTTCAAATACACGTCTGATGTGCTTCCACCTAATGCTAGCTGGGTACAGATTTGTCTTCAACGCTGAATAAAAAAACGCGCTCAAAGACATCCAGGTCATTTTTTCTCTAATGATCTCACCTGTTCAGCCTTCTGGTGAAAGACGGACGACATGGCGAGGATGGTGGAGCGCTCGTCAAGTGCAGCAGCAAAACTTTTCCAGTCCAGATCCAGCTGACTCGAGATCTGCTTTATCTGTGTGGAGGCGTAGTGACTGGCCTCTGCCAGGCGGCTCGCCACCGACATAATTCTGTTGATATTTACATAGGCATTCTGGGGGAGAAGAAAAACACATTGACCAAATGCTCTTGGTAACAAAGTGGCTGAACCTCTTAGTGAAATGAGTAAAACTGGGTTTGATTATTGTCCACACTTTGCGTACAATTCTCAAAAGACACTCAAATCTACAATGCTGTTAACTGGTTGTTTCTATAAAACTCTTTTCTTTTATTATTCAAATATGTAAATGAAGTAGTACATTTAACTCAACTGAGATTGAATTGGATTTTGCTTTAATAGCTGTAGAAGTGTGTTTTTCTTTCCATGCCTTTGCTTGTGTGATTTCTCTGCAGTAGTTGTGTTTTCGCTCAATTATAATGTCTCATTGGCTTTTGGAGTAGCTGTACTAAGTTAAAAGGTAAACTAAAGTCTTCTAAATTTACTTAACCTAACTACATTACTATATTGTTAATGTAGTTAAAGGGACAGTTCACCACCAAATCAAAACACATGCGTTTTCCTCTTCGATGTCTGCGTTCTCTCTCATTCTCTCCATCATAATGGATCTAGAGGGCAGAAAAACCTCCGACCTGGTTAACTCAAGATTATACACAGACCTTGCTGTGAGCAGTTTCATGTAGGAACTATTTTATATTACCAAACTACAACCGCCAACTGTTTTACCCCGCAGACGGAAGCGTGCCTTCTTCTCCTTCTGATATAAGTCTAAAGAAAATATGCCCTACATGAAACTGCTCACAACAAAGTCTGTGGATTATACTGAGTAACCGGGTTAGGATTTCTGGAAAGAGACATTGTTGAGTTTTTTTAATGTGTTTTTCTTGGCGCTTTGAGCACCAAAAGCCGGGTGCCATCTAGTTCTATTATATTCCAGGGAAGACAGACATCTCTACGGCCGATATCCCCAACACTCGGCAACTCGCAGTAAAACAATCTAGATTTATTAAAAGCACTACAGGTACATGAAAATTATGTATTTTTGATTTTGGGGTGAACCATCCCTTCGACGGTAAGATAAAGTTAGCTAGCTCCGAGCCCGTCTGGGCGTTGATCACGATGGTGATCTCTTCTTCTCTCCGCTGTTAGTGATCTACGGTGACGTAATGTGAAAATGGCGGCTCTGACGACATATTACCATGGAGTTCATGGCGAAATGGTTGTGTTGAGTCTGCAGCTCCACAGCGTGTTGGTATCCTCGGCCAATCTCTGTGTGACTCTGCAGGAACAGTTCCTTGTTGTGGCTGATCCAGTCAAACATCTGCACACACACACACACACACACACGCACACACACACACACACACAGCAACATTAATAACATTGCAGACTATGTGACACATTCAGTTTTTTTAATCCCATTGCATTGGAACGGCCATTTGATCAATTAAAAAAGATTTATTAACTCAAACACTGATGTTTGACGGTGTTATAGCTTTCTGTGGTTGAAAGCTCTGGGAAAGCTATTAAGAGGATCTTGAATTTAGATGTCTTCAGATTTCTTTGTCAAGCTACTGTTTCCAAGATCAAGAATGATTCATTTCAAACTGAAATAAAACAGAGGAATGTTCTCAGCATGTGCAGTAGAAAACAATAATTCAATTGATCTGACCTACGCCATTACCAGACACAATTACTGACAGTTGGCGACTCCTAAATCTATATTTTATTCTTCGACATGAGCCTTTACATGATGTGTTTGAAGTATTAAAGGTCATAACATTATGTCGAGTATTTTCAAGCAGTGGCGCTGACTAATCTTGTGCGTCTACAATAAAGTTAGTGAGTAAAACGTGGCCATAACTGAGAGAAACTGTAGCCAAAATGACATAAACACAACCCCGCCTGTAAACAAACAAAGGATTATTCCTTAAAAAAAAACACGAAGCGCATTTTTCTCTCGCTGGCGTCGATCTTTACGAGGTGATCAGTGTACAGCCTAAGAGAACAGGACAACCTTCACGCTCGCTTCTCCCTCTCAATCAATCTTCGCAGGCAGATGGAGGCCGGTTGTGGAGCCGCGTGGTTACCAAGGCTACCACACAATCTACACAGTCACTCCTCCAGCAGTGATACCACGACGAACAAAACACCTCGTCAGGTCTGACTGTTTCCCTCGCTCCACTGCGAGCGCTGAGTGTTTCCCACAGTGTAAACTCGTCCACACACCCCCGCAGTCCCTCAGCATGACAACGCGGAGGACAAAACAGTTTTCTTTTTTTTTCTCTGTTTGCATTACAGTAAATATTTACTGCTCCTGCATGTGGATTTCTGTTCGGAACAACACACCGAGTCAGCTGACGCCCTTCGGTGTACGAGTGCGTGTCTGCGTGTGTGCGTTTGAGAGTACAGGCTGCACTGCCATCAACAACACTTAGGGCTCTACCAAACACACTCTGTTAGCAGGAGGCGGGGCTACGGGATGGCGGGGTTCAGCCATCCTGGATCCATATACATGACCTTGCATCCACTCATCTTTAAAACTGTAAGCTTTGTCACCAGGATATATCGATATTTCTTTGGTATGAAGATGTCGACGATCAGTTTGCAGTGGTCAATGATGCGTGTTGGTATTTTTGCAGTATTTCTTGTAGCTATGGAGTGGCCTTTACAAAATAAAAGCATTCCAGAAGTAGCGATTACCTGTATTACCTAAAATACAGACCCTTTGACATCAGAGTGTGTGATCTTTCTATATATAGCATCTTGAAATGAAAGTGAAATAGTTCTGCATGTTGCTGTAAACGGGCTGGTATGATAAGGATGAATGGAAAGCAACCTTTCGGTCACAACAGCAGCTAATCGCCTAACTGGCGGAAGTGAAGCAAGGCTGGCTGATTTTACGTTGGATTATCTGCTAACTGAGCTCCTCTGTTTAGGTTTCCGGATGAAATGTGTGTGGACACAGATGTGAAAAAAGACAGAGAGTCGAAAACACGGTATAAAACTGACCGGGAGGAAGGAAAAAGAGACAGAAGTTCAAATCATGGATGGAGGTAAAGATGAACATGAAGAGGAATGAAGAGGAAATACTGGAAGTGCCACCGCCCTGTAAATTCGAACTAACAATCGTGTTATTATATTGAATTAAAGCTGAGGAGTTTATATTATATTTGTTGACAAACAAATTGTATGTTCTCAACCTTTTTGTAGCCTCTGAACCTATCTGTAGGTTCCACTTTCATGACGATGTGATGGCAGTATACAGAATGACTCTGGTCCTAGTGATCATTTCTGCTGGACGGACATCAGCCTCAGGTGCGACTCACCTTCTCGGCGTCCTGTTCGAACAGACGGAGCTGAAAGCACTGGTCCAGCTTCAGCTTCCTGACGTGCCACATCTGATGGAGATGCTGCCGCGTGGAGTGGAGCTTATCCAGCAGACTGGCCACCTGGCAAAAAGAAAGAATTAAGAATTGTCAGAGGATGTTTCTTTTCTTGTGATGTCTTATTTATTTGGACCGAAGGCCAACTGGTTTGATTGTTTTCTTTAAAAAACGAAGCAGATAAACATGCCATTCATGGTCAGACGGTCGAATAACAACATCTTCTGTATTTTTTTATCCTCCGGTTTGATATTTACAGTGTCTGCAGGAAATCCCAATGTGTAATACTTCAAGCCAATTTCCTGCTCAAGTTGTAACACTTAACTAGTTACTTGTTATATGTCATCATGTCGCTCCTCTGAGGTCCCTCACAGCGCTATGCTGTTTGCAGGTCTTTGAACTGCATGACAAGTTTTACACGACATACAGTTGAATTGTCAATCCTTCACCTTTTTTTTATTTCTTATATAGTGCATTTTTCTGTTTGTAATGTACAGTACATGTGCTTTATGCAAACAACCTGTGCAATGAAGCTCACTCACTTCTTCCACAACTTTTCCTGTGGATTCCTTTGGCTAACGTGTTCTTCTCATTAGCCCTAATGAGGGACGCTCACGAGCTGTGACCAGCCGACAAGGAATGAGGCCGTGCACGTAATCATGCATTATGGTGTAGTGTGATTTTACTTAATGATAGAAATGCAGAATTTTTGGTAAGAGCATCACTGAGCTAAATCATCAAGATTACCCTCATCATTGATTAAAGTGTTCTATCCTGCGTTGCGCCGGCTCTGTTCATATTGTGTTGTTCACTTCCTGGTGAGAGCAAATCTTTTGTATTAATATACCAGCAGTTAAATGAGTGGATGAAAGCGTACGTTTGAATGTAAGGCTAATCCGAGGCTTGAAAGCAATAATAAATAATTAATTTTTTTTATTAATTAAGAGGCTTTCAATCATTTTTGTTGTTGCTTCAACCTGGGTTTGTTTGGAGGCCCCTTTTCCCTACTGTATGATGGCTAAAATATCATTATATCGATGTGGAGTCACTTCTGCTGGTGATATTCCCAGTTGGAGAGAATGTACCTTGGGCACTAAGCTCTGGAAGTCAGCAGAGCCTGAGATGCAGTTCCTCCCAGAAAAACCATCACTAGATCGGATACACTGCAGCAACCTCTGTCCTTCCCGGTCCAGCTCCTCCACTGGAGCCTTCAGCACCTACAGGAGAGCATAACAATGACTTTAGGGCCTTAACATTATTCAAAGTTGTGTGCAATGATGAGAGAACTATGACGTTTAACAAAGAGGTCCACTAGCTTCAGCCCAGCTAATGGCAATGCAACTCATTTCTTTAGATGTTTCTACAGTTTCGTGTCGGACTGTCCTGACAGCAGCTCTCTTACCTTCTTCTTCAGCTGTGTGTGCTCATCTATCAACCGACGAGAGCCCTCCACATCTGCAGGAAACTCCTTCTTGGACTGAAGCTCCTGCAACACACAGTACAACTCCTTCATAGTGGAATGCATGGTGCATTTAATGCCCTTTAACCTTCCATCCATCCATCTTTCCCTTGATTGACCATTCATTCGTCTGCCCATTTATCTGCCCATCCCTCCATCCCGCACCTGCAGGTCTTCCAGTCTGGACAGCAGGTGAACAGCGTTGGAAATGAACTCCTCCAGAGAGACCCTCAGCTCCATCCACTCGTCATGGTTGTAATCCAGAGAGCCTTCAAAGTCGTCCGTCAGCTGGGAGGGGTCCACTAGTTTAGCCAGACCCTCAACTGACACCATGCTGGTCTGGCACGCACAAACAGAAATTCAAGAGGAATATCAACATGCATGTTCGTCTCTTGTGTTCCAGTGACAGCGTGCCGCTTAAGTTAGTGGAACTAGTAAGCGTTAATGAAAGTAGCTAGAACATATCAACCTGCTTGTTTTCTATGTTTTTGTCTTTCAGAAAAAAAAAGATGTGACGCTAATGATCTAGTAACGGCTAATATATAACACTAGCGTGACAGCTTCACTGCCTGCTTTAGCACAAAAAATACTTTTCACAGTGACCACAATCTCAGCTGAAAGTTATTGCTGTCCAAAAGCATGTAATCTGAAGGGAGACTATGTTGGATGAAAGAAAACAAGGGCACCCGCTGACCTCAAAGGAGAACTTTGCGCTGCCGAAGTTCGTCTTCTGTTTCTGCCAGAAGTTGTCCGGTTTGATGATGAGCGCCACACATATCTCAGCAGGGAAAAACTCCTGCAGTGTCTTCAGCAGAGGCTTGATCAGCTCCCACTTAGAACCACGCATGTCGATGATGACGGTGAAACCGCGTTTACATACATCCTCGCTGATAGGAGGGACAGAATCGACAGAGAGACGGGGAGGAGAAGGACCACAGGGAAAGACAATGGAAAGGTTCAGAGGAAATGGTAGCTATAAAAAAAACCTAAACAGAGAAATTAATTAATGAAATTCTTGCTTAATCCTTGAAAGACTGTTACATCAGACTAATCTGATAATCTGACCAGTCCAGGCAATAGTAGTCTGTACTGATCTACAAGGGAACAGAATTCATTTTCCAAAATACGGCTTTTAATGAGAACATTAAACTATTTATTGACTGGGAGCCCTGATCTCCTGACTCTTTATGTATAACTAAGCTAACTGGATACTTGCAGTAGCCCAATATTTACAAGACAGATATGAGAGCGGAATCAAAATTTTCATTTTAAGAAGCATATATCTCAAAATTTTAAACTATCCATTTAACACTTGATGAGAAAAACAAATGCTCCACATTATTTAAATCACCCCATCGAGTTAATTCAGTAATCGTTCTGTTCACACGTGGTACAGATCAGATTAGTACCCTGAAAGCAAGGAAAAACCTTGAAACACATATTTTCGGATCCTTTTTGGGCCACATTCACGTGTCTAAATAAATATAATTATGGAGACGCCAGAATGCCTTCCAGATGGCAATTTGGCTGTGCTTGTTGCATGATAAGTTATGTATACATGTGGGTTGTATAGTGCAACATATACAGTAGGCTATAATTGCCTGTAAATATGTAAACAAATGAATTGAATAAAGGGGAATGTTTTAGAAATGGGAGTCAATTACCGCAGAGTAAAGTTTGAGTTCAAGAAAGTTTAATCAAAATAACGTGTGATACAACATGTGATTAGACGACACTTGTAAACTGGTGACCAGAAGCTGATCTGAAACCAGTGCAGAGCCAGTTGTGTCTAATGGGCTTTAAATTCAGCTGCTGCTGATTGGAGGGTAGAAATATAGTGAAATGACCTCACCTCCACACACACACTCTCACACACAACCTCTGTTAATATAAATTCAACAAAAAGCACATCCATTATAGTCCGCCTCAGGGAGGCACAAACTCCACTCATCACCATGGAAACAGCAGCTCGATTAGCAGGAGGAATCAGAGCGGGGTTGATAGGGATCAAATGATAATACAGATTTTGGGCTCACCCAATTCAATCACACTGTGTTGCAGTCAGCCAGGTAAATGTGTTAACATGCACATCCGTGTCTTGATGCAGTTTCAAGCAAATTGAAAACTCCCACTGTTGTTGCATTCAAGGACACGTTAACATCTGGTAATTCCCGCCAATGAAAAGCCAAATCTTATATTCTTCACGAATAGACGTATTTGGAAAGTCACAGGGACTGGTATGTGACCGATTATTGATCAGTTTTCTCTATGCCAGCTCAATCCCTGTAACATCCTCAGACCGTGATGAGGAGCAGCAGAAATAAATTGACTTGAAGTGAAGTGTGACAGACTCGCTGCTGTCTGCTGCAAACACTGCAGCTTTCATGCTGATGCAAATCAAACGCTGCTCTCAGTGTGCTGCTGTGATGCAGGAGAAAGGAGCGTTTGATTCCACAGTGTGGACAGCATTGAAGCCCTCCACATGCTCTCCGCCCTGCACTTCCTCCCGCTAAGAAGTCTAGTTCACTAAACATTATTGTCCTGAATAATAAAGTTAATCAAAAGGTAACAAAGTCATTATTGGTGATAGATAATAACATGATGTAATCTAATCTAAAATAAAGAATACACAGGCTACACGTCTGTGTGTGTGTGCGTGCGTGCGTGCGTGCGTGCGTGCGTGCGTGCGTGTGTGTGTGTGTGTGTGTGTGCGTACCTGGGAACCGTAGACAGGTAGGTTACCAGCCTCCTCAGGTCTTCCTGTTTTATTCGGTCATGGTTGCTCCTTGCAGGAAATGTCAGGATTGGTCCGCCCCTTTTGTCTCGCCCACCTGTGCACACACACACATACAAATGATAAGCAAATGTATTCCTATTTTTATCAACAAATTCCATTTAAAGACCAGAAGGGAATTGATCCTGCAAAGTATTGTCTCTTTAACCAAAGCCTGACATAGCAGTTGGCATGAAGAAACTCATTATAATGAATGTAGAAGCAAAAGTAACAGTTACAGTAGTAGGATCAGTACTAGTGGTACCAGTGTCAGGAGTGGTAATAGTAATAGTAATAGTAGTAGTAGTAGTAGTAGTAATAATAGTAGTAGTAGTAGTAATAGTAGTAGTAGTAGTAGTAATAGTAGTAGTAG
>CALSCE010009132.1:7598811-7611092 GCA_943593645.1 Bovichtus variegatus
TAGTATCGATAGTAGTAATAGTAATAGTAGTAGTAGTAGTAGTAGTATTAGTAGTAATAGTAGTAGTAGTATTGTATCAGTAGTAGTAGTAATAGTAGTAGTATCAGTAGTAGTATCAGTAGTACCAGTAGTAGTAGTAGTAATAGTAGTAGTAGTAATAGTAGTAGTAGTAGTAGTAGTAGTAGTAGTAGTAGTATCATTGCTTAGTAATAGTAGTACTGGTAGCAGCAGTACTTATACCACAGGTACAAAAGCTTCACATAAAAGTTGCAGAATGAAGATTAAACTGATAAATCATACAGTTCAAGCCTAAACATAAAATATTTAGATTTTTTGTCATGCACTACATGACACGAACATTAAAATGAAAAATGAAATACGGATCAGAAAATCAATGAAGTATCCATTAAAGAACTAAAATTGCGGAGCAGACATTACTCTACTCCACCACTGTCACTGCATTATCACCAAGCAGACCATATCAGTGCTAATCTGCACATTACTTCACACTAATAGCTTTAATATCTTTGTATCTGTAACATAACTCCCACCACAGCTACATCAGCCAGTAAACACTTTCCAAGGGCCCTGAAAGCTATCCCAAATACAAACTCTCGCTCTCCCTCTCTGTGATAAATTATGTGTATAGAGATGTTTTGGTTAGATTAATGTAAGAAACACAAACCGCACTGTTTATGAAACTGCTACTCAGTCGTGGAAAAACGTTTTTTTTGTGTGTGTGTTTGAGTGTGTGATTTGGGAGGGAGCACGCTGCTGTAATCTAAGGAGGAATCTTGATGACAGATTGTTGTTGGCTCTCGCTCTCTCTGTATCTCTCTCTCTCACTTTCCTTCTCTTTGTCTCTCTCCCATTCTCCTTTCCTAGTTACTTTTTCACTGGTACACATGACTACAATAAGGAGTAGAACCGGTACTACAAATCTTGAAAAACAGCACTTAAATATTGTACTAGTGACAGCACTTAGTATACAAGAAAGATATCGCATTACAATACCAGTATGAGCCTGCAGTGCAATATTCCAAGGGAGTTATTACTGGCAACATTTAAAAAAAACTTCTTGGTGTACAATTTATGTTTCACATGGTTTGACTCATCGGCAACTCAGATTAAAACCAATGTTTTCTTTTTTTTTTTACATTATTTTCTGAATAAATTCATTAATCTTTCAGTCTATAAAATATCTCCAAAACTCTCCTAAACCAAAAGAAAATAATTATAATCAGAATCTGGAAGTAGGGAATGTTATTTTTTCTTGAAAAATCATTTCAGCAGCATTTTTTTACATAAAATAGTGAGCGTGTTGTACAAAATGCTCTCAAATAAATGCCTTACATGGGCAACTTTATTACCAGACAGTATGGGTCTTCATGGGCCTTGGGTCTGTGCGTCAATATGTGTAATATCTGATTTGATCCATGCTGACGTGTTGTCAGCTCTCATCACATAGTGTGTCATGATGATAATCAATGTGGCCCGCTGCTCAGATTACATTTCAGATTTCATTGGGTTTATTTTGGACCGTTGGGACTGTCCTTGTGTCCTTTATTTTGAAAAAGAATTCAAGCACATCGTAGGGCTGTACGATATTTCAGCATCGACCGCGTGATGTGTGCGAGCGCAAAAGTCACACAGCAGGACGTGCGATGTCAAGTAAGGCAAATGATTTCAAACACGTCATGCTACAAAAGGAAAATTGGCACGCTCCTCATTTTCTATGACTAGTCTACAAGACAAGTCTGTCTGATAGAACATCATTTAACTCCGGTTTAAGGGTTCTTGGATAAACGGAGTTTGTTGTCCCGCTCGTCATCGACCACAATCTGAAAAAATGAGCGAGGAACAGTAGGAAAAAAAAAACAGAAAAGGAAGATTTGGTTGCAAAAAGAAAGGCAGGTAAGACAAACAGGTACTTTGTGGTCATCTGGTTAAAATGACTGTATTTTTTCATATCGCAGAAAAAAAGTGCAGTTCACAATGTTAGTATTTTCTTTAATATTATGAGCACATCGGAATCAGGGAAGTTTTCCTCAGGTCTGTTTCAGATCCAAATTTTTGACTCAGAAAGGCCTCGACTTCGGAGCTGAGAATACAGGTACAATTTTCAAAATAAAAGCACAAAAAACACTAAAGTAAATTTTTAACTATTTTTTTTTTATCTGTGGTTGGGTTCTTCTCAATTAACAGCTGCTGTTTAGATATTTTTATTTTATGTTGGTGTGACGATAGTCGTGGTTGGTCAACTTACATGTGATGTCACGTCTTGTTTGTTCAGAATCAGAATACATCACATGGCTGAGTGTTTGTGAATGTGATGGCCTGTGGAGTGAAACAGTTCATGTGTCTGCTTTCTCTGCTTGTTTTGGCACACGGCGAGCTGCAGCACCGGAGGGGGAGAAGTTCACATAAGTCATGTTCAGGGTGAGAAGCGCCTGTCATGATTTTTCCTGGCCGTTTCCTGTTTTAGGAGGAGTGCAAGTCCGGGTCCACACCAAGGATCTCTTCTGCAGTCCGGAAAGGTTTGAAGTCTCACACTGAGGGTGGCTCCTCCTGAAGTCCACTCTCATATCCTCAGTTTTGAGTAATCAACTCCAAGTTGTTGCCACTACGCGACCCGTCTGTATGCAGACACGTCACATGCGCAATGTCGAAGCCGAAATATCGTACAGCCCTACGATGTGCTCGAATTGTTTTCAAAATAGAGACCTGATCAGAAAAGGGACACACGAGGGAAGTCCTAACGGTCCTAAAATAAACCAGATGAAAGCTGAAATGTTGATTGCTGATCATTGATGATGATCATGTTGTGGACCTTGAGGAGACAGAGGAGGTCCCAATGGGACACTGACGGGTATAGAGATCGGGGGCCGTATTCAATAAACATCCCGAGGTTAAAAGTAGCTGCTACTGTCGTTGGCCGAGTTAGAGGAAAACTACTGCAGATTAAGGATGTGTCAGACCTAACTTTATTTGATGACGCCTACGTTTTCGGTCTAAAAGTAATTCACAAGGCACTTTACTGTAGCTCTAAAAGAAGGTCTTAAGTCTGAGAGAAGTTATAGAAAGTCCAGAGGACTCCCAAGTCACTGTGACCTGTTAACAGTCAGCCAGCCGCTGTAGCTAATGTGCCTTGTGTGACAAAGATAATGTTGGATAACTTTTAAAACCATATTATGACGACAGCGAGTTATTAAAGATCCAAACGGCATCCAACAAGTCAAGACCATCCGATGACACAGAATATGATGGTTTGCACGACTCTGCTCTACTGTGATCAATTGTTGATCAAATCAAAATGTAATGTGATTTGTGAAAAAGGAGGAAACACTGAGTTAACATTAGGCACAATTGAGGAGGACACCTTCTAGTAAAATGAGATCCCTTGTGAATACCGCCCCTGCCTCTCTGAAGTCTTGTGATAGAAGTTTCTGTGACCTCAGTGACTTGGATGTGATCTAAAGGCATATATACGGCATATATACGGCATATATACGGCTTATGATGATGGCGATTTAACTATAACACTGACTGACGCTCACCTGACACAAAGGCAACTTTCTCCTTCAACACTGGAAGAACATCTGACGCCTTGATGCCCTCAGTCCTCAGTGACCCTGCAGAGAGACAGAGAGAGGAGAAACAGTCAGTTTGGTGGAGCTTTTAGTATTAATCCCATTATCAGATCAACATTCCTGTGCGGAAGAACACGCCCACACACAGATAAAGCTTTTACAAAGTTTGTTTGCGTGTGCGTGTGTCCTCTTGTTCTTTTGCCTTTGACACACTGTAACAATGTCATTGTAAGTGTTTAACACGGGTATTATTTGTTTTGTAACGGTAGAGGGGAAGTATTAGCGGTAGAAGCAGGTATGAAGCGAAATGAGAGCACATTCGGATAATCTTCATTCTTCCATGCTTTGTAATCTCTTCATATCGCTATGATTTCTTGTTCGCTTTCCTTGCCTCTCAGTTCATCTGGTCAGCCGTCTGTGATGTTATAAAATCTCTCTCGCTCTCGTTTTTATTAAGGCTCTCTCTGCCCCCCCCCCCCGCCTCTCTCTTTCTCAGTAGAAAACAAGTCCAAATGTCCATGCCCTGCTGTGAGTATGTGCATGTGATGCACTGTCTGCAAAACACGCACACGCACACACACGCACACACACACGCACACATTCCAAGAACATTCCACAGTGAGAACGTTAAGTCAGCAAAATCTATCTCAGGACACAGAAAGAGAGAGAAAAGTAAAATCCATGTTTTAAAGCGCTGAGATCAACACAAACCTGATTTATATTCATGAAATGTAAAAAAAAAAAAAGAAAAAAAAAAGGACCTTAAAAAGAGAGGTTAAAGGGGCCATCTTTGTTACTCAAATCCCTCATTTACAGTTTGGTAAATTTTGGAAACAGGTTAGAAATTAAAATTTTTTCTACCTTGCATTTTTATTAACACATTTTAAATTGATCCTGGGAACATCTTCTAATAAATGTGTTAATGATGCACTGCGATCATATCGCTCAGCCACACTCAGAGGTCGTTTTTCACACATTTGACCAATCAGAGGTGTCCACACTTAGTCATGATCCTTAACGTCGTTCAAGGTTAATGATCTAATTGAACAGTTCCATGTTGGCTCATGTAACAGTGTGCCAGCGGTTTTCACAAATAGTATTGATTTAGACCTGATGGAGCACAGAGATGGATAGTTCAGCTGCAGGTGATTCCAACACATTTAAAAGGAAGTTTAGCACCTTAATCACAAATGATGTGTACATTTATGCTTCCCATTTACAAAGGAAACATATTATGCTCATTTTCAGGTTCAAACCTTTTTATCTTTTTTTTTCTGCTAGAACAAGTTCACATGCTTTCATATTCCAAAAACACATACCTTTTCTCATATTGTCTGTCTGAATATACCTGTATTTACCTTAAACGCTCAGCTCTAACTCCTGTCTCTTTAAACCCCCCTCAGAAATGCCCAGTCTGCTCTCATTGGCTTGCGAGACATGTGACATAGGATGGGGAACCAACAATCTGAATGACTGTGTGGTCTTATTTCATCGTTTGTAGGTTTATAGGCACATATGATACCCATATGTATGTGCACAAGCACTGACAAAGTGAGTTTTTCATAATATGTCCTCTTTAAGGTCCAACTTATTAGTTACTTACTAATTATTTCATACGTATTGCTGACAGCAGCTGGCAAACTGCGAGAGTACCTGCGTTACACCCTAGTGTCATTCGCCGGTATGCTTACGTGCTGTTTAATGTACTGCAGCTAATTAGCTATTTAGACTGCAAAACGATGCCAAGTGTGAACTGGAAATTAACCTGGAATGGATCCTGCACACATGAGTAGATTGTAGATAGCTAGAGATAACCTGCACACACACACACACACACACTGCAACGACAGTGCCGTTCAGCACAGTGTTAGGTGAGCACAGCGCCACAGTCCGTTCTATATAAACAAATCAATGTCATCTGACTGTTCACATTGACTGGTAATGTTAAGGAATGGATCTAAAAACCACAACAAGCTGTGTCAGCGAGCTCGCGGTTTCTTCTAACAGGCAATTTCACAATGTGCCTCCGTGATGGAGACACAGCCGGATGGTGGGACACTGGAGTTGAAGCCAGGACAGAACAGATGAGTCTGTATTTATGTTGCTTTATATTCAAATTGAAATGATTTGCATAAAAAAAAACTGAAAAACTGTCAGTGTTCAAGGAACTTAAGGACAGAGCAGGGAGAGTGTGCTGCCAACATCAGCAGCTTCCTCTCCAGCAGCATAGGAAGTGAGTGTGTGTGCGTCGATTGGCCGGTGAGTGAGTGAGACTCATTTGTCCATTACAGTTGAGAGGAAACAGCTTTTTGTCATTTCAACACACACACACACACAGAGGAAGCTGTCAGTCTTGTCTTAGGACTAACACACGCACACCCTTCCAGTATTTCTTTGGAGCAGTGATTTTCGTCTTGTGTCGGACAGGAAAGTGATGGTGAGTCAGAGTCGGGTTTGGTTCTGCAGTGTTCTCCGCTCAACAATAGAGGCTCTTCTGTTCCCACATAGAACCATAAAGAACTCTGATGTTATCCTGATAGGATTGTGAAGGCGATAAAGATCTGTTTTTGTTGAAAAGCAGAGGTGTTCATTCCACCTCATGGTCATTTTGGAGGCTATAGATTACGGTGCTATTTTGCGTTACAGAGAGAGGTGTTTAACATGACTGAACTCATCCTGTACTGGTGTTTTAATGTCGTCTGCTCATGTTGTTTGGCTATATTGTAAATGCTTCTAACCACAATGTAGTATGTTTTCACTTTTAAGATGCCTCACAACATCAGGCAAAGTTTGAATGTTGATTGATCTATATTGTCCCTTTTCAAATAAATCAATATCAATATGTTGTCCACTTTGTAACAAAGAGGCAGACTATCAAATGAATCATGTGTTTGTTAGGAAAATAATCATGCTGAGGCTTTGGTTGAAATAAAAAAATTGCGTTATTATTCAAATGTTTCATAGTTGTTATACTGTATTTGTAGATTCTGTATTTTCCTTTCTTTCTCTGCAACTGTTGTTGCTCACCAGAAGGATTGAGCAAATCATTTCAAGTGTAGTTTGAGCACACGCACACACACACACACAGACTCACACACACACACACACACACACACACACACACACACACACCTCACGTTCACCATAACCACTATAAATCCCCAACTTTAACCCTGACCAAAAACCACGACTTGCCCCTAAAATGTATTGGTTTGCATGGTAGGATGGTCCCAACAATGTGACTGTGTCAACATATTTGTGTCCCCACAACGAACACACACACACACACGCGCACACACACACACACACACACACACACACACACACACACACTCACTCTCCTCAGTGGCCTTGACACAAATAATATGGTAATCAATCAACTGCAAGAAAAAAAGGAAATTGTAGAGAGAAAGAGATACAGAGAGCATCTGAATACATTTTAATTACAATTCCATCCAAAAGAAGAAAGACTACCGCACACATTTAATTTAATGACTTTCACAGTCGTCCCCACCATCATCCCGCTCCACCTCCAGAAAACAAACATGTCTGATAGAATCCTGATGGCTCTGAAGCTCAGACAGGAAGTGAAAGTCCTCAAACCCTGCAAACTAAAAGCGTGTGCCTGCTCCGTGGTCTCTCACAGAGCAGTGCTGACTCTCCACCATCTGAAAATGCAGTTGTCACGGTCAAATTGTGCTTATGATTGGCTTTTGTATTACTGATAATAGGTGCGTGTTCCCTACTTTAGGACCATTCTGACTGTCTGTAAAAATCCTTTTAATTGTTAGTGTCTTGTAAATTGTACTATAAAAGTAACAACAGCCATATTCTCACTACATTAATTCAGCCTGAACTTTCAGCAGCAGCTGTGCATAACATTGTCTTTCTTATCACCCTCTGCCAGCAGTCAAGCTGTTACTCTTACAGCTTTGTAACAGCAGGAGCTCCACGATGTTTTCTCTGCTCATTAGATGCTGTAAAATAATGCATACAGCTGCATGTTGATATCACCTCTATTATCTCTTCCTAAATACATGTATGCCTTATAATAGATATGTGTTCTAGTGTGAAGGCTGCCGTGGGCCTTTATTGTGAAACCACCTCACGAAGTGCTTTTAATACGACGCAGTTTAGTTAATGTGGATTCAATAAAGTTAGTTTAGTATTTTTTCTGCACATTTTGATGATAAAATGTATTTTATCTTTGAGAAAAGCAGGATAAAGGGGAGAGAATCAGAAAACAAACAGGCACCGGAGTTACATTTTATGAACAACCATGAACTTTAAGCACCTGGCGCAAACAAAATCCCTTCACAGGAGGTCTGTAGTTTAGCAGTTTGGTTTTGGACAAGAAAACTGAAACTTTGAATATGTAGTAAAGCAGAGTGAGGACTGTGGAGCCACCGAGGACAGCGCGTCGGCTCAGTTCGCATCTGTTCGCAAGAGTAAATCCTAGTCTGGTAATCACACTGAACCAGTAATGAGTGACGTGTCTGTCCTATCAATTTCCTTTTCAGTCAACACAGAAGCTGAGGAAGCTGTCGGGTAAGAGTCTTTCAACGTTGATCAAATCAATTTGACAACCTGTAGCCACATAGCTGTGTCAATCTCTTTGCCTTTGTCACATAGAGGTGACGTTCCCATTCCTAATCCTGTCTACGTGAGCCCAGATCTATTTAAACCGCTGTAAAAATCTGAGATAAAGGAAGCAATTCAGAGGTCTGGGACAAGGAGATGGTAATCCTACTTGAAGTGTTGAGTGTGTTAGACGGGATAGTGTTAGCAGGATATGGTGAAAATATAACCAAGAAGAAGCAAGTCATGGTTCCCACGGGTCCTTGAACTCCTTGTAAGTTTGTGAATTTGAGGGAAAAATAATCATGGCCTTGAAAGTTTTAGACATGGGTAATTGAATGTGCTTAAATGTATATATTATGATATATATATGTATATATTATGGTACATTTAGATTTAGATTTATTTTTTTTTTTAACTTAATGTTAGAAAATCTATTTGGGTGTTTCCAGCAGTTGCATAATTTGTTCCTATCTTGGCTCTTTTTTCTCCTTGCTCTAACTCTCTCCGTCTCTCACACACACACACACACACACACACACACGTTTGATCCAGCATGTGTTTTCTCCATCAGAGATGTTCACCGTCTATACACATATTCAGTGTATGTTTGTACAGTAGCAATACAGGAGTGATTAGAGCAGCATATGGCTGTAAAACACACAAGACTGAATAACATGGGACCATTGAATTAACTTCACACACCGGGCAGATAGACTGATCTTATAACCAAAAAAAAAAAAAAAAAAAAGTCAAATCCTCAGGCAGAGGAAACCCTGAATGGTTTGACAGTCTTCATCTTTGCTGCCCTGCACAAAGGCAGTGACTCTTCTCTGTGTGTATGTGTGCGTGTATCTGTGTGTGTGTGTGTGTGTGTGTGTGTGTGTGTGTGTGTGTGCGTGCCCTTATACTGAGGCTGACATCATCCAGAAACCAACTGGGACATCTGCTAGCCATTGGTACACCGATGGAAGAAGACTTTAATGTGTGTGTGGGTGTGTTTTTTGTGTTGGTGTGTGTTCAGTGAACTCTCTATCGTCCATACAAGAGTGAGATTTAATTCCACCAGTCGGATGAGTCTGGTTGTTCCAGCCGTGGCGTTAAAGCGATCAGAACCAGTGGCACCACTACCAGCGGTAATGAAAATCAATAGTGGTTGCTACTAGCAACTGAATGTTCAAATGAACCCAACTGTTGCTGGTAGAATAGTATAAAGTTGTGGCCTGCTAATCATATTAAGTTAGCATTTTGTTTCACATCATTCATTTAGGCCTCGTAAGCCATTTTCTCATTGGGAGCTGTGTTTTCTTGCGTTTTGTCGAAACCAAACAGCAGCGAGCGGCGTTTCTATCCCGCCGACGTCTTTTTTTTAGGTTGACACAGAAGTTGCGGTAGCTGTTGCTAGGAGCAGTTAACGGGTTTCACATTAATCAATAAAAATATGTCAATTCAGGAGTTGTTATTTCTGTGGGTTAACTTTCAACAGCAAAGATGCAAATTGTTTTGACAGTTTCTTGTTTTTTTTTTCACGAATGCAGCCATGAACTGGGAGGACGAGGCCCTTTCCATCAGTGAAAAAACATAATGTCCTTGCCAGAGGTAAAAAAAAAAAAAAAAAAAATGCCAGTATCAGTGATTGATTCGGATCCGCTTCAAAATGTTATGGATTCTTCCTTGGGCCATGCTACACAATTCCACCAAGTTTTAATGAAAACCAGGCCTGTAGTTTTTCGGTCAACCTGATGACAAACAGACAAGTCGAACCGAACACATACCATCCTTGGCGAGGTAACAAGTTGACATTTCCTAGCTGAGCTCTGATTGGTAAATTGCTTCCCTGATCGGGGGAAATGGCTGTCAGTGAGCGCAAACCCAGACCAACTATTTGAATCGCGAAACAAATCTCAGATGTGGCCGGCGATGCAGAGGTCTGGGAGCAGACTATGTATCTCCAGTGACAGGACAACATTAAAGGTGCCCCTGTGGAGTTTTTCTTATAAACAAACAAAAGTTGTATTTACATGCAGAGGTACTCACCGAAACACATTGTATGTATGCTTGCATCGATTTTTTTTTTTTAAAGTTAAACTTTCATTAGTAAGTTAGTTTCTGTTATTGTGTGACTTTGGTGAATTTAAACACCAAAATCATACAATTACACAAACAAACTAACCCATTGAGGCAGCTCCTGTGCTCTGTAAAGTAAATTTACAGCTTTTTTTCAACGTAGTCCGGTGGCTTTTAAGAGAGCAGTGATAAGGGCTCTGGTACCCCGGAGGAAAGGGCTGTCTGACAGCAAGGTAAAGCAGTGAAAATATTAGAAATATAGCGCACACTTTTGTTAGGTGGCTAAAGTACGTTTTTACAGACGACCCCATCCACAGCAGTACATTGCTTAGCTGCTGTGCCATCTACAGTAGGTAATACACTGACTATGGGATAAGTACCTCATGCAAACACACTTGAAAAGACCCAAACCATCCCTTTAACACTGAGATGAGTGAGAAAATACACTCTACCTATACGAGCGTAGCATCTGCGTAACAACAGCTTAACTGGCTAGCTTTAGCTGCTAACCGGTTAACTGAATAAATTGCACAAGGATTTGGTCTTTGCCGCCTGGAGATTAAAAAAAACACAGAGAAAAAAACGGGGAAATGGAAAAGACTGAGCTTCCATCAGCGAGAGACATTTAACCAATGTATTCTCTGCTTTTTAAGTCCTCAGACTCAGCAAGTGTTGCTCAGCAACACGCGGAAACAGACAGCTCTGCACGTCATTCTGCAGCAGCTTGTTCGCATAAAAGCACTCGTCATTCATGGTTATTAGAAGTTTATTCACTGACTTTGTCTCTGGCCTCTTTTACATGCTAGGAAGGTTTAAAAGTAATGAATTCAAATTAGGCCTGCTTCAGTCCACACATAGGCTACACCCAGGAACGTTGGAGCCAGGGCAGGTCACAGTCTGGAAAACCTGCGATGTTATGTTGTGTGTTGGGAGCGAGCGTCACATGCCGACATCCTGTGTTTCTACACGGAGCCTTTTATTTCACACAATCACAAAAATAGAGTATGGCATGTAAATACCTCAATAGGAACATTTGTATACAAAATGCAAAATAAAATCAAAATCAGTCAAAACAATTGAGCAACGTCGAAGGTCAGACTTTGGAGCTTTTGCCCTTTGAGGATTCTGTCTGTTGTCTGCTCTTGCTAAGTAAAATATGATCACATTCTATATACAACAGATGATTGTATAGTAAAAAATAAAGTCTAAATATTACATAAAGCCCTTGTTCTCTCTTTACATACTACACATTTACGACATGATACAGTATGATGATATCGACTTGACAAAAGACAAAGCTTTATCTGCAAAAGCGTTTACTCTCCACTGTAATGTCAACATAATCAAAAGTTTCCCATCAGCAACATTTCAAAGTGATTATAGATTGGACTAAATCCTCTTTGATGGGGAAATAGATCCCCTATCTGTTGTACTACTGACAAAATGCCGTTTTCTGTAATAGATTCCTTGCGGAGATCATTATATTCCACGTCTACAGTCTGATTACTAACTGGGGATCATGTCAGCAGCCGATTATGCTGAACAGCTAATCAGGTCTTTTGTGTCAACACAGACTGGTTAGGCTGAACATTCTAGATACCCAAATATATGTGCATAATTACTGAAAAAGTTTTGTTTTTCACACTAGTCTTGGTCTAATTCCTCCATAGACTCTCTGATGTTCTTTCAGGGTCTGAAGTTGGCTCTATCCACAGCTTTTTGCAGATAAAGTAAAACATTTATAGAATTAAAGCTAAATATATGACATTGCAATATTTTTACACAGATGTATGAGCGCCAAAAACGTCCGAAAAATACAACATCAGAAAGTTATGGTACTACAAAGAGAAGCACTGAAGCATTTTTCTGCAAATGATCACACACAGACGCATACAAACAGACATACACAGTGTCTCTATGATCATTGATTTAGTGTCTTATTGTATTTCAAAGAAGTATAGCTACACAAAAAACCACTCTGACCAAGCCAACCTCACATACACACACACACACACACACACACACACACACACACACACACACACA
>CALSCE010009132.1:7612237-7627089 GCA_943593645.1 Bovichtus variegatus
GTGTGTGTGTGTGTGTGTGTGTGTGTGTGTGTGTGTGTGTGTGTGTGTGTGTGTGTGTGTGTGTGTGTGTGTGTGTGTGCGCTCTATCTAGTACTTTTGAATATCAAACAGTTTAACAGCTTTATGCAAAACCAAAATGCCGTGAGTGTGAGAGGCTATAGCATGCGTCACATTCTCTCTCTCACTCACTCACACACACACACACACACACACAGGTCATGTGTGTGCCTAAATGTCTTTAGAAGGCAACAGGTGAGGCCGTCTGCACCATAGCAACAGCTGCCCCGACAACCGGCTGCCAGACCTCATGTGTTACCACGGAGACATGGGCTTGTGTCTATCATATCTAAAGTTGCTTAGCATAAATGTTAAAATAATTCAACAGTGACACTCTACAGTATTCGGTGGAAGCTTAAATCCACTAAGCTTCAGCTGAGCAGTTTATTATCCATTAACAACAATTAATGACGTAGCCGCGGGTTACGACAGTTTGATCAAAGCGACGCTTGTCCCCCAGCCAGCATGTGTTAACTGTCAGGATTGGGTTGCATCAGCTGTTTGTACTGTATCTATTACTGCATTTGTGTTTGAGTCCTTATTAAGATCGAACAGAATTGAGCAGGAATACCTTGGCTTGCAAAGCCCTTCGTCATGTGTGAAGTGGTAACCATGAAACATCTGCTGAGAGCGATGACCAATCAGAAAGCCATCAGTAATGTAACCACGGAGGTCACTACTCAACCAGCAGTTGCAGAGCGCAGACCTATGCCAAGGCCAAACGCCCCATCTCGCTGTGTGTGTTAACGGCAGTGAGAACATGTCTTGGGTTCTTCCAAGACAAAACCTCCTTGGTGGATGTAATAACATCTTAAACGGAAACAATGGTTGTGTTACACATGTAGGTGTTCTGCTTTACGATGTGCAAGGTTTGCCCCATTTATACCTCTTGCTCCAGACAAGCCTTTTATTGGTAAAGCGACAATCCAGTCAGTCCACACAGCAGCAGCAGCAGCATTAAGCCTGATTTACAGTAAATGCAAGAGGCCAACAGGAGCCTTTAGGTGATCATGGCGCAGGTTTTGATTTAGAGTTGAACGTCTGATTTCACCCAATGATATCACCTCTGCAACGCTTGACGCGGCGTGTGTTGTGTATATGACCGGGCCATATCTTGCTTTGTATTTGCCACGGTAACTGTGTTTACATAACGGCGGTGAACTACACGCATAGATTTTTTGAGAACTGGAGTTACATCCAGTTAACTCATGACGTTATTCATTCATACAAAGCGCCGAGTTGCGATTAGTAAAAGGTCTGCAGTGTTAGCGCTTTGTCAGATGATTGCTACTGAACAGGAGATGACTAAAGAGTGCATTTCTTCTTTAACTTCCTTCTTTAACTTCCTTGATGTTTTTTACATTCTCACACTCCACCAGAATCAGAAACAATGTAGGGAAAAAACACAAGCATCCAAATCGCAGGTCTTCCAGTGCCCACGTGGTATCTCGTTTTCGAGGAGGCGCAGGAGGATGAATACAGCTTTACTCTTAGCCTTGGACACACAGTGTTTGTTGACAAGTCTGCCAGCTCCTCTTAAGTTATTTGCATATTGAAATCCTATCACAATGTGGGCAGAATCGAAATAATAAGAGCCCTTGTTGAGCAGATCCCATTCAAACAGATAATCCATCAACTACAGATCATGTGTTAATAGCAGGTATGCTTTCCTAAATGCTGCACTTCAAACTGGAAAGAGACCAGCAGGCTAGTTCAAACATCATCCCACACAGGCTGACCTTCACCTTCATACATCGGTGTCTCTATCTTGCAGATGGAACGGAGCGCAACATAAACTGTAAACTCAGCAGAGAGAGCTGGAGGTGAGTGAACTTTGGAACCGTGAGGTGAATTTCAGCTGAGCTGTGGCTCTGCACTGAAGAGGTTCCCTGCAGAGTTTTCTTGTAAACAAACACAGTTCTGTTTTAGCGTCAGTACTTCTCACTGCTTTGCAATGTTTGTAGTCTTGAGGCCTAGCAAACACGTCGAACGCATCTCCTTCCCCGCATAAAACGTTTGTAAAACCCATTATTTGAATACTTTGAAAGCTGAATTGTTTAGTAGCCAACAGTCGTCAACTTCAATGCTTTACTGGACCATTGCCATGTTAATTGACTATATTACAACCGTGCAAGTTTTCCACTGGTAGCACTGGTACTGCCAACTTTCTCAGTTGGTTGCACCAGCACATGATTTGGTTGCACCCTTCTTTTGGTGCAGCATGGTATAAATTAAAGACGCTGGCTCAGTCGGTCTCTCCCTGTCTGCACCTTCATCATCGTCTGAGTCGGAACCGCTCGCTGTCCCTCCCTCCACACCCGCCGTCTCCTCTCTCTCCTCCTTTAGCTTTAAAATAATCAGCTGCAGCCCGCTTCATTTCCCAAACACAACAACAGCTAAATGGATTGTTTCGTTAAGTTCTACACCGCTAAGTACACAAGCATCACGCGCTGTGTACCGCTAAGTACACGTGTATGTCGTTTAAATAGTCTGAAACCCGTCCACATAAAAACCAGGCACGTGATACGAACGCACAGAGCAGTACCGCGGGCGGAAGAGCGTCCCCGTGAGGGAGCACTTCTCCAAACGGCCTCGTGAACACGGAGCTTTGGATCACAAGACTTGCTTGCTCTTCAAGTTGACTTTGGAGGCGTTGGACGGAATAGATTCTGACCGTCATGCGACCAAGAGGAATTTTAACTCACAGTCTCGCAACACATTTTGATTGCAGAGTGGAGCCCTGCTGTTGATCAGTGAAATAGCTTCAAAATGTTGGCAGGGGGACGTATCGTGTAAAAAAAAAACCAGGAACCCCTTCATTAAAACATAGCTCCCTAGTGCTCCCATTAACCCTGGAAAAACACTCACAGCATACCGCACTGTTTTTCTGTTAGCTCGCTGTTTTCCAATTTTATTTAAGAGAAGGAGCAACAAGTCAGTACAGCAGAAGATGAGCAGCTGCTGGGTTGAAAGAAAAGCTAAAACACACTATGCAAAGCATGTGTGTTTCAGCCACACAAGCCCCTTTAACATTTGTAACGGCATCATGCAAAGCATTGTCACAAAGCTGTACAAGCAACAAGGGCTGAGAAGAAATGTCCTGGAGCAACAAACTGTCAGAAGTTCCTAACAACTCAGTCTGGACGGCAACAACGCTAATCCTGAAGAAAATCTTGGAATTATTGTGCTGGATGACTAATTACTTTCTGGGTTTGGAAACGAGGGATCTTGAATCACTGCTCGCTGTCGAAGTGACATTTAATCTTCCACTTGTGCTGGTCCAAACTGCTTCCACTTTTCATTTAAAGGCTCAGTACTCGCTGTGTTTCCCACTTCCATTTTTTTCTTCATGACGCAGATGTACAAAGTTGGTAAATCGTGAAAAGGTTCATGATATAGCTGATATGGCTGTTAGAGAAACAACTCATGCAGCTCGTTATTTTTTAATCAACCCCACTTTTCTGTCTCTTCGCTGGTTTTGAACATACTGTCGCTGGACTGAGCCTATGCTGCTGTACCGTCAAACTAGAGTCGATCTTTATGAAAAGAACTAGCGTCAACGTTCCAACATCACACAGTCTGATATCAATCATTTGATCCACTGACTGTAAACGGCAACTGACCCGAGCTAGAACACACTCAGTCCGGCTCTGTAGCGGCAGTCAGTAGTTGTATAATGTCAAGTATCATACCGAATATGAATAATTCATTTCTGTCTCATTATTTTAACATATCACCTGCAAATATTCTTTAACGCTGTAGGGTAAATACGAATCCTATCTGTATCCTATCACACACACACACACCCACACCCACACCCACACCCACACACACACACACACACTTTAATGGCCTCGGCCGGCTCCAGTTTCCCCTGCAGAGGAAAACCACATCCATCACTCTTCCAACGCAAACCACACACTGCTCTCTCACTCTCTGTCTCTCACAACCACAATCCCAAACTTGCTCGCGCGCACACACACACACACACACTCACACACACACATACACACAGAGCTTGTAATAAGTGCTTGCCAGGCATCACACTCAGTCACACACACAGACGCAGCAGATGATGTATTCTCCATAGGGAAGCTTATTCTAATAAAGGGACAGTTGCTGGGAAAAAAATAAAACATACAATACAACTGTCTGTCTATGTCTCTCTCCCTTCCTCTCTCTCTCTCTCTCTCTCTGTGTATGTATGTCTCTACACGGTCAGTTTAACTACTTATTCCTCATTTCTGGATAATTGAGTGACTCTGAGACTCGTCCTGCTGTTTCCAGTGATAACAATGAGCTTTTCCTCCTATTAAAGACTCAAGGCTGCTGCACACGCACACACTTGCACACACACACACACACACACACACACACAGTAGTCTTCAGAAGTCTTTCTGAGAACGTTCATGTTTTTTCTCAGCTGGCTGAAGGCCATAAAATCAAAAATATTCTCAACTACTAAGGAACTGGCTTACTGAGGAAGACCTTGTGTTTGTGTGTGTGCTTGCATGTACACGTGTCTATATATATATGTGTGTGTGTGTGTGTGTGTGTGTGTCTATTTCTTGTCCATCGCCACCATCTGACTCATTCAGCAGGAACCAATCAAATCAAAGCTTCTGTTTGGGGGTGATGACATCATTTGCGCTGCGTTCCAACCACATGGAGAGTTGCCATCTGGAGGGTGCTGACTCAGCATAACATACATACACACAAGTACCAGCAGAATCCCTTAGTATTGTAGCTTGAGATCAAACAGTTATGCTCTCAGTAAAAAGCAGACCAGAGGAAAAAACCAGTACAGCGATTACACTGATTCAATCAATCAATCAAGTCAACCAAATAATCTAAAACTGATTTTTTTTCCACTAATCTCTCGTGGTATTTTGCTGATAGGTTCAGAGTGTCTTGGCTCCGCCCCTACACAATGGAGGTGATATACATTGCATTCCTAGTGCTTATAGCATTGTAAAGCCATTTTTTTTTTTATAAAAAGGTGTTTTTCTTGGCACACAGTTCTGTCGCAAACTGTTCATAGTCAGATGGGTGGAATAAATAACATGGACGTTGTCTCTGAAGATGCTCGTGAAGTTTTCAATTGCTGTGCGCGCCACAAATGAAATTCTACTCAGGTCCGTTGCTTTCGGGTAAAATGAACTGTAGCGCAACTATCACAAAACCTGGATAGATAAAACCAAAACGGTCTGCAATGCTAGTAAGAAAAACATGTTTTTGTTTTCTTAATTCGGGGTAAACAAGTCCAGGTTGTAACCATTGGACAGAAGAATCTCATCATGCAAAATTAGACCACACTCACAAAGCTGTACGAGAACCAAGTCCTCTTGACAGCAGAAGCTGGCAGGCTGTTGCTAGTGAAGCTAACAGTGATGTTCAGGCTAACTGGCTCCTGTCAGGCTCCAACCCACTTATTTCTGGAGTAGGTATATTTTCTGTGTCGCAATAATCTCTACATTATCAGACTGTTCACCCTTGACTGTGTTCTTGCATAAAATCAAGTGAAATAGGTACTTCAATACAGGAAATACATTGGGAAGACTGTCACAACCACTTAGCATGACATCACATATTTTGGAGATGAGTTATCCAGCGAAAGGCATTTAATTTTACGCATGTGTTGGATAAATCCAACAAATTCTGATGATGATGTATAGCACATTAGAATTACAGTGTAATAAATGCAACTGTGGCTCCCTTCAGGCTCTGATAGCATGCCTACTGTATTTCTAAAAGTCATGGGGGAAGTACCCTAGTTGTTAAACGCTTACAAATATTTGCTGTTGGTGAGGTGATCAGGTTTTACAGGCAGATGCCTATTTAGCTTAGAATGTACACAATACCATGATTTAGCTTTAACCCATTGTGCGAACACGTATTATGGAACAGAAGCTGGCTTTTGATCAACAATGATCGCTGTTTTCTGCGGCTACTTTTTTTTCCGTGAGGTATATAGTGGGAATAGTTGCTCACGGATCTTTTGCATGCTTATTGGAATTGTATTTGATGGAAGTCTCATCTGTTAGCAATGGGTTTAGCCAAATGTTTAACGAGTTTGAGTAAGAGGAAGAAAAGATCAAGACAAAAGTTTAATGCCAGATATCCTCTCCATATAGAGCAGCTGTAAAATTAAAGCGTGCCGAAAGAGAAGCCAAAGAAAAAGTAGATGTCATAGAAAATAACCCGCTGGACTGTGCGCAGCATATAACTACCCATGCGTACTGTCTTGAAATACCCATCACACACACACACACACGCACACTTGTTTTATCCTGCCAAGACACTTCCATGGTTAACCAGAGAGGTCAGAGGTCAAGAGGAAGCCAGAGGTGCCTTCCTCAAGGAAAGACAGAGCGAGACACAGAGAAGAACCAAATGTTAAAACATGGAACACGTGTTTCAGCTATTAGATGAAACTCTCTCTCTCTCTGGATCAGCTTACAGTCTCCAGACAGCAGCTGTCTGTAGAGAGGAAAAACTTAGACCGAGTGGTCAGACATGGAATGTGTGTGTGTGTGAGTGTGTGAGTGTGTGAAGAGCCTGGTGACAGTTAGGTACTTAGAGGCGCCACATCCACTGTACCAACAAACACACTTCGATTCTGAGACCAATATCATAGACAGTATTACATTAGTTATTAGAAGTGGTGGAAAGGAATTAGATACATTTGGTCAAGTACTGTAATTAAGTAAAGTTTTGAGGTACTTGTACTTTACTTGAGTATTTTACATTTCATGCTACCGTATACTTCTACTTCAAAGGGAAATATTTGACTTTTTACTCCTTTTCACAGCTGCAGTTACAAATTACTTTTCAGATTAAGATTTTAAAACATACAATAAAAAGATTAAACCGGTGTTAACCATCTTTTTGGGACCGCTTACAAAAAGCAGAATCTACTTGAGGCCCCTCGTCATGATTCAAATGTCTACGGTTGGAGAAAAAGTATTTTTATCATTTCACAACCTCGCAGATTCATCTTGTGAGCCTTTAGAGCCCAAGTTAGGAAACCAATGGATTAAAGTACCTTATGTATATAATATTTATTAATGAAATCCTTGAGAAGCTACAACGGTAACATTCTCATTGATGCATCAGAATTAACTAACATATAATAAGCTAATTATTTAGTAATGCCATCTATACTAATATACCTCTGATGGGCGTCATTTTGTGCGAACGGTTCTTTCAGTTTTGATACTTTAAGTACAGTTTACTGGTAAAACTTCAGCACTTTTACTTGTAATTGTAAGAAATTGTAAGAAAGGTGTATTAGTTTATTTAAGTAAAGAATCAGAATACCTCCACCACTGATTATTAGCATAGAACCATCATTTGTTATGGACATTAAGCTGTAGATAATGTGTGGAAAGAATCTGCCATATTACAGATAATCAAAATACAAGACTGTGTAGACTTTTAAAAAAAAAAAGACGTCAACTACAAGCCCCAGAGAGGATTGTGGTACGAAGCTGCAGAACAGAGCTTCATATTCTGTGTCCATGCTACTTATCCTGGGTGCATGTCATATTGGCGTCACCGTAATTACCAATCTCCAACTTGTAAATCCACGTCACGATTACGTGCAGGACACCAAACAGACGCGAATGTCTCACATCAGCCAGAGTCGGTCGTTTAAAGGTAATTAAACCTAAATTTAACAGACATAGTGTTATGTTGTCAATGAACTGTATTTTTAACCCTCGCATGACCAACTCTGCAATTACCCAGCTGTTTACAACTCCCAATTTTATGACGTGAACACGGCACACAGCAGTTTTATGAGACCTTGATGGATCATTTGTGCAACTGATTTTTACATGTTGGATCACATTTCGTACTATTCAGCAATTACATTGTGTGTTTTGTTTTTTAATTATGTCCCAAACTATGATTTCACATGTGCTCTGGGTGTTTTTTTCTTCTTCTCCTAATAACCACTGAGGCTCATGGGCACCGTAGTAATCAGAGCCACTCACCACACCAGACTGACAATGAATACAGTTTCTCAAAGCACTGCGATGCAATACCTGCGAGAACACATTTAAAACCACTACAAATTCACAGTCCCCGTTGGAATAGCCAACAGTATAAATTGTGAGGGACGGTGATAATCGCGCTGTTCAGATTGCATAAAAGAATAAACTTGTTTTCGCTCAGATTTTATGCATATGGTGGCGTGTTCTTTAAACTGTGGCGGTTTTCCTAAAATGAGTCAGAATAAATCGCCTTGCTTGCAGTATCGCAATAAATTGAGTAGTAACACCTTTATCATGATACGTATTGTATCGCCAGATCCGTGCCAATACGAAGCCAAACTATTTACACGTTGACTATAAGCTTAAAGGGTCAGTTCACCCAAATCATAAAAAGAAAAATAACTCTCTCTTAGTATATCTGTAATTAAGGTCTCCTTCTTTACTAAAACTTTACACTACGTCCATGAATGGTAAAAGATAATTGCACAAAGTGCTGAGTTAGAATATATTTAATTTTTGCTTTTGCTTTTGTATGTGTATTTGTATTTCTGAGATACTCCAGCACGCCTGTGAAAGAAACACAATTAGTTTGCTTATTCCAAAATGATTTGAATTTTTTTTGGGGGGAGGGTTTGATGATTGTTTCTAGTTTGTGCAATAATTAAGTGCGTTATGTTCGTTAGATGTTTTGTGTTGTGTTTGTACTTCCTGTTTTATTTTGTTAACTGCACGTTCCCTCTCGTGTCTGTTGTTTCTACTTCCTGTCCCCAGCTGTGTCCACTCTGTTCGTTAGTGTCTCCACCTGTGTCTCGTTATCCCCTCCCACTTCCTGGTGTATATAGTCTGTGTGTTGTTGCCAGGTCGTCTTCGTTGATTCATGTCGAGAGGTCCAGCGTTGTTCCAGTTTCCGGAGTTCCTGATTCCCTTGTTTCCGTGACCTGACTCCGTCTTCGCCTGATCCCTACCTGTCTGCCGCCACGCTGAGGACCTACCTGTGCATCAACCCTGTTTCTGTGACCCGACTCTGCCCCTCGACTTTCCCTGCATGTTCTGTATGTCCTGCTGTGTACCAGTGTATCTACTTTACAGTAAAGTATATTATCATCATCATCATCGTTCTGTCTGAGTCGTGCTATTGCGTCTCTCTCTCCGTGTGCACTGGTCGTTACCGTTACATTATATCTTGTTGCAGATTACTTTTCTCTGTCGTGTTTCCCCTGCTTACTCTTTTTGTAAATAAGTGAAGATATAATAACAATGTAAACTTCCTGAGCTTTTGGAGGACATTGTTTTAAAGTCCTGTTAAGTTCTAGCTCATTTATTAATAACTTAACTGTCTTTAATTTGAGTATTTTGGACAAACAAATAACATTGATCCACAGTCTTTATTTTATTGGAAGAATAACCAAGTGGTGGGATGAGTAGTTGTGAGCGTTATTACATAACGCACAATGAAGTGCAAAACATATAATTCAATTATTAAATATATAATGTAAATGTAATTCTATTTTTTTGCGTTAAAGTTAATACTTGAAGCCTTTGGATTTTGCCTAAATCTGGCGGTCAGTATATAGTATTGTGGTTTTTAAAATGAATATTGTCAGCATAATGCCTTTGCATCTCAATTTCAATCCTAAGTGAACTCATGTGATTTTAGTATTTTGTGGATGATCCTAATGCCTTCAGGGCAGTGATATACACTAGACACAGTAGACCTAATCCCAGTGCGTCAGCATTAGCCAGCTAAAGAAATGATGTGGCAGAGTTTGGCATGTCTCCAAACCTACCTACCTGCCAGCATGCAGGACGAGCACAAGCTGCCCTTTTCTGTCCACCTCGTGTCCCAGTAATGGAGTGTTTTTATATTCTCTAATGAATTTTTGATGAGCATCATAGGAAGAGGAAACAGTGAGACTAAATTCTCAGATCATGGCTGTAAAGCCCAGAAGATCAGATGATAATTGTACCCTGAACTGAGGAATATTAAGGTTTAATGTTTCCACTCTGTTCTATTAATACTCTTCAGTAAGCCAGGTTCTGTTCCCTCAATTACAGCCTGACACAAATGTTCCTGTGCGTGTGTAGCCTCTATGGATGAATGTGCTTTAATTAGTGCTCAGTTCAAAGAAATAAAGATGCTAGAAGGTAGAAACACCACCAAACCGTGGAGGAAGGATAACTGTGTGGAGATGAATAAAATAAATGACCTCACAAAGAAACCACTTTGAAAAAGCAACACAAAGAGGAAGAATAAATGGAAGAGTGTTGTGAATCGGTCCCATCTGCTTCATTCAGAGCAAAACTTTGAAAATGAATGAAATTCAGCATTTAAATGCAGTGCGACTCTCCAGCAAAGAGCTACTTGTGGATGTACTAGAGTTCTCTGTCTCTCTCGCGCTCTCTCTGAGAGCACTAAATCTTCATACGCCTGAAGTTTTAGGCTGAAGTTGAACGGAGTATGAGCAGTCACTAAAAGCAGATAGTTAATAAGCCTCACAACAAAACACACTTAATAAAAGTCAACAAGCTGGTAAACCTGTTTATAAAGTTATTTGGAGATTAACATCTTTTAATTTAAAGGTACAGTTCAGATGTTCTGGCATAAAGTGGAACTCTAAGATTAGCCAGTATTTTATTGATGCATGGGTATTACTCTTCAGGGTCTTTTTGGTTGAGAGGTCTGTGCTCGGAGACTTGCACTGAGCCAGCGACGGGTCAGAGCCAAATGAGTCACAGCAGACAGCGACATAACAAAATTGACAGCCAAAAGATTTATTTATTTTTTTAAAACGACCCTCCATCACATTAAAATACACTTACAATTTCTGGCTGCGTAATTATCCCGTAAGTCTTTTCATTTTGAAGAAGAGAAAAAGAAAAAATCTCAGGGGAACAAGAAACGTTATCTGTCGGCTCTGTTGTCGCGCTTAATAAAACCAGCATTACTGATGAACTGGAAACGGACATACCAGGATTCTCCCCCAAATCCCCTGGATTTGTCAGACACGCCAGTGGAAATTTCACTGTAAATCATAAACTTGGTGCGCTGGCCATTGACATTTAGGGACATTTGCTGTCTGAATGAGAGCTAGGGGAGGAGATCATGACCCATTTAATCTCTGGGGGGTTCCTAGACGTCAACTTTTTGCTTGCTGTCCATAATTGTGTTCATATCTAGTGATTGAGTGGCCCCCAAATGGAGCAATGACTACAAACGTCTGATTATTTATCAAACTTCTTTTTTAAATGTCCGAAAAACAAAATGTCCCTAAAAAAGCAACAAAAGTTATCCCAGATAATAACATTTTGCCATTTGTCTGCCAAAGCCAAAGCCCAGTGCTGGTGTTGTGTTCGTTAACCTGCAAACTACACAGAACCAGTCTGACAAGAAGTCCCTTCATACTTGTATCCATTGAAATCCCATTTTACTAAGAACACATGCTTTTCCTTGACCTCATTTGCTCTCTTTCGCTCTCCGTCTCTCTGTCTCTCCCTCAAACACACATACACACACACGCATGTAAACACACAGTAGTTTCCTTGAAGCCAATAAAGTGTTTTACTGCCGTGTAGCACAGAATAACATGCTAATTACTGACTGCAGTAAACTAATGAACAGTGCTGATGTTAGGACACGGAGAGAGCAGTAAATCAAACCAAACTAAACTAAATTGTCAAAACTATTACGAATTGGACAAATTAGATATACCTTGAGACCACATAATAGTACAATTAGCTGTGTGCCAGGTTTTGTTGGTAACCAGCATGATGTCTTCACGCAAATTGGAGATAAATATGGTCATTATTTACATTGCGAGGTTACAATTCTAATGCGGACACCCTGTTGTGATGAACGTCTGCACTGGTTTTAAATGTTTGCAGGTTCCTCCGAGCGTAATGCAGGTCCTCTTGGCAGGCTGCGGTGGTGTACGTCTTTTGTTTCTCTGTATTTTGTAATCGTCCCATTAACATGCAGCATTGCGGCCAAAAAATTGAAATGATCGGTGAAGACAGTTTGGAGCTGGCAACTTTAAATACACAGTACTTGTTGTACTGCTAACAGGAAGACAGCGTTTCAGATTAAGTTAGCTGGGTAGTCATGAATGTTTTGGTTGTTTTCAAATTAAAAAAAAAAAAAAATGTAGAAGCCAAAACTACTTTACTGCTTTAATGCGTATGTAAAACGATTACGTATCCGCTCTGATCGATTTAGCGTTCCTCTTTGAGCATTTCCAGGTTGTAATCCTATTTTGAATGTGAATGAGCCTTTTGTAATTGACCTTCAAGTGAAAAAGAATCGATGATGGTACACTGACGAACAGAAATGAGCTCATCACTTCTTGTTATTTCAAAGACACTCGGGCACAAACGGAAAAGCAAGACGCATATTTGTCCATTTCAAACATCTGGATCTCTTACTTTATGTGTTATTTGCTGGTCAAGACGGCCAAATCTCTCCTTCAAAAAAACAGGATTTCCACAAGCTATTTGTGAATTCGTTTTTTTTCCGATTAAATTGAGTGTATACAATGCATAAAACAAGCATGAATGCCTTTGAATTGCATAATTTGTCTGACATACACTATAAAAATCCAATTCAACTCGCTGCCGAAAAACGGCAACGCCTCACATCTGAGAAGCTGCAGCCAGTAAATGATTGAAATGATGAATCGCGGCAAAGGATAATATGTCATTTTCTTTCCATCAACTAATCAATTGACTGTAAATTGCTGCAGTAAAACATAGAGGACATCAAATCGGTCAATGAGATATTGTTCTGCTTTAAAGAGAGCGAGACAAAGGAATCAATAACAGGGTGTACAGGTCTGACTGACTCTCTCCGGATTCTTATCTGCTCTCTGACAGCTCAGTCAGCCGCACGCACGCACACACACACACTTAATATGGCTTCCTTGAAGATCGGCAGTATGCTTGACCCCGAGTGATTACTCACCACCCCTTGTTTAAGTGTGTGCGTGTGTGTGTGCATGTGTGTGTGTTGACAGCCCTCTACTCAGGCTGTGACTGAAATCTAGTCTGATTGGACCGTTGGCTGGAAAGGATCCTCTCGAGGGACTCAACGGTAAATCATGCAGCTTCCTGTATCTTCTGTGAGTCCGGCATGGGTCCAGCTCAATCAGTAAGCCGAAAGACACTTTGGCATTGACGCTATCAATTTGATCCATTTTTTTTCAAGGGACCCAGGGACGCATTACATATATGAAGGCAGAACAAATAGCACACCAACAAAATACTCACAAATAAAAGATGAATAGACAGCAAGTACAATGGCTATAGGTTTCTTACGGGGATGTTTTAAAGCCCGGTGTTTGGATGCATCCCTTCCTCACATCTTTTTTTCAGATACTACTGTTAGAAAATGCTGATTTGTGAAAAGAGGATGGAGCCAGACAGGCGTTTTGTTGACCCTGTTAAGACAGGACAGCACAGACTGTTATGATTCTTTTGGTTTTGTGGAGTTTAGTGAGCTCAGCAAATGTGTGGCACAGCTCCGCTCAAAGTCAAGATGATAAAGGTCACGTCAGACAACGGGAACACAAGCACCTCACGGAACAAGGCTTTCCAGAATCATTTTAAAATCTCCACCAAGACGCATCATTTAAACTTGAAGGAGGGGCTGATCCATTGTTTTGATTTCACTGTCAGAGCAGTTCATTTGGTAGTTAATGTTTGGTTTCACTATCTGAATATTATATATTTTTTTTTCTTATCTGAATTGAGGGTCTGAGGTTAGAGGGTGCCATTGTGCAGATTGTAAAACCCGCTGAGACAATTGTGGGATTTTGGGTCATAACAAATAAATCAGACTTGACAAAAAAAAAAATTTGAGAATTGAATGTTTGTATCACAGTATAATTAAATTCTTTATTTCCATTTTGCTTAACAGCTCTGCCAATCAGGGTAAAAGCTTCCTGTCTCTGTCTCTGTCTCATACACACACACACACACACACACACGCACACACACTCACATAGACAAAGGCACAAACACCTGCCCACAGCAGTTAATAACATCAAGGTCTATTAGCTAGTGCCACTAATCAGCCAGTAACACACACACTCACAGGCATGTCTGTAAAATGTCTTTGTGATCGATTATAGTCAAAACGGATGCTCATTACACCAACACACACACACACACACACACACACACATACATACACACACACACCATATGGCTGCAGCTGTCCAAAGACAAGAAAGCTTTTAGGAGAGAGGAGACAAAGGAAGGAGGAGGAGAGGAAATCCTTTCTTTGTATTTATCTATTTAACTCTCTCTCTCTCTCTCCCTCTCTCTCTCTCTCTCTCTATCTCTCTCTCTCTGTGTCTCTGTCTCTCTCTCCCTCTCTTTCTCTGTGTCTCTCTTTCTCTGTCTCTCTCTCTCACTCTCTCTCTCTCTCTGTCTCTCTCTCGTTTGTCCCCTGGTGGGTAATAAGGGCTAATCCACTTAAGCTGCCTCTCTCTCTCCCCCTCTCTCTCTGTCTGTCACCCCAACATCCCACATACACGCACACACACACGCACACATATACACAAACATTCATTCTTCACACCCATCTGCCACTGTTCTTGACACTGGGTGTGTGAGTGGAAGACAAAGAGGGAGAGATGGAGGGAGGGAAGGAGGGAAGGAGGGAATCCCTGCCTCTCTCTCATCAGCAGCAACAGCAGCAGCATCTTATTGTTCCTGATGACAGCGGGGGCGAGAGACCCTCTCCACCTCTCCCTATCTCACACACACACACACACACACACACACACACACACACACACACAC
>CALSCE010009132.1:7627099-7644890 GCA_943593645.1 Bovichtus variegatus
CACACACACACACACACACACACACACACACACACACACACACACTTCTCAATAATAGATGTGTAGCTCCTCCTTCCAAGTTTCCTCACCATGACTCAGGACTGAGGCCTCATTTAAAGGAACAGGACACCCCACGCATTTATTACAAAAGACTCCAACCTGCATATTTACAAATGTAAAGTAAATGGACGAAAAACGGTCGTTTAAGGCAAGTGAAATTAGTCCCAAACAGATGCACCATGTACATCAGTTTCCAGCTGTTATAGGGAAATGAATTTAGCCTTTCTTTACAATGAAAAAATATATTTGTGAACTGTTTCTATGATCTTCAGTAGGGACATTTAGGCTAGGAGCTGAGTGCCACAGACAGGGTATGGAAGTCTGAGAGCTTGGCCAACACACTGTTGGATTTGGCCTTTTTGTGGAATATTGTTGAAAATATAAGATATTGTCAGCCATATCCTTGAACTAGCTCTGTGTAATCCTGAGGTCCGTCCATTGGGAGTGACTGACAGAACAGTGGATAATGTGGAATTAGAATTTATTAAGCTCATTCGACAGTAGGCATGTCATCCATAGGGCGTATCAAACAAAAAAAAAAAAGACGTGTACCAAAGCCATCATTACATTACAAAGTGACTTGATGAATGCATTCAACCACGTGGGTACAACCCTAAAATGTGCACAAATTATGCCAAATACATCCTCTTGTACCGAACCGTTCAGGATGAATACACGTCCGGCTACACCCATTTAATACAAAAAGAAACATAATCATGCCAACATAAGATCTATTCACTTATCTACAGAAACATGTCAAATCGCTTCAACAAAAAAGGTCAGTATTAACAAACTGAAGGTTAGAACAATGTTAAGAAAGTCTAAGAAGTCTAGACTGTAAAAGAAATCTTTAGAATGGACTTGTCACTGAGACTAAGCAGGCTATATAGAGTCTTATTCTTATATTCTGGATATTATGTTTACATGTAATATAAAGAAATATGGTTATTAATCTGCCTGTATACACAATTGCAGGTTTATGATGTGCATGTTTTGACTCCTTGACATCCAGCCACTCTCTCGTTTCTGTATAAGCAGGAGTTGGAGGATGAACCCTGCATGTATTTCTACATTTACCACTCTGCCGGACTTGCTTTCATCTTAATAATGAAAGACAAGAGCAATGCTTTAATCAAGCTCAACACTATAATCAACGGTCTTGACAAAATCTTTGCGGATTATGTGGATGCACCAGCTGCATTAACTGTTAACTGACAGATCATGGGATAAGCTCTGTACCAAATCTGCTTTAAGAAATTACATTTTAATAACATTATATTCCCAGCTGGTACTGGCATGTGCCTGCTGTGAACTGTGTGCATGCCATGAGGAATTCGCGCCATAGCAAATGAAAAGTGTACTGATCTGGCATAAACTCAAAGAAAAAGTCAAAGAAGAAACGCTTTGCTCCTTATTTAATAAATGGGAGTTGGAACATTAGCTGAAGAATGCTTTTACAATTCAGTTATACTTTCTGTTGGGGGCCAGATGTACACTGTTGAAGGTCTGTTTACAGGTCTTCAAGTACACGAGTACTACTGTACATATGAAAAATATTGCACAAGCTTTTTAAGAGGGAGCTGCTGGAAGTCTAATAAATCGGTTGGGGCTGAAGATTACAAAAAAAATCTGGTTGTGTGGAGATGGAAAGATGTGAGCTTACCAGGGCTCAACAATAAGGACTGCTCAATTGCCCGGGGAAAGTAAAATGCCACGTCAGGCTAGTACGTCTAGTTACTCACTTGCCCAACGGGGTAAAAAAATAATTAAATCGTCATCAGATGTTCAATTAAAAATATTCAATAGGGAGATCGGCATAAATAAAGATGCAGATCCCCGATAATGCTACATTGTGAACAACAAATCTGTGTTGAAATCAGCAGGAGTAGTTAACGTTAGCTGTTAGCAGCTGGTGGGCCGCACAGCCCTGCTTGGCTAAATAACGTAATAGTTATAATAATAGTAATAATAATAATAATAATAATAATAATAAAGTTAACGGAGGTTCCATGGAGTTACCTCATGATGCGTTCAAGCTCTATTCACAAAATTGTAGTGAGGCGAATGGAAATTATAACATTATCATGATGTGTTCAAATGTAATCTTGTAAAATGTAGTTTTTTGTGAGAAACTTGAATAAATACAGTTGTTTGAAGGAGATGTTTTCACAACAATACAAAAGAGATATTAGAGGGAATTATGTTTCTGTTTCACTTCCTAACACTAGCTCTAAGCAGCCTACATTACATAACGTTAATTATTTTCATTATGGCAAATATTTAAATAAAAATACAATAATTTATTCCCTCATAATTTGAATTGTGTCTTTGTATGCACATAACCACTGTAAAAAGAATAAAGTAAAAGGATAATGTTTAGATTTACACAGACTTCGGGACAGTTAAACATTTTTTCCGGGATAGTTACGGGACGGTGGTGTAGTCTGGAGCCTTGTATACCAGATGTTATAGCAAAACAACAAAAACAACGATCAGCAATCGGTATCGGCGGCGAAAAAAAACGTGATCGGAGCATCACTAAATTAGACACGTGGTTATTTCTGGAGTTGACAGATGTAGCTTAAGAGCGAGCCACTTCGCTTCCTTCTCATCTCGGTTATGAGTTGCAAATGCGCAATACCTATCGGACGCTGATAACAAATAAATAAAACAATAGGGGCAAGTAAAAATGTACTTTGGGCAAGTAGAACCCAACAAAAACTAACACTGAACCCAGTATCTCTGATATATACACATATACAGTACCTACAATCAATTCAAATGCTTGTCTCTGAATAACATTAACTTCTAAATCCACAGCACCCCACGGCCTCCCACACGTAAACAAACCAGCATGCTACAGCCTTATTTGAAGTGTGGTAAACTCCCCTGCTGTGCACCTACACTCACTGTGAGAGCAGATGAAGTTCAGTGAATTGATTGTAACGAAGTAAGTCCGTTGATATGTGTTCGTGGCACATGATCAGAGGTACCAGTGTTAGTGCTGTTGGCAATACTCCTGGATTATTAGTCCAACTCGTGTGATCTCATTAATGTTATTTAAATAACAGCCTTTCTCATTAGCTTTAATCCCACTGCATGGACTCAGTAATTGATTTTAATGTCACCTCTGTCCAAACTACAGCTTGTTGAAAGTGGGATTACCAATACTAAACCCTACTAAACAAAATCACACATCATAATTACAATTCATCCAAACTCTCTCTCCCTCTCTGAGTTTGAGTGCTTGTATTGCAGGTTAATCTGTCTCTAAGCCTGGAGGAAACTGTGTGTGTGTGTGTGTGTGTGTGTGTGTGTGTGTATCAGAGTGAATTAATGGATTACTGGTCATTCATCCATGTAAGGTCTCTGTTCGCAAAGCACTCAAACACACACATACGCTTATCCACATCCATCCAGAGGCCAATAAAATCATTCTCAGATGCGCGCGCGTACACACACACACACACACACACTCACACACACACACACACACACACTCACACACACACACACACACACACACACACAAGCATTAATTATTTCAAGTCCTCTCTTCTGTAGTGAATGTAACCAGTAATATTAGAGGTCTGTTTTTCCAAGTTTCTTCGCCGGGTGAAATAAGGTCTAACCTCAGAGTTTTATCCTCAGTGTCAAGTTTGTTTACAGGGTGAAACGAGGTCTTGTCAGAGTGAAAAAAAGAGGCTCCCTTAAGTGAAGTCTCGCTGGAAGGACTTAGTATGCTTCAAATAAAATAGGCCTAACTACAGATGCACAAATCTGATCCAGCGGATTGGCATCGATACTGACCTAATTTGTCAAATCGGCCAGACGTAACCGCACATTAAATACAGTTTTGTCATCCTTGCCCTTTATAAGATTCATTGTTTCTTGCATCTTCATTCAGTCACAGAAAGCTGCTGACTCCGTTTTTAGCGCCACAGCAATCCCTTCCCACATGTTGCCTTATATTGCAATTATTCGAAAAACTTCCACACAGTGAGGTATGCCGCTTTGGGGAAAAAGGGAGCGCTGGTATCGGATCGGTACTTAGAGAATAGAGTAAGGATTTCTGACACAGCTTTGGCTACATCCAAGGTACAAGGAGAAGTAAAAAGAGTCTGGAGAGGTCGGATTGGTACTCGGCATCGGCAGATAATCTGAGGTGAAGTATTGGTTTTCGGTGTGGGAAAAGATAAAAGTCGGAACGTTGATCACTAGCTGTTCAGGGCATACGGCTACGTCTAAAGGAGAAAGTGTGAATACGTATCCGAACAGCCATCATAGCTTCCTCCTTGGTGCATCTCACCGGTTTCCCCGAAATATTTCTTTGAAGTCCTGAATTGTACTGATGTGGATGACTGCATGCACTTTTGGACAGTCTCTCTTCAAAGGGATTCATGGTGCTCCACTCGGTTGTGCAGACAACAAGTTGAAGAAACGGTTGTGCAGAATGAGAAAACAAGACCTTGAGAGAGAGAAGTTCAAACTCCGCCCACTTCCACACCTTTGCACACTCGGCACGGTTGTCATTCCTTACTGAAAGTACAAACTTCACTTTGAACTGAGGCTGCCATCTTTTCTCTTTACTTAAACTCTCCGTGGCCTCTAGACATCACTCATGGCTTTCAGCAGATTAGCTGAGAAAATTAACTCTAATTACCTGTTAGAGTTAATTACCATGCACACAGTGAGTGTTTGCTTCACTCTCTGCCACAGCTGCAATATGAAGAACACACACTGAGATTCAAAGCAGTAACAGTATGATGGCGAGACAAAAAGATGTCTTAACTTTGTATTTCAAGAGAGAAGTAACTGGATTCTATGGAGAAGATGTATCAAAGATTTATAAGAAGCATCATTTAGAAGGAATGTGGTGCTTGGACTAAGCATAAGGAAACGTCATGTCACCATTATCCTCTGGCCACAATAATTGCGATTCACTTTATTATTCCCATAATCATCAAAATAAGCTGACAACTCTTAAAAAATACTGGAATCACTTTAAGTAACACTTTGTTAAGAAACACATTTTATTGCATCATCGACAGGACATGTTTTTAGTAAACATCCTTTTTAGTGAAAGAAAAAAACAATCTTAAATAAGGTAATCATAAATCCTAAGGTCCCCCTGCGTTAAGAAAAAAAAGGATAAATAAAATTTGAATAAAATAGCAAGATTGTCTGTTCTGTATGTTTTAATCTATAATCTAATCTATAATAATAATAATAATCTATAACTCTATTTTTCACTTCTCTATCATGATAGGCAGCTTTTTTCAAGTCACTCCTGTGAGAGTATTCATGAATATGACGATAATGAAAATTCACCACAATCAATTTATTGTGAGATTGAGACTCTAAATTTTTAAAATCACAATCCACATTAAAATCCCACATCATCCCGTCCATAACTCGGACACTGCCCTCAGCTTTCAGCCATGACGTGACTTGGTGTGAAGGTAGTCTTTATCTCCCAGCATGCTGCACTTTACCTGTTTCTAACAGGACAGAGAGCAGATTGGCATCACTACCTCGAGCTGGTTTCATATGTTCTTCTAATGAAACGAGAAAAGAGTGATTTAGCGATGTTGCGTAGCAACAGCAGCAGCTATTGACAGACAGCTGGCGTCAGTTTTCTGATAAACACTCAGACACTGCTCTCTGATTGCGTGTGTTGGTATGAATGCGTGTGTCACTTCCTGTTTCCGTCTGATAATTTAGGATCCTATTTATAAACCGCTGATTAGCATAACATTGAGCCGCCACGCCAACTGCACTTTCCTGTGTGTGTGTGTGTGTGTCTCTTTTTCTGCTTTTTAAAATGATCTGCTGTTACTTTCTTAAAATGTGACGACTCCGAGTGTCTAATTTCCATTTCATGTTTTTATTTTACAAGTATCTACCACCATTTCCTATACATACAAAATTCAAGTACATAAACATGACTTTTTCAAAAACACACTCACTGCCTTAGACATATGCAGGAAAAAGGAAACCTTAATAAACACAAAACCAATCAAATGAACACAAGTAAAGCACATTTGATTGGAGCTTTTCAAGCATAGCTATAAATAGTGGAAAGTCTAAAAAGGCCTTACAGATGTATGATGAGCCACCAGTCTGTGGAGGCCGGGACACGTGGAAGTTGTTGAACCGAATATACTGAAATCCTGATTTGGGTGTGAGTTTAGCCGGTGTTAGGTACAATAAAAAGTTTGTGCTGTTGAAGTCTTCGTCCTCTGATATATAGTCGCTTCCTTTCCTTACAAGATTTCTTTTAAAGTTTACTTTTTTGAAAACTGGAATTGGCACCGTTAATATAGCACGTGTGAGCTCTGGGACTACTAGAAAAAAAAAAAAAAAAAAAAGGGCGAATGGCGTGCTGTGAGCGAGAAGAATGATTTAATAATCCAGTCGATCAGGTTTCAGTGCAGAGCCAGCAGCTCAACTGACGTTGACCTCAGTCTTGTGAACTTTTTTTCTGCCTCCAGCCCTCTCGGTCCTTGTTGTCACTGTCTCTATATCCACTACTTCATCCAAACCTTCCTCCATTTCTTTGCCTTTTCTGCACAGACTTCAGCATAAACTAGCGAGGTTTAGTGTTTTTAAGGGATGAAAAAATCCACATCCTCTAAATACTAAATTCATGCACTAAACTTACTTACTAACTCATAAGTCACACCTGAACAGTGAGCCTGATGTGCTTGATCTGTTTCCTAACATAGTTTATTGTCACATTGTGCCATAAAGGAACTAAAGAGCAAAACAGATAAATTCAAAGTGTGTAATATGATTGTCAATATCACACATTTGATTAAAGACACTTGCAGAAGCGTCACGTAAAGAAAAATGACAAAGTTGTAGTGTACAAGCAAGAAGCACGTGGAAGACGCTCACATGTGCGTCCAATGTCATTACTAAGTCTGACAGCGGACTGAAGTCAGCTTTGCAAAATGCGACGCTCCACAAGGAGGAATCCATTATGGCTGCAATGGAAGGGGATGTTAAATGAATGGCAAATTTAAAAAAAGTGTAAAGTGTAAAAGAGTAAGGTGGATTTTATGAGACAATGTCCGGAACATGCAAACTGCTTAATGAACAGCGGAGTATAGTATCAGACTGGTATCAGTATTGGCAGATGCTCAATAATGTGGAATTGGTTTCGGTGATGAAGAAGTGGTCTGGAGCATCTCTGATTTCCTCTGTGCTAAAGTCAAAGAGACAGTCAGCTGATGGAGACAGATCCCTCGCTGCTTCGCTCTCATGGCTGCTCAGACACAGCGGTGCATTTGGTTTTGCGTGCAGGTAGCTTTTGTTTTTGTTTGGTTTTTTTTAAATGGCAGACTAAATTTCATTTTGCTCTTGCATGTGAATCATTTTCTCAAAAGAAAGTGTCCTCTACCTCCAGGAAGACTACAAAGCATCAGCACAGAGTAAAGCGAGGCGGTGCGTGTCTCAGCACAGCTGAGCAAAATGGAAGGATTTTGATACAGAATTTCAAAAAATAACTAGATTAGAAGATGGAGAGGGGGTGGCATGCTTTTAAAGACCTGAGTTTTAAACCCTGACAGACATTTTTCTTCATTTCTTCAAACATTGTGATGGAGCCTCTTTTCAGCACTGCTGTAACAACGTTACATTAAGAAAGAGATAACGTTAATATGATGGCTCCCTGCATAAACAACTATACTATTCTCTCCATGCGCTCTAAATGCTCAGCCGTGTGACATCATGTCACTGGACAACATTTCATCCACACACTTTAATTTAATTTGCATTTTGAAGGTTCACTTTAGTAATGAACGCGTCGATTGATTAGCAGATCGACAGAAAATCACTCGGCAACTATTTTGATAATAAATGAATTGTTTTGAGTGTTTTTTTAAGCAGAAATTCCAAATAGTTGCTACTAAAACTGAAAGATTTGGTAAAACAAAGCAATTCGGGACGATTCTTTTTGAACTTTTAGAAACATTACTTATAACTGTCATTAATCGATAATAGAAATTGTTAGTTGGAGCCCTGCACTGAACCTCAACAACCCACAAGTCTGCTGGATAATTCAACCATACTATATTGTCTTTATGATTTGTCTTTGCCTCAGTTTGAAAGGCTGCTTGGCACTGTATAAATACTACAGAACCCATGAGCCTGAGAAGATGTGGCTATAGAGAAAATGTCAGTAAAATATCTGCCATATATTCAGAAACGCACTGATGCAGTGGATGACGGAGGCTACACCTGGAGCAGCAGCACTACAACACCATCCGACCTGAATAACTGGTTGTTTCTTCCACCAATGCTCTCTGGGACTCACACTTGACCTCCCTCCTACAGTCGTTTGACCAGATTTCAATGAATCCGACTTTTTTTCAGCAAAGCGCCTCATTGTTTGTCCTGATGAGTCAACCGTGTCCATCTGCTGGAAACGTTCCAACTGACAGTCATCTAATATTATGGGAAAAACGAAGAGGACGAGATCACAGAGAGAGCCCTGTTACTCTATACAATACAGTGTGTGTGTGTGTGTGTGTGTGTGTGTGTGATTTAATAAAGCACCTTGGAAGGACTGTTCATGATAAAGTTATTACACTGACAGAGAGAGTCAGGGTGTGTCCCCCTCCAGCCCCGCTGCTCTGTGTGTGTGTGCGTGTGTGTGTGTGTGTGTGTTGTAGCAAGTATGTCACCAGTGTCATCAACTGACTAGTTATCTTATTATTTGTCCATGTTTCTCTCTCTGTCTCTCTCTCTCACACACACACACACACGCGCACACACACACAGTTGAATTCATATTACCCTGAGATAACCTCACTGGTGCTGATTCCTGTACCGGAACCTTTTTTTCAGGACTTTTCTCGCTCTTTAATAACAAATATTTCATTCCAGTTCCAAAAAATAAGTCCAATCTTCTCAATTTTCACTTTTTAAAAAAAAAATCTAATCAGAACATTCTAAACACCACACAAGACAAAAACACCCAACCTCACTCCCCCAACCCCGCCGCTCCAGCCTGTCAGTCTGTCACCGGGGCATATTGTGACACATGCAGTGTGTCTCAGAGGAAGCACATGTGAGACGTGTTGCCCTGCCCAGCCTTGCATGTTACAAATATTGCAGCGAGCGTTGTGCTGACCGGTTTTATCGGTATCGCGATATAAACATCACAGAAGACATCAAAAATAAATGTATTTACAGCCGCCACCCATTCACACTCAGCATGCACACCACGTGGCCAATCAGATGAAGCCCCGGCTACCCTCAGGTTCATTTGTGTCAGTTTGATGGCGACTGCGATGTTCGCTAGCATGATAGCCGAGGAAGGACAGATGAGCGAGGAAAATGTGGAGGACGAAAGACTTCCGATATTTGGAATTCTGGTATTATTAATTATATAATTTGGATTCAGGAGAGACGACGTGTTACAAACACAGGTACTGTATGAAACATGCTTAACATTTGAGGCAACTTCCAGAGGAAAAACAACCAACCTCTCCATCTCCACCTGCAATACAACCATAAAGCACCACAGGAACAATTCCAAACCACAAAACCACAAACGTAGAGTAGCAGCTAATCTAAAGATAAAACCTCCGGTGTTTCAAATCCTTTGGTCTTCAAAATGAAAATGCTCATCACAACTTCCCAGAGAGCAACGTGACATGTTTTGTGCGACCAACTGTCCACAGCCCAGACACACTCAATTTATAAATATATATGACGAAGCAAAATGTCACATTTGAACTGGCTTGAACCAGAGAATGGTTCAAGCCAGTTCAAATGTGACATTTTGCAGCTGATTTTTGCTGATTTTCTTTTTTTATGGTGTTGTTGGTTGTTAAATGACTTAAACGATTAAATCACTTATCAGAATAGCTGCTGATGAAGTTTCTGTTGCTCTTAGTAATTGATTAATTCGGTTGCAGCAATTGTAAAACAAAAAACAAAAAAAAAACGCTATCTGGTTTCAGCTTGTAGCGGGACAAAGCGAGGCTCTTATCAGAGTTTCATATCACTGCAGAAGACACTGGACGGTCAGAATAAGCAGTTTAAAGACATGATTCACCAGGAGATTAATCAATGATGCCAGCTGCAGCTTTGTATTTATCCATTATGCTCTAGAAGTGTCAGACACACACACACACACACACACACACACACACACACACACACACATCTCCATCATACTATCCTGCACACAATCATACAAACACTTTCTCTCACCCTCTGACCATTTTATGTTTCAGTCAGAATGAACTGTCATCTGCTGCTTTATATCTAAATGCATCCGTTTATGACACACACACACACACGCGCGCACACACACACACACACACACACACAGCCTGCTTATCAAAGCTCTTCATAAATCGTAATTTAGTCGCATATCGAACAGATTTCCAGGAGCTGATCTGATATCACTCCTCCATGATTCCTCTTTCTTTTGTAGAGACCATCATCAGCATCAGACACATGAGCTCACAGTATTGCATAAACACACACACACACACACACACACACACACACGAGCGCGCGCACACACACACACGTACACAATCACAGTGTAAATGCATGTAAAACATGAAATAGGGGCATGCAGAGCTGCATTTAGCATGATTTGAATCGGAATTTGAACGATTCCCCTGTTTGATTCCCACATAGGCTCGCGGTGATCTGTGCGAGGGCACACACCAGATTTCTAGAGATTTTTTTCCTGCAGATTCCTGCTGGATGGTTTCATGTGCTTGTCCAGACGTCTCCTGGTGACATTCGCCACACTTATCGGGCTTTTTTGTGGCACATTTGGCGGTGGGTTCGCAGCCGCTCTTCCATACCTGTTTTGTAGAAGGCATCAGTGTCGGGGTCGCTGGGCGCCTCCTCGGCCGCTTCTGCAGGGTTCATATCGGAATCCGGTTCAATACAATCCACCGACAAAGAAAGACAGAAATTAAACCCTCCGGTCCGGAAAATCCTCGCGTCTTTATTCCTCACATGTTCTCCGTTTTCCTCTCTCTCCCTCCACCCCCCTCGCTGGGTTGCTTTCTTTCTGTCGCCCTCTCGGTTTGTTGCTCTTCCAGGGCTGGCTTCGTTTCTCTCTATTGTTCCCGGTCCAACCTCCCTCTCTGCTGCTGTCCGCCAGGGTCTCTCTACCTCCCTCCCTCTCGCCCCGTACCTCCCCTCCCTCTCTCTGCCTCCCTCTCTCTGCCTCCCTCTCGATTCAATCCATTGACCTTTATTAGCGAGACACACCGAGTTGTTTTGGAAGGCGTGTGTACGTTAGGCCTATTTACAAACACACACAATTAATTGTTATTATTAGTATTTTTTTTTTTTTGTATTTTTTTATATTCACATTATGTTTATTAGTGATATTGTGTGGTGATGGTGGTGTTGAAAGGAAATCAATGCATCTGTCCAAATAAGAGTTCATCCTCTGGGGAGCATCACAAGTTTAGGCATGGGATGGTATGAAAAATGTCAAGTCATGACGATCCTGGACAAATGATATGGGACTCATGGTATTAAATCTGCTTAACACTCGTAAAGTGGCACTAAAAACAATACTGGAATCACTTTATTGCACATTTTTGTTGTGAAACAATTGCATCAGAAAAGGGGACACATGTCCTTTTTTAGTGAAAACTATCAAACAATCTGAAATAGTCCTAAATCAAAAGGTCGCCCTGCAAAAAATAAAAAAATAAAAAAAATTTAAAATAGCAACGTTGTGTTTTTTTTAAAATCAGGCTCTATTTTTCACTTCTCTTCCATAATAGTGAGCTAGACCGCGAGGCGACTTATTGAGAGCACAAATATCCCAAGTACAAATAAAAATGTCGTTCTAAAGGTTGTTGTCTTTGTCTCACATGCATGTAGGCCCCCGACACTGAGCAGAGATTCACACGCTCCGCTCCCAAAGTCAAAGACTCGCAGGTTAGGCGTGCAATGTTTATGTCTGAATGTCCGGCCTGTGATAGATATTACTGCTACTTCTGTCTGCCCCGTACACAAGACACGTGCTGTGCCGTGTCTGTACGATCCCTCCTCTGCTGCTCCTTTATTTAAAGTTGTTAATGTTTTCTCTCTCTCTCTCATTTCTACACTGTCATCTGTCAAAAAAAAGGCTAAAATGCCGGAAAATATTGTCATAAAGAAAATAATGTCATTCGGATCTAAGGATAGAGGATGGCATATGTTGCACAGGTTGTGAATACCTCTGAAACAATTTCATGACTTATATATAAGTAATATATAAGTAAACGTGAATTAACCAGAAACATTATGAATCTCATCAACACTCTCATTAACCCAAAGCTTCAATAAATCAACGTTATGCTACCTGCCCAGCACCAAAACAGCAGAAAAACAAAGGAATGAGTAAAGACCAAGCTTGAGCTATAAGGAGAATTTGCGAAGTGTCTACAAACAAAACCCCAAAGAATGCTAAATTCACCCCGTCTTTGATGGATACAGGCCAATGTTTGCGAACACATGCTACAACACAAGCTCAAATATGTTAGTCTGTCAGCTTTGCAAAAGAAATATGAAATCTTCTGGTTCAACAAGAGTGAATGTACTGCAGTCCTAACGGGAGAGTGAACCTTGTGATCACAGACTGTTTGTAGTGCGAGCTAGGTGGAATTAAGACTGGGGGTCGCTTTTTGTTTTACCTTCCTGTGTACAAGGACATAAGGGATGCAGTTTTGAGTAAAAGGATCTCTATTTATGTGGATTTCTTTTGGCTGGGTGAGCTTGGGCTGTGCTTCAGGAAAGGAACCTTTTTTCATCGCAGATTTTATCTGCCAAGATTGGGAAAAAGGGCAGAATATTTTTAAATAACTTGCCATTTTGTAATGGAATGAATTGTGTGGAAATGTTTGACCGCTGCAACTGTATTTTTGGTGACTCGTGTGCAGTACACGAAAATAGAAAAAAAAAAAAATCGTTCTTTAAAATGATGTTTTCATCAGTTCATTACGTTTTGTTAATTCATCACAACGGGTGAACACACTGTTTGTTTAATTTCAGGTGAGTCGTTGACATAAAGCCAACGATATTCTCAGATTCCAGCTTCGCTCTGTAGCAGCAGCCAGGAAGAGGCTGCCTGCATGTTGGCCTTGGTCCAGTGATAACCATGTTCAACATGTCCCTTTCACTCCCTTTGGCCCTTCTCCTCTTCTCTACCTGCCAGAGTGAGCCTCTCCTCCACTCCCTGAACACATCACCTTATCAGCATGCAGGCCGTATGCAAGCTGCTCCAGTGTCTGCGTCCTCTCACTGTGTGCTGCTGCCACCTGGTGGAGAGCATTGCACATAACAGCTGAGTCGTTGTGTAATGTTATTATCATATCATTTTTCTGTCACACTTGACAGCCCCAGAGGGCCCTACTAAACCAGGCTCCAGTCACTTTTAATGGAGGGTTTGGGGCTTTTTTTTTTTTTTAAATACTGGACTTATTGCTTGCTGTCTTGTTCAATGACATTGTGGACAGACTACAGTCGCTGGCTGAGGACTGGAAATCATAAACTCCCAATCTTTTTTCTGCCATTCCCTCCTTTTCTTGTTGGTCCTAAATCATTGCATTCTTGCACCCTTCCTTTCCTTATATTTGATCCTATTTGACTACTGTTTTTTTTTGTTGTTGTCAGAATCCCTTTTCTCTGACTCTAAAATGTGTTTTACAGTCATGAATTCAGAGGGAGGATCAAAGATGTGTCAAAAGAAATTGTGAGGAGGAAAGTAACACGCAGAAACAGTCCAGAACAAAAAGATTATCCTTCACTCTGCAGAGCACACTCTTGGAGGTCATGAACCTGAGAGTGGAATTTTAAGCCCACTATCTTCACTCTCTTTTATTGCTGCTGCCCTCTGGTCCACCTTGTCTCCAGTCCTCGGTTCATGCATATTGTAAGCCAACAGAAAACACCAAAGCGAACTCTCCCTCAAACCTTTATAGAATTGGTGCTTTATGCAGACATCTTCGCAGTATAATATGTTACCCTGTCAGTGATATCAATTCATGTACCTTATTCTGATTAAGGAAAATAAATGATAAACTGCCTGTGTGACCTCCCGTGCATGTGGTAAAACATCAAGACCCCTTCAACAAAAATGTGAGCACAAATGCTCTATAAGAAGAAATGAGAGAATATTATCCACTTTGTATTTTAAGCATTTCTGTATTCAGGTTTTGTAGGATTATAAAGTGTTGATATTCTCAACAAAAGGGAGGGGAGTTGGAGTTTTGCTTCGCCAAACATTTCTCCCGAGGGCGTGAGGGATGATGACGACGACAGCGAGCAGTGAATTCAGTATTTGTTCATCTGTCTTTATTCCACCACATGGTTGTTAAACTGATTCCTACAGACCTTCCCTTCCAAAAAACAACATTTTGAAAGCCAGTGTAGTACCAAAAACGAACAACGGGGGGAGACTCAGACTGCTGATTCAAACTATTTCCATTTGCTTGATATTCAACTATATCTCCAGTATAATTATTTAGTAGCCAAAATAAAATGAAAGAATTATAATACATGTTTACAAACAAGCCATTCAGCTATATTTGGACAGTAGGGGGCAACAACAGTCAGAAGATAATAAATCTAATTTTTTTTAGTAAGATTAAAAATCATTCATCTAAATGAGTAGATAGAAATATGTTTAATAGACTGTGTGCCATGTGCAGATCTTTAGGGAATAAATAAAAGTAATAAAAACACAAAAAAAAAACACATAGTCACTCATGCCAGAGGCAAAACAGAGTGTGTACGGTTACAATCACAAACTAAAGGCAGTGCATTCATTTCAGCCGTGTGGTATTCAGGCAGTAGAAACATTATGGGTATAAAAGCCTTCAGCAGCCTTCATGTGTCTGTGGACAAATATTTGAAAACCTGTACTATGCCCTGGTGCACCCACACACTTAAACCCCTCTGCAGTACAGTGTGTGCGTGCGTGCGTGTGTGTGTGTGCGTGTGTGTGTACAGACTTGAGATCGGTTGACATCTTCAATCTTCGCTCTCCTGTTAGTTTTGTTGCACCTGTTTTCATGAGCTCATGTAATTCCCAGCAAAGCTCCGCCCAACTGCGACCGCAGCAGAGGTCTAACCACTGAGTGAAACCACCTGTGAGGGTCTGCAGGGTTTTCATTGTACCGGGCCAAGATCGTCACACACACACAACATCTACAATAAACCACCAGGAGAAGACGGGAAGCACCGTTCTCCACTTTTTGACACGTCAAGGAAAAGCATAAGCGTTAATAATAGAATGAATGATGGCAGAATTCAATTTAGCTGCTTCAGTTTTCGGGTCCTGGAGTACACAGATCACGAACTTAAGTAAAAGTACCAACACCACAAATATTCCATTACAAATACGAGTCCTGCATTTAAAAGCTCACTTATGTAAAAGTACAAAAGTATTAGAAACCAGCTCTACTTAAAGTAAAGTAGAAGTAGTCATTCTGCAGAAAGATTGGCCCCTGTGAGTGGTATAGTATGTACTTACTATATTACATTATAAGATAGTATGGATGTAAAAAAGTAGGATTCATTTTACGTGTTTTAGCCAGTTGATCTTCCCCATAAAGGGTGACAAGAGAAATGTGTTAGGTTGTGATATAATTAATGGGAATGAAGAAAAAAAACAAGATTTTCTGACATACATGTGTGTTCATATTTTGGAATATCTTCTAATCTTTATTGGGAGCGTTTTACCTCTTTGGGCCTCAAACAGAAGCTCAATTTAATAAAACCATCTGAAACCCTTTGATGGGACATCATACTCGATGGCTCATAAACATCTGAAATGCTACTTTTTTAGCAACTAACCAAAACGGTAAGAAATCACTGGTTTACCATAATGATGTCTTTTATAAGCTTATCATGTGTCTTTATGCAAACACTTTAAACGGAAAAGTAAAAAGTAACTACACATGTCAAATAAATGTACAAAGTGCAATATTTGCCTCTCAAATATAGTTTAGTATAAGTTTAAAGTAGCACACATGTAATTCGGATAAACTGTGAAAGCCAATACGTTCCTGCATGCAGGATGTTTCACTGAGGCAGCTCTTTTTTTTCTGCATTTGACGTCCATGAAAACCACAGTGTTGCCACGACAGACGGAGAGGGGAGACGCAGATGTACTGGGGTGATGATTCACTTGTCCCAGGCAGCCGTCCCTTCTCTCTCCACTTCAGAGGGACTCTAATTGGCCAGTTATTATCTAAATATGTCTACAGTCTGAGTTGCTGACTCAGCCTGACAAAGCTCACGTCTAAAAAAAAAAAAAAACAATATCCCTCGGGCACACTTGGCCACATTGTTCTTTCTTTTTTCTTTTTTGTTGCCTTGTCGGACTAAAATAAGGCGAGATGTGTCTTTGCATAAACAAGAAGAGCTTCAGTGCCTTTTACCCCCACCTCCCCTGCAACCACCATCCATCCAGCCTCACCCTGGAAATATGCTGCTACGCCCTCAGGAGGCTCAAAGTGACGTTTCCCCTGCGTCTTCCTGACATTCGCCTCAAGACCTCCGTATTCATTTCCACTATTATTGGCTTTGTCTTGAAAAATAATGATACAAGATCAAGTTTACCATGGCTGTACGTCAAATCTGAATCTAGGGTAGCTAATAATAGGATGATATGTGCACATAAAGTCTTTTTTGGCCCCACATTCACATCTCTCTGCCTTCCCCTCCTGCCGTTTTTCAATGAGTGATATTACCCCTGGATTTTTCAATGTCAGTGATGTCAATGAGCCTCAGGCTAATCTGCAATTTACCATAATTATTTCATCTGTCGCAGGTGAGGATAAACATATGACTGCTTTCAAAGAAAACCAAATATGTACTAATATATATATTTTTTTTCTTTACTTAACAGATGATTACAGCAGCAGCATTCAGCTTTTCTGTCGCAGTATGATATTTTATTTTAGTTAGTTTATATAGTTAGTTTATATAGTTAGTTATAATCATAAATTGCTGCTTGATGTGTGTGTGTCTCTCATGTCTTTGCCCACACAAACAGAAGGAGGTGCAAGTGCAAATCAAATAAACGTAAAAGAAAGAAAGTTTATAAATAATTACTTAAGATGTAGATAAGAGAAACAAGCTCATGCAAAGCAGGTGTAAATTAAAGCAAGGGTTGGTAATCTTCAGAAGTTAATAAGAGTAGAAATGATCCAACATAAAAATAAGAAAACAGCTCAACGTTGCCAACTCTTAAAGTAGCTAAAGTAAGTAGATAGCAGCACGAGCTCCCTCAAAGCCACTCCCCCAAAATGATAATTTTTTAAAATAAACATATTATTATAAACGTAAACAACAAACATGGCTATTGTTAGTACTCACAGCTGTCAAGCTAGCCGCGTGTGGAAGACTGCGTGCGTGCACGTGCAGAATGTGCGCAGGTAGACAGGTAGGCAGGTAGACAGGCAGGCAGACAGGCAGGCAGGTAGACAGGCAGGTAGGTAGACAGGCAGGCAGGTAGACAGGCAGGTAGACAGGCAGGCAGACAGGCAGGCAGGTAGACAGGCAGGTAGACAGGTAGGCAGGCAGGTAGACAGGCAGGCAGACAGGCAGGCAGGTAGACAGGCAGGTAGACAGGTAGGCAGGCAGGTAGACAGGCAGGCAGACAGGCAGGCAGGTAGACAGGCAGGTAGACAGGTAGGCAGGCAGGTAGACAGGCAGGCAGACAGGCAGGCAGGTAGACAGGCAG
>CALSCE010009132.1:7644990-7837472 GCA_943593645.1 Bovichtus variegatus
GCAGGTAGACAGGTAGGCAGGCAGGCAGGTAGACAGGCAGGCAGGCAGGTAGACAGGCAGGTAGATAGGCAGGTAGACAGGCAGGTAGATAGACAGGCAGGCAGGCAGGTAGACAGGCAGGTAGACAGGCAGGTAGATAGACAGGCAGGCAGGCAGGTAGACAGGCAGGTAGATAGGCAGTAGCTAGTCCCGGTTCCTGAATGTAAATGTCTGGAAAAAGGTTTAGTATGAAAACCTCGTTATCTGCTTCATTTGTGTGACTGGTGTTTTGCAGAGAATGCTGTGCTGCTCATGCGCTTTATGGAGACTTTTGGGGGAATTAGTTAGCGAGACAAATTTCAAGGAGAGTTAGGTCACGTGCCGAGGAACAAGGGTTTAGTTTCTGGGGCAGATCCAGGGATTTTTTAAAAATGTGTAAAAAATGTTGTAAATGTGTCTATGATCATTATATATAAAGACAAAAAGGTTTCTAAAATGTGTTTACTTTAAGATAGAAAACGTGACACACGTAGCCTATTCTATAATGATCTATAACTATGTGTATTTTGATGCAGGTCTGGAACTATAATTTCGGACTATAAATGTCAAAAAGGTTTGTGATTATTGAACAACAAATGTAGCATATTGTGTGGAAGTATGTCATCTGAACGCTTTTCACTTTCTTTAAAAACTTCTTTTTTTTTTTTTTAAACAGCAATCTGCGCAATCTTCCTCTCATCCAGATCTGCATCAACATACAAATAATGTAGAGAGAGAATAAATGTATTCTGTTTTTGTTTTTTTTAAATTGGTGTACTACTTCATGAGACATGGATGTTTTTAATCTTTTGAACAATCTCAGAATACCGTTTCCTCTGTGGGGGAGGTAATAATATCAAGTTCCTGATAGTGACCTAACCTCTCCATCTTCCAATAAGTGTCTGTGCAGTGTGAAAGGAAGAAATCTAGAGGGACTGATGTGTCTCCAGAGGTGAAGAGGGTCAAACTCCATACGCCCTTTAGCAATTTTTATTTGGATCTCATGTTGCTCGTCTAATGCTGCACAGTGTGTGTGTATGTGTGTGTGTGTGTGTGACAAAGTGCAAGAAGCCTGCAACGGTGTGAAGACCATATTGTGACTGCGTGTCCCTTCTCTCCTATTCATACTGAAACTGCTCCCCTCAGCCTGCAGCCTGCTGATCACAATGAATTACAGAGAAGTCTGCAGGCAGCTTCTGCAACGTCAGCCCGACTCCATCAACAACAGCGACAAGGATGAGAGGCTCTGTTTGTTTGACAGCAAAGTAAGAGGCTCTTCAAGGAGCAGGAATGATGCAAATACTCACAAAGGTGACATAACACGACACGACTCTTGTATTTTCCGCCAGGATGAGTGATTCCTGGACTGTTCAAAGCAATACTAAATATGTTTAGATCCTTTACTTAGGTAAAAAGTCCTTATATCAAACTGTAAAAATACTCTGAATCAAAAACAAAAAAAAGTCCTGCATTAAAAACGGTCTTCAAGCACTTTTACCATTAATTAAACAAAAACCTTAATTTTCATGGAAAAAAAATGTATGGAAAAAAACCCATGATTTTCATGAAAAAAGCTTGAATGTCAAAAAAAACTAAATTTTCATGAAAACAGCTTGGATGTCAAAATACTTAATTTTCATTGAAAAAAAAATGTATTTAAAAAAAAACAACTTAATTTTCATGAAAAAAATTTGGATGTGAAAAAAATCTTAATTTTCATGAAAAAAGCTTGAATGTCAAAATACTTAATTTTCACGGAAAAAGCTTTGATTAAAAAAAACAAACAAACTTATTTTTCATGAAAAAAGCTTGGACGTGAAAAAATCTTCATTTTCATGAAAAAAGCTTGGATGTGAAAATACTTAATTTTCTTCAAAAAGGCTTGGATGTCAAAAAATGCAAAAAAACTTAATTTTCATAAGTAAGTTGCAGCTTTATTCGCTCGGACATAAACTCAGTAATAAATGTAGTCTACGTTTCATATGATGTGTAAAATCTATCAACATTTACCGTTTAGATGGCATATGAATGAAATTCTTGTAGAATCCGTAGTTGTATTTGTATTGTTGATTTAATGTGTGAACAAGCGATGTAGAGAAGGTCACATAAAGCTCAATATTAGCCTGTGATGTGTAATATACTGTTGCAGTGGTAAACAAGCTTATTTTTGGATATTTGGGGAGTTAGGTGGTCCGTGAGTGTTTTTTTATTGGTTAAGTGGTCCTTGGTCTGAAAAAGTTTGAGAACCCCTGCAGTAGATGTAGAAAGTGGCATGAGAAGAAAATACTCAGGTATACCTCAAGCTCGTACTACAGTACTTGAGCAAATGTACTTAGTTACATTCCACCACTGCCATGTTAGTTATAGACCATGGCAGTGGCTCCGTTCACAGTAATTATACAGACTTCTCAGGGTTAATGTGGTAACGATTTATTGATGTTAAAATGCTACACATAGCACCTTTACATCCACAGTAAGGAGTCACAGGTTGGAAACCACCCCTGCTGTTTGCCGTTTACTGCGTGAATAGAAAACTGGAGGGCTCGGAGAGGGAGACGCTTGAGTGGTCAGTTATATGCTTGCAAGATGTTTGTGTTTTTCACTTGTGTGATTGAAGAAATCCTTTATTTCGAAAGGAAGAAAAATAATACATTTGAAACGAGCAGTCAAAAGGACACGAGTATTTAAATCTGCGACACCTACGTACACCTTGTCCTGTTAGCATGTTAAAGTTACTGTGGCTAGACAAAAGACAAAATTAAATTCTCCAACATTATAGCCTATTTAACAAGTCTCAGTAGTATGGCACCATTTTCAGGCTGTCATAGAGTCCAGTGGTCTGTGATGAGAGTACTATTTACAATTAAAAAAAAAAAAAGAAAAGAAAAGAATCAACGAAGGAGCATGTGTTTTAAAAATAGTGCTTGAAACGAGTGACTTGACGTAAAACTATGTACATACCTGTATTTGTCAAAGCTTGTTTGCCTTCATATAGACACACACATCTTTTTTTCTTTTTTTTTTCCCCCCCACATTGTTAATAAGTCACATCAATCATATTAAATATAGCAAACATTTCCGCTGTAGTAAAAAGAAAAAGGGAAAGAAACGAGTCAATTCGAATGACATGTAACCACGTGTGTATCACATTTCAACATAAAACATAGAACAATAATAGTAATACCAATAGCAATGACATTATTTAGAACAATTAAATGGAAATCTCTTTTCAGCATCTCTTCGCGATGAAATAATTCAACTCTGCATCACTTTCCAGTCATTTTTGCTATGTACAAGAAACATTCAGATCTGTATCTTGCCAGTAGAGATCTCTTTTTAATACTCACATTTGGTTTTTCAGTGTTTGCCATTCTGTAACTGCTAGGAGATGCTGTGCAGACCTGAAACTATTCGCCTGATGCGTCGCCAAGCTTTCCGACATTTGAAGGAAAAGTCTCACACGTCAGGTCTGAAGACGGAAAATTATTTTGCGTGTTTACGCCGCTTCCTCCAGCTCTATGCGAGACAGCACACAAGAGCATTTCCCAAAGATGTCAGACTTTCCTTTAATGGAGTCGTGTCTGGATTCATTCCCTCGGAAGAGCAAGTGCAACCACTGCTTAGCTAAGAGGATGACAAAGCATCACATTTTCATTTTTTCTTTTTTTTTGTCTTACAAAAAAAAACAAATGTCTTACACATCAACTTCAAAACAATCAAGAATGCTTACTTGCTGCAGGACATGAATAAATACAGGGAAAAAAAAAAAAAAAAAGACTTCTTCTAATCAAGTCAGTCAAACTTTAAACCAAAATAAAAGAAAGAAAACTCATCCAGAGGTCCAACATCACCAACGACAAAAGAAGAAGAAAAAAAAAGGTACAAGTGGAGAAAGATGAAAATGATGACACTAACAATTGTACAGAAGTGTTTGTGCTTGTGAGGACATTAACCCATCACCTGAAATGTGCCTCAAAATAAGAATAAAAATGCAAACGGCTCCATGTTGCATCAGTAGCTTCAAAGATAAACAGCTTGTTCTCATGACCCCAGTCTCCCCGACTTCACATCTGCATTAAGTGGGTGCTTGAAATAAAGTGCAGGATATTTCTAGCCATAATGTCCATATTCTATCCTTTTTTTTTTCTTTTCTTCTTCAAACAAATATGGATTAATCTTCTTCTTGACGAGTTCAACAAAGAAATCACTGAACACAGAGATTACATTCTTGTAATACGAAGGAAAGCTTCTGTCGACTGCCAGTAACAGAAACCTGTAATCACGCTGGGAGTTGCACTGACGGGGATAAGAGTGTGTGTTTGGGTGTTTTATGGTGCGTTCAGATACAACGCGAAACAAATGACTCTAACCCTAAAACTAAATTATAATTAAAAGCAGGAAAATCTGATGGAAAGAAAAAAATAAAAAATACTGCATTTGATGCTTGGTCGCATGCTAATATTCCTCTGTACATTCATGAAGTAATGACATAAAACATATTCGCCTCAGTATGTTTGCTTCTGTTTGACTGTTTTCACTTCTTACAATTTCATTCTCAATTTATCTGCTGGTTATTTTCATGATTAATCAATTGGTCTATTAAAAAGTCAGAAAATTATCGTCGCACGTGGCGTCTTCAGATGTCTCGTAATGCCCGACAGACAAAAACTAAACGATATTCAATTTAATTCCTTAAAGGACGAAGAAGCGTAGGAAATCCTGTTATTTGAGAAGCTGGGAGCAGCAAATGTTTGGTATTTTTCCTTGAAGAAATGACTAAAATTATTAATCAATTTTCTCCACCCTTGAATCTACTAATAAAGTGATATTTAATGACTTTATATTCAGCTTCCACTGGGAAACTGGTATCAGCCATTTGACCTCTAACACTCAATATTAACGCAGTATATCTACATCTCTTCATTGTGGCATCTCTTTACTGCGTCTAAAATATAACAAAACCCAACATGAAATGAAAGGCGTTTTTAAGATTTAAATAACAGAACAATCCATATATTTTTTTGCACCGACTCTAAATTCGTGTTGTATCTGAACGCCGATTTGTGAAACTCCTCTTTAAAAACTCATATTTGCCTCTCCGCTAATAAACATTAATAGAGTTAATAAACTCAACTGAGCACTCTTGACTGCATTATTGTAAACAAAGGGCTCATATGATAATATGACTTGAAATACAACACAATGACACCCCCTCCCCACCCACACACCCACCCACCCACTCAACACACACACACAAAAAAAAAATATTACAAATTGGAAACGAAAGAAAGAAAAAAAAAGAAAAAAAAAACCAAAACAAATAGGCCTACGTTTATTCAGCTTTGTTTGTTGTGTAATCTAGATGTATAAGGCTGGTCCAGTCATCGTGTGTTTCTGGCCGTTAACAGAGTCCTGCTGCATGACTGCTCCTGGACTGCGGGTCAGAGGTAGAAGCCGGTGGCTGGAGGGTCGGGGAGGCTGGACAAAGTCTCAGGGCCGGGCATCTGGACAGCAGGGGGCGCTGTTCCGTTTCTAGTGGGCAGAGCACAGCCCCCTGGGTAAGTATTGTTCAGGATACAGCCATTCTCCATCTGCACAGGGCAGGAGGACATCATGAGTACAGACAGCTGGAAGAAATATTATAAAATACAGTCATCTATGGAATAAGGGGAAACAATGCTTAAAATAAAAATTTATATAAAAAAAAATGGAAGATTAGAGTCATACATTCAACAAATATCTGTATTTTCACTGGATAAATTACAGAAATCAACTATTCATTAGGGGAACGGTCATTGTTTTCTCCATTCAACCACTGTTTCAGCACTAAATATGGGTTTGTTATGTTGTATAGGAAAATATAGAAATACTTCATGTCCAACCATCCGTTTAATAGAACGATATTTGTTGGACACATCTCTTCAAATCTCTTACACCATTGTATGAGATGGAGACACTCTGCACTACATCTCTTTTCATCCTGCCTGGAAACACTTTCCGTCTCTGCAGCAGATAAAAACAACAGCACAGCGCTTCCGTTTGTTGTAGGTCGCGGCACATCATGTCTTTTCAATCTCTGAATATTGAGCAATGACCTTAAATGAACCAAACAAACAAGACACAGATGTAGAAAAGAGACGGCGCTGTGCCTCCTCTTAGACATGTGAGGCTGTTATGATTCCTCTGATGCGGTTAAAGTTTGATCCATTCAGCAAAGATTTAATGCATTAAAAAAATACATAAGGTCGTATACAGCACTGCACTATGTCACTTCTGAAATACATGACACATATTTTATGAGATTAAAAGATACATTTCGTTGCACAAGCGCTTAACAATTACACCTGAATACCTGGAATCACAGAGTAAGTCACGACACGATGCTCACACTGTCTTTCCCATAATAACACTGAATAAAGATAAATCTATAAAACCACATATATTGCAAGGCAAATACATCACTAAATCTGTGCAACAAAGTTTAAAAATGTCAAAGAAAAAACATTTTTTTACAAATTTGTCTAATACTTTTATTAGTATACTACTATTCAATAAAAGTACTTTGGTCTTACAAAGTTTTCCTTGAAATTGAGATGCACAAAGACACAATATCCTGTACACATGCTGTCATTCAAATGTAAAAACACCATAAACTGGCAAAAATGCTGAAATGTTTCAGTTAAACTATTTACCCAGTAAACCGAGGCTTGAACTCTCCCTCATATCAAATCAATTAAGTCTTACAATGTAGGTGAGAGGATTACAATATGCAAGTGCGAGTGTGCTGCTTGGCCATGATTCACATTTGAAGGGTCCTTCAGTGAGAAACATGTTCATCTCTGAAAATGTCATGGCTGTCTCCCAATTACAATTTGAGATATCATTTATAAAACGTTGACAGATTACCCTGCAGGTAGCACAGTTGGTCCTTTGAGGCTAACCATTGAGAGAAAAGGTCAGAGTGTGACCAAAATCATTATGACTCATCCTCTGTGAATGAGTTTTCGTAAGAAGGTGACACTAGTTTTTGAGGTATTTTGCCATAAAATAGCGCAGTGGAAATGAAAAATTCTGCTGATCGCAAAAATAGCTGAGATTCGTCGTCTGGGATCGTGAAAGCTTTTTACCAAATCCTACAACATCTCATTCAAAAGTCAACACAATTTACAGAGGACCAAAGCAGAGCCGCAACTAACGGATATTTTCACGATTGATTAATCTGCCGATTATTTTCTCGTTTATTCGTTTGGTCTTTACAACATCGGACAAGGTGACACCATTAAATACTGCAATGTTAGCAAAAATAATCCTCACATTTGAGAACCTGGAACCAGCAAATGTTTGTCATTTTTACTTGAGAGATGACTTAAAAGGACATAGATTAATTTTCTTTTGATCAATGAATCTACTAATAGTTGAAGCTCTAGAGAAAGGTATTGGAGCGACACCTAGAGCACCAGTCTGGCTAAATAGAAAGGATGTCACTTAAAACATGATGATCAAAGCCCTTCTGTAGCTGCATGTTATACAAATCAGCATTTAGCTAAGAACGTAAGCTGCAGTTCAAAGTGCCAGAAAGTCTACGTTTTGAGAACATTGCTTTGTTACTGTTACGTTTTCCCAAAGCTTAAGAATGATCGTCCAAGCTCAAACCCAAACAACATGTCGCCATCCTCACCTTATTGGAACTGGCGTCATGAGGGATCTCAGAGGTCCCCAGGCCATAGTGGTCCAACTGCCGGCAGGGCTTACCCACTCCCAGGATCTGGTCCAGGGAGGCGTTGGGGGGCGGGCACTGCGACAGGCTGGAGATGACCTGCGCCAAAGGAACTGGGATCTGCTCCTGCTGCCGTTTGTGGTTCATCCCCTGGAAGGACGAAACTGTGGACTCGGCCCCGTGCTGTTGTCCACTCCTCCCAAACAAACCACTTCCACTAATAGTGTAATCCGTATTGTCAATTTCAGGCATACTATAATCCATGCAAGAATCTAGTGAGGTGTTAGTCAGAGCTTTTTGGCCGTTATCGAGGCAGGAGTTGTTGCCCAGACTCTCGCTGAATCCATAGTCCTGCCACTGGGATTTTCCAGCTGAATGCTCTGTGCTGGAGATGCTACACATGCCGTTGAGGTTGGCTGCCTTCTGTTCCGTATGGCACTGCTGTGAGAGATGGTTCTGCACCCTGGGCTGCTGCGGCTGCTGCTGCTGCTGAAGGTAGCGTTGATGCGTTTGCTGCTGATGAAGCTCTCCATCCAGCTCCGAGGCCTTGCCATTGAAAATAGTCTGTTGTGTTTTATAGTGTTGTATCCCTGCACTGACAAGAATGTCTTGGGCTGTCCATTGTCCATTGGTGATTGATTGATTTTGCCCCAGCAGCTCTCCGTTAACTATCGTGTTAGCCAAATGGTTGCTCTGCTGGCCCCAGTCATGCGCCACTTTACCTGGTCGCATGTTGAGGTGCTGTTGCATCTGCTGGGACAGCTGGACAATGGGAGCCTGCCCCTGCCCCTGAGGCTTATGGTGGGGAAACTGCATTCGCACATTAGTTTCAGAAGTGGGATTACTTCCAGGTAGTGACACTGTTGTGGCTGTTGCCAAGGCAGTACTGGGAGGCACCTGTCCTCCATGCTCTGTGGAATCATTTTTCCCCTCTATGGAGTCATAGATATATGAAAGGATCTCATCATTTGTCAGCAGGTCGTCCAAGGTGGGCACACGTTCAGGGTCCATCTCAACTCTGATCATCCGCTCATCCAGCAGCAGCAGCTCCAGGTCCTCAGCACTAAGGCCCAGCCCTTCCAGAGCTCCAAACAGATCGCCGTTCGAACATCCCCCCTCTTCTGAATCCACAACCCCATGGCCTTCCAGGGAGAGCGAGTCTAGAGTTGCCAGCAGTGGGTCAAAGCTGGTGCCTGGCTCTGTGATGCCGGGACCCAGCACACCATTGCTCGGCTCGTCCCAGCTCCTGTGCAAGCTGGAGGGCTCAGAGTCTGAGAAGCCCATTTGGTCTCCAAAGAAGCTATGGAATGACATTTTGGGCTCCAGGGCGGGCTGGCAAACGTACACCGACTCATCCTGACTCATTAGTGCCCCTAGAAGAGAGCCAGGGTCCAGACCATCCCTCAGCAGCCTTTCAGTCCGGCTCTTCTTCGACTTATTGCCATTTTTTTCATGGCTTCCATCTCTAAAGGCTGCTATGGGATGGTTGGACTGGTAGAGCAGGGCCTCGCCCGTAGCATAGGTAAAGGGTAGATGCATGGAGCGCTTACGCAAGTGTTCTCCTCCCTCTTCATCCCTATGAAGACAGAAAATATGAACATTTATTTAACATCAAAGATTGCTAGCTTTGCTTCTGGCATGAGTGAAGGTGTCTTATAAGTGTCATACATGTTTAAAAATGGGTAATCTATAAACAGATGTCGGCATATGAATGTAAAATACTGTATGGAGATAATGAAACAATTACGTTCAAGCAGGCTGTGGTTGAATGCCATTGGCTATTGTCTGACGATAATATAACTTATAATTAGGTTTTTAACTGACTACTGGTGACACAATCTGGTCGTCTCTCAATTCCAACTCCATTCTCACGTCTAAAGTTGCCAATCGTACCGTAAATAATGAGCAGCGCACGGATATCTGCTGGCTACACCGGAACCCTGAAATATAGCCCCTTGCCCCCAGAGGCTTATTCTCGATTAAAACAGACGCAAAGTTATAATATGTGAATATAAACTTTGATATTATATCAAGTTTTTGTAGCTGTGAATTTCTTTTGCATGTCTCAGAATAGAACTGGTACATTTAGTTTCTTTACAACACAACCTAGATAGATATTGAAACCTACAAAAGAGGCCTCTGTGTGGCGATGATGTAGTCTGGTTTGCCGTTCTTGTACACCAGCCTGGCGTTGGCCTGGACCCATTTCCACCGATTCTCCTTGGTGAGGAGCCTGAACACAGTCAGACCACTCTCTCCAGTCTTCATCACTACACATATGGAACACAAACACGGCTTTAATGAGTTAAAGGTATTACAAAATGATTAGAAACCAAACAATGACAGAGGTAGGTCGTAATGCTGTAGGTTGATGCTACGGTCAAGTCCATGCGGTCTGTGGGGAACATGATTGTGTTCAGCAAATCCTGTTGAATTTTGGCAATTAGATTTAACCGTCTCTTGCGAACAAGTGGAAGTTGGCTTGCAGATGGCAAGTTAGATCTAGGAAATCCCCAAAAAGCAGTCATCCACAAGCAAATCAACAGAACCGTTGATTTAAATCTGTACGGTAGTTGTTGAGAAACCTATACATGAAAGTGGACCAAAATGTTGGATGGATGGATGGACTTTATTGATCCTAAATTGGGAAATTCTTGTGTTACAGCAGCAGCAGGCTATCAAGATATTACACAGGAGTAAAACAATACAAAGTAAATATATACAAAATATATAAAATATAAAGAAATAAATTACAATACACTATAATATAGGATATGTATAGGAATAGGATGGGAATGTATTGTGTTTTACAGCTTTATATTACAAATTACTGAGGGTGAAAAAGTTACACGCACTTACACAAGGTCGTCTTGATATATAAAATGCTGCCTTCATCAGTATGACAGTGTTGTGTTCTCTCTTCCTTTTGTATAATAATATTTGTATTATACAATATTAGTTATTATAATGTTAGGCTGAAAGGAGATCAGTTGGCTGCTCTGTAGAAGTTGCACTTGGTGTATTTCACAACACTGATCGTTGCACTGCAGTAAAGGGATAGTGGTCTGCACCATACCTGACCTCTGAAGTGTTTGTGTGTTGCTGCTGCTGTATGGATCATCGCTGATGTTTTGCTTATGCAGTGGATTTGTGGGCCCTATCCTCTGCTCTGGCAGCTCTACAGCTTTGCTCAATCTGCTCCGTAATCCAGCAGGATTACTTGCGAAAGCCGCCTGAACTCGCTGACCAGGTTGGGCCAGACCTCCGCAACTTTATTGACCGGGCTAAATCTAAAATAGCAACATGATTCTGTCAGATAAACATCAAAGATGGATGGACGTTCACTGGTAATACTCTCTGCATTATAGAACAGCTTCGCACTACTTAAAAAACATCTATTTTTGGGCCATCTTAAAACTGTGTTTACATGGAGTCAACTTTATTGGAAGGCTCCAGGATAGACGTATATGGTTCTGCCCATTAAGTCGTAAAACAGCGTGGCATCAAGTCTGCCAAGTGCCACTTGTGAAACAGCTTCGTGCGTCTGTCCTTGGATTTGGCACTTATTATCAATTATTTAGCATGGAAAAAAAGTATTTGAGGAATACAGCTTCCTATAGTTTGTTTATAATGTGTTAATGTAGAGCAGCGTATTCAAAAGGACTAAGTGGAGAGGCACTTTCTCCACTTTAAAGTCCTTAAATTCATGATGGTGAAAGCTTTTATTGCCTTACTACTTATAATGTGATGAAAGATTTTCCAACTATTATGTGGTAAACATTTACCCCGCAAATAATTAGGTTGGATTTTACTAAATAATAAATGCTAATAGACCTTACCTGTTTTTTTTTTTTGTTTTTAATACATTTTACTGCTTTATCAGATAGCGCCCGTAGAGAGATGAGAGGAAACAAGGGATGCAACAAGGTCCCCATCCAGACTCAAAATGTCTGACACGCACACACACACACACACACTAGCAGCACTTACTTCGGACATGGTTCTCTGCGCAGTACAACATGTCTGCTGCATGGATGAACTGATAGCCAGATCCTCGTACCCGCAGTTCAGCCTCTGTGTACCCCAGCACTATCTTCCCCCTGTACAAAACAATCGGGATTTATTATCAAAACCTTACTCATGTTAGACACCACATCTTACATCCACATCTAATGAACGGTCTCCGAGGTACTGCAGCAAAACAAATACACAGGAGAATAAAACCACAGAAGTACGAAGCTTTTCTTTCATGACATGTAACATCGACTCTTGTTGTTAGTGTTGTGACCTCACAAAACAATCGTCTTAACAAGCCAAGTGACAATACCAGAATATGATATATATTTAGACATCAATGGAATGCTTTTGTGTGTGTGTTGCATGCCAGTGTCTTACTTTGCATCACAGGCCAAGGGTGTGAAGTCCAGCTTGTGTTTGGTTCTGAAGATCATGTTCTTGGTTCTGATCTCCAGGATGGATGGCGGCTGCAGAGGAGTCGCAATGGTGAAAAGAGCGAGCTGAGGCGGGGCCTTTCCTCCGTTTTCCTGCCGCTGGTTCTGCCCGTGCAGAAACTTAAGTCTGCCCTGGATGTTCAAAGCCTGGACAGAAAGTAAAATAATTGAAGTCCTTCAAATGTGTTGATATGCGAGAGACTGCAGAGCCCCACGGTGGCATTAGTCTGATTGATACGTTTCCACGGGTCTCACAATAAATGTGATGGAGGTGCATTTTAGGAAAATACATAATAATATTGTCTGTATTTCTATGAAGCCCACGGCCTTCAGTGTGATACCATCAATCCGTGTGTTCCATACGTTATGAACACGCACATCCTGACAAAAACAAAGAAAGAATCCTTTAGCGCCTCTGAACCTGAAGTTGTTGTTGTTCATTTCCAGCCTAGTCTCCTAAAAATGACGCTCCCATACAACAAAACAGCATTGTTTGCTTTTGACAAATCGCAAATATGTTTCTAATCAAAGTCTGCGTAAGAAGTAAAACACATTTTTAAAACTGCGATTGTAATTCTGGAGAATTCCCTCAAAACTTGCAGTTTAGTTGTATGGGAACGTCATTTTTAGGAGACCGGGTTGGCATTTCTCTTAGAAACAGTTTAGTGATAGTAGTAGAAGACACATTTTTTTTAAAGAAAAACCCCGTTAATGGTGGGAGTCGTATGGCAGGATTGGGACTGTACATCTGTGGGAGCAGGTGGAAAGGGTGGGAAATCTCGTGGGAGTGCACTCAGCAGTCCGACATAGACATCTACTTGCAGCAGACGGGCACAAGTCAAGTCAAAAGTGTAAATGTTCTCATGCCTGTAGCCCTCAGGTTTCCTCTCTTTTGTTTAAACATTGAACCTACCAGAAAGCCAGAGGAGTTGTCCAGCAGGCAGCGAAAGCGACACACAAAGCTCCTCTCCAGGAAGGAAGAGTTCTCCGGGGGAAGCTGCTCAGGGGTGTAGGTGACCACAGATGAGCTGCTGTCTGGCTCCATCTCTGTAATTACAAAAGAAAGAGCTGATGTCAGTGACAATGGCCCTGTAGTAGTCCGTTTAACTTCAGAATTTGCAAACTTGAGCAAATCGGCTTTAAAAGACCCAGTGAGCAAACAATCCTTTACTTTTGAACGAGTCAATCAAAATGACCCCCAAGTTTCACTCGAAAATATGTCACCTTACAGAAGTTTAAGATGGTCTAAAGATCTTCCTTGATTCCTGGTGTGTTGGAATGCCTTAATGAGGTCTTAAATGTGAAAATGAAGAGCATGTTTTAAGAGTAAACATATGCTGTCCTCTGCATTTATTCCTGAGCTGGACTTTAATCTCGTCATGGATCATTAGCAGCCCTCCATTGTATAAAATGCACTTATGTAATGAGGCCTGGAGCTAACTCTGTCTTAACACACCAACTGACAGCATTTGTTACAGTTAGGGGGGGGTGGGAGTGGGGGAGGGGGGGGGGCGGACACTGTTAACGGCTTCAGCTGAGTGGGTTAGTTGTGTCAGAGCTGTGGGTCTAAACACATTGCTCAGAACCAAAGCACACAGACATAAGCATCTTAAAACCCAAATAGAGATCTTGGACCACTTCACCTCCTAAGCCACAGTGAAGATTACTGCGTCATGTGACTTGATCTGAGGATGGTCTTCTAGGTTAATGCCTAAAACTGTGTGTACTTAACCTTCTGATATTGACAGTCCAAATGTGTTCTCACAGGCTGTGGGGCCGCAGTGGAGTTCAGCGCATTAAACATTGGTGCCGTTTTACTGAAACATACAGACACCTATTAAACACAATGTGCAACTTTGCGTAGACCCTTTGGATGTAGATCTTACACAGGTCATGCATCAAGATATATGGCGATTGTAGGAACTTGTGATTATGCAAAACGAGTCAATGTATATTCAACCAATGCTTGCATTACTAGCACAAATGCAGTTGTGCCCAATTTCCACAAAATGTTTACAAACTTTAGGGAGTCAACAGCCTTCTCAGCATTAATGATCAATTGCAGAAAACACTCCAACAGCACATGATCGCGTAAAATTCATCTCAACAAAACCAACTTCCTCGCAAATATGATAATGCCTTGGTCTGGTGTGTTGTATATTTGTTTTGTGTCAGTGTGTTCCGGGCCTCAGTTTCCTTCGGGTCTTATTAACAGACTCATGCAGGAGAGAGTGGTCACCTTGCGGGGAGTCTTGGGTGATGGCAGATGCAGTGACAGGGGGCGGATTCAAAGCCCAGTGCAAGTTTCTCCTGAGCTCCTGCTGGTCCTCCGTATGGACCAGTTCGTACACACTCTGGTGCATGACATCCGTCTGAGAAACAATACCGAGAGGAAGAATTAGCTCATGCAAAAATAAACAAGTTACATGCAAGTAGAGACGTAAAGGATGTAGGAAAAAGTGTACACCTGGAAAAGAGCTAGTATGGGGATTTCATTTATACTGGGACTCATCATTAAATACAAAAGGTTGTAGTGGCCAAACCGTGTAATTACAACTTCCGGGTCCGTCACGTGATTCTATCGGGCCCAAAAAAACGTCTTCCCATACACTTACATTGGGGAAGAGACGTCTGTAAATCAGCAGGTTCTTTTTTAATAGCACTTATTTAAATCATGTGGTCCTAAAAGTTGCAAGATTTCACAAATAGCCTAATACAGAATTATTTTTGTGCTGCCGATCATGTGAATGAGTCCGAGGCCGAGCGGCTAGGAGGCGGGGCTAAATGAAATGCTAGTCTTATACCCGGCAGTCAAACTTTCTTGGCTTCACGCACCACTCGGCAACTTTCACAGGAATGAACAGGCCTCAAAATGCTGTCTCTTTACACGTCCATGTGTGTCATGGTACGGAGATTCTGGGTATCTGCCCTGGAATAGTTACTAGTTATTACGAGCGTGCTACTCTGGAGTTTTTGCAGTCACAGAGGCAGTGTATGAGTAATAGTAGTTGTAGCAGCAGCCACAGCAGTAACATTCGTAGCAGTAGTCCCATGAGCCCATCAGTGTGTGGCTCCAGCAGTATGCATGAGAAAACTCTCCCTGTAGTGTGTACTTCTTCGAATAAACAGGAACCCTCCTGTGCTGTGGGGCAGAGATGTGTTGTTCACTGCAGCCCACTGCTGTGACTGCTGGTTTGTACCAAAAGGCCAAGCTATAAATAGGTCGGGTCTTTTTTGCTGCTGTTCGAGCCTCCGACTCTGCACCATGCAGGGAGCAGACCGATGGATCCACCAAGACCCAGAGCCGCTCCCAGCAGAGGCTGCACGCAAGGCCTCCACCCAGACCCGTCTGTCAGCTGGCGCAACAGAGCCTCTGGATGTTTATTACGATCAGATATGCGTCTCTATAGACACCTATGCTCCTAGAAATGGCTAGTTCAGATGTCAGGTTCTCTCTTGTCTTCACCACATTTAGAATGATAGGGAGTTCCCCTTACCCAGAGGCTGTTTCTATTTCTATTTCTGATCGTGTCATCTTAGTTGAGGAGAGTGTTGAGACGATTACAAGTCAGGAGCAGAGAAAAGGGCTTGTAGTAATACGATACCTGGTGGAAACCCAAGTAGTCCTGGATGGTGTGAGAGGAGTAGAAGATGGTCCCACTGGCAGTGAGCACCATGACGAAACCGTTGAGAGCCTGTGAGTCAAACGGAAGATGCACACAAACAGTTAAGAGACATTTATCTCTCATTGTGCGGGAGCTTTCAGTTAAGAAAATGGAGAACGACATTGTCATCGACAAAAGGAGCATCATGTGTAATGTTGTAGGTGAGCAAAATGTTGTATATGAGAAAGGGTTGTTTTCAAGTGATCCAGATAAATCTCGGTCATTTTCAGCTTTTTTGAACAGTTAGAGATATTCCCCTCTTTGTGCTCTGCACTTTGATACTGAGGAAGTAGGGAAACAAAGCGCGGCAAGTAAAGAAGAAGTATCTGCATCCAATACAGATGACAGACTCCAACAGTAAAAACACAGACTTTTATAATGCAAAAATGTAAAAAAAGAAATAAACATTAACAAAAGTTAATTTTTTGAGCCAGATGCGGAATAGAATTTACTGGAGGCACTTTAAATATGAACCTTAGTCAACAAAGATAAATGCAGCGTATGGGCATGCATACATAATGTGAAAACTGTCAACCCTTTGCCTTTATAACCTTTTTATTGATATGAATTATTTAATTTCTTCTATTTCTGTAAAAATGAAAAAAACAAAACAAAGTTTCCTCCATTTGTTAGACACAGCTGCAGCGGAGATATTCAGGTCTGCGATGTTTGAGTAGATAGCACTAAAGTAAAAAAGTTTCTTGGATCACAAATGGAAGTACAGTACGAAGGAAGGAAGGAAGGAAGGAAGGAAGGAAGGAAGGAAGGTGAATGGGGAAGCATTTTAAGTGAAATGGAGCACATTCATTGTTTCTCTCGAAAGGGGAACAGCTGGTCCAACATTTCCACCTCACTAAATGCACACGTATGGTAACATAACATATAAACATAAATGTACGTGTACACACACACGCACACGCACACACACACCTCTGTCCCAAATCAGCCCACGGGGTGCAGGGATGACTAATGCTGGAAATGTTGTTCTTTTTAATAATACACCAGTGATTCACCACAATTATCAACACACAAACCAAAACCCAAATGTCAAGGTGGAGCGCTTTCACATAAAACACCCACCAAACGGACGCTAAATTCTGTTTTATGATATTAAGTTTTTCCCTTACTCTTGCTACACTAATCTTGATATAATTAAAACTCTTATGTAATTTCCCGCAACGTTTTTCAAATATAGGCAAAATGCTTAATGCTCTGTGCCGGCTGGAACCCGATGTGATGTAAAAAGCTGTGCAACCGTCAGAAATGAGGCCAAATAGTCTACTCATGTGCACTCATTAACCTCCCAGCTGCAAATGATTTGAGTCAGTCATGAGTATGAGCATAAGTGATGGCTTACAGATTTTGCATTAAAGAGAAGAGGAAAAAAAAAAAAAAAAAAAAAGAGAGAGAGAGCCCAGTCTACATTGTTAGAGCAGGTCTTTAGCCAAAAATGACCAAATCTGTGTGGGTTTATTTTCAATATTGCCTTAAAAAAAAAGTAAAAGCCATTCATTCTGCCATGTTTCCTCCATTTTCAGAGTCTGAATAATTGATATGCTCACAGCTCCTCTATAATTCACCAGCGTCTGATGTGAAGAACAGCAAAGAAAGCGGCTCGAAAATAAACCTCGCATTGCTCAGCCTGTGAACCGCTCGCTGTCCATCTCCCCTCTCATCCCGACGATTAGGAGGAGATCGGAGGAGGAGGAGGAGGATCAGGGGGAGGAGGATCAGGAAGAGGCCCCCCGTGGAACACTCACTCGCTTTTTTTCCTCCAAATGAGCTTTCATTTCTCATTACTAACAAGCTGGGGAAATGAAGGCTTATCATAATAACGAAACCTCCCTGGTAGGGTCGGGGCGGGCAGGCTGTTTCCTCTCCTCTCCTGGAATGCCAGTGTGATGCACATTGGGAGGAACTGGACTGGAAAATCAATGACTCCAGCAGATCCCAAAAAGATCTGGCAGCCAGCGAGCGAGCTCTCCACTCACTCACACAAACAGTGCAGAGGGCGCATGACCACCGTGAGCCAGGAGAGACTGCTGTTCTCCGGTTTCACTGCGATGGAAAAGCTGAGCTGTGAGCTGGAAGTCCAGGAAAATATTCCGTTTTACAAAGCGATGATTTACTTGTGATTTTTGACAATTATGTGAATTTTAGTCATTATCTACGCAACACGTGAAATAGTTCACCTATATGTGACTGTTAAATATTTAATTCCAAAGCGTTGGCATTAATCTGCAGCACCTCCACTCTTCAGAGGCAAATATTGTTTGGAAGATTCAGATGGATAATACAAAAATATAATCAACAAATCATTTGTTGTGTATTATTATAGGTTAAGATAAACTTTTTTGCTTGTTGGAATTCACAAGCTACCTAGCAGTACATATAGTAAAAACATGGTGCTCGGTACTTTAAGTAAATGTTGATGCTGAAACCTATGTTATTTTTAATCCAGGACTTTTACTTGTAACAAAGTATTTCTACCCTGTGGTATTACTACCTTTACTTCAGTAAAAGATCTGGGTACAAATGTTTACCTTCAAGTGAAAACGCCCTCTAGCGGCCGTAGTAATTGTGACGGGGTCCTTTAAATGTGACCATAAGTGACAGGAACGATGGCCGGAATTACAAAAAAGTGGTAAAAAATAAACCCGTAGAAATGTTCTTTAGGATGACAATGGTGATATTGATTGACATGTGATTTGAAGACTAACGAGCTAAAAAAAATTTTTTTTATCACATATCATGATTTTTAAATATCTAATTTCTATAAAAAAATAATCAATATTTACGCAGGAATTAAGTCGTAATAACCTTTCCCAAAAATAGAGCTCTTAATGGCTTATTCAGATTAGTCCCAGGCACAAGTTTTACCCACCAGTTCAGCAGCAGACTGTCTTGTCTAAACAGTTGACTAATGTTTCATGAGGGCGCAGCAGACAGTGCCAGACCTATTGAGTGGTAAGCTGCCCTGAGCCTCTGCCATTGGCCTAAATAGATTTTGGGCACTTGTCAGGAAGAAAAAAAAAAAAAAAACTAAACACAGAAAACACAAGAGCGTGTCCAGACACACAAACTGAATCAGTGCAGATGCCCATCAACAATCGCTGTCCCCCAAAACACACTGAACCGACTGCACACGGTGGTTTTTGGCTGTCTGGGAAATAAGTGGTAGTGTTAGGAACAAACCATCTCAGATATTGAGCCTAAAACCATTTAAAAGAGTTCGTGAAAGATATATAAATGAATACATGGTTAACAGAAAATAACGAGAAACACAGCTATAATACTGACCTGCAGCAACAGTTCGCCTTCAGGAATCTTGGCCTCCACCGCTCCTGCTGTTTTGCTGTCGTCATCATTTCCACCGGCTGGATTCACTCCGTTCAGGGCGACTGTGGAGAGGGGCAGACAGGGAGGGAGGTGGAGAGAGGCAGACAGGTTGTTTTTTTTTTGTCCTGTGATAATGTTTTGCAAAGCACTCCTGTGGCTGTCAGATTGTCTTATGTTTAGTACACTAAAGATGCTGCATGCACGCCCGATCCCAGCTCATTAAACATTCATCCCATGCAATCTGAAAGTCTAATTCGCCAAATACAGACCTTTTATTTTGACTAACTTGGAGGCAGCTTGGAAACGTGATCTCTAAGACATCAGTGGTGTACATGAGAACGGGAAAACAAATCTCTTGTTATGGTTTCGGTCTCCTGAGAAGGTCTGCGGCCCCAAAGCTGCACAGCACTGTGATGTTTTATGCACTATATGCTTACTTAGATTGACTGAAGCCGTTTAATGTTCGTCTTTCACACCCGTTATACTGAAACAAACTACGTAACTAAAGAGGACCTGAAACTATGTTGACTATCAATTACATATTGGTAAAAAATAACAAATGTATTACTATTACTTTGTTTCCGCTTCTCACCTGAGAGTATTTGCAGCTTTTCTTTGTCTTATCTGATAGTTAACTGAAGATTGTGGGATTTTCTGTTTTTAGAACCAAACAGTTTAAAAGATGTTTCAGCAATTGAGAATATTTTAGACCAATCAATCAATAAATTGAGAGAGTAATCAGCAAATTAATCAATTAAATGAAATTAAAATGACTTTTATGCAACTAATTTCGAAAAAAAACAACTTATTCAAAATGTGTTTTTAAAAAGCATGAAACATGGTTAAATATAAAAGGGTATTCATATGCTCTATATCTGTGGTTAGTGTTATACACCACTACCCATCCCAATCCCAGAATAAGTGAATTTGTATTTCTGTTATTGGAGTTTTGTAGCAGTTTCTTCACAAGAGGACTCCTCTGACTAACATACACTAACATACATTTCTGCCTTTTTGGCAATCAAAGGGAATATATATGTGTATATGTGTAGTTCATATCTCATATAAGACCTGCCATATGTTGTGATTTGGTGCTTTATACTAATTTCTGTACCTTCTTCATCAAAGGTCTACTAAACGGGTTTGAATATAACATATAATATATTATTATTAAATTATATATATATATATATATATATATATACAATTTAATAATAATATATTATATGTTATATTCAAAACGGTTTATATATATATATATATATATATATAAACATTTTTTATATATTTGAAGGAACAAATTGGCCGTCGAGTTTTCAATGATTATTGTATTTAAACATACAGCAGGGATGTTTATTATTAAGGACGAGAAATTATACAAATAATTTTTTCTAATTTAGCCCAAACATGTAGAAAAGTGTGTTTCTGTGTACCAAACAAAATGAGGGGAGAACAGCTTTCCGTCTTTCCCAGAAATGATTTGTTGCCACATTGAAGTGAGACGAGGCGACAGCTCCTTCCGGCGACACTATATCCAGTCTCACCACTCCCCCTGCTCCTCCCCCACTCCCCTCTGCCTCCCCAACCAGTCCGTCATTGGCTCTTGGCTCCAGCTGTTCTCATCCTAATGGGATTCTCCTTTTTCCCAGAGTGACATCATAACTCTTTTTTTTTTTTTTTCTTCCATCGAGCTCTGGTGCTGAAGGCGTGTGAAGCTGTTAGCAGGCTGGTGGGTTAAACGGAGGGGCCACTGCTCGTGTAGGAAAAGTTATGTCCATGGGATGTGTTTTATATGCATGTGTGTAATATTGCATTCAAATAATTAAAAGGCAAGTTTATACATAATACTGCTGTTTTGGAAATCCTCTTGTTTGCAATTTTACCTAAACTAGAGTGAAAAATGGGATATTAATATAACCTCTGTGTATTCACTGCAGAGTGCAGATCAATTCCAATGAAAGCAAAAAACCATTAACATTGCACAGCATTATGTGCAGTGAGTTTCTCTCTGAATAGCTTCCCTGCCATAAAGGTAATCTGTGGACTCTTTGACCACTCGTGGCAATGCAGAGCCATCTTTAGCTGCAGCTCTTTGTGTTGTTTGCGTCACATGTTCTGCCAGCATCCGTCCAAGGATGCCACTGCATGCCAGCGGCCTGGGGGGGGGACATGACACGTGGCTGCGGAATGCAAGTAGAAATGATGCACAGCAGCATTGGATGTGAACGTTTGGATTGTTATGTCAAAACTAATGTTTTAGGACATTCTTACCGCAACTGGAAACATTACATCAGTTCATAGCGAAGAGAGCGTCTTTATTCACTCCCGTAAAAAACAGAAAATGTCTCGTCTTTCTGGTTTCGTTTATAGTAATTGAATCTCCGTGTACATGACTTCTTGACTTTTCCACCGAAACTATAATTGCTCACAAAACAACTGTTCCAAGAAACAGGTTTACTAAGTTATCTGAGAGAACTCTGAGCAGTGACATCAGTCCAGGTTTAAGGGGATTGCAGATAACTCAGAAAAGCTTCTTCTTGGACCAGATCCCTGAGCTTCAGATCACAATCTGTGTCGGGGAAAAAAAAAATGTAAACACTGGCCACGTCTAACAGATGAAAATGTTCAGTTTCATACAACTCCGCAGTCCGACCAACGAGAAGAACGAGAAGACAACTGCAAGCGTCGGCAATTTGCGGTTCGAAAAATAAATTTAAAAAACCACGTTACACGCAATGCTGTTCGGTGAGAGCAGTCGATCATTAACACTCCTTCGGGGAGCTTTAAGTCATATGTACCAACACGCTTCAAATACAAAAGGTCCTGCGACAAAAGCCACTCAAAACGCCAGGATAAACAGCTTCCATATTCATAGTCTATCCAAGTGAATTAGATTATGGCACTGAGAAAAACAACAACTGCTAAGGTTTAGTCCTTCTCAGAGATTATACAGGCATAACTAAATCAACCCCCGTCTCTGGTGCGGTACACAAACGTTGCGCTTCATTCACTCGAACAAGCTTTGCCTCTGAAAAGATTACGTCTGTCACCACAGCGTCAACAGGAAAACAGTTTTAGTGATGCGTAAACATCACTTCTAGGAGGCAGTGCTGACCAACTCAGTGCATCAAATTGATTTTATTTTGTATTAAGTGTTTTGTAAAGGAACTTCAGACTTATACGACAATAAGAATACAAATGATTTACTCGTTACTCTGGTAAGTAATGGATGGCGTGAATAACACGTCTAACGACTGATTGTTTCTCAGTTTCTCCCGAGTGAAGAGTTGCTGCTAATCCTCGAGTTGACCGATATCCGAGTGTTTGGTCAGAAAGCAGTTTGAAGGCATCAGATTTGGACTCCAGCTGACAGCAGATCATCAATTGATTAAGGATAATAAAAAGAGACCGTTAGCCGCAGCCGGTATCATCATACGCATTTGTAAAAATTTTTTTCTAACGTGAGACGATGAACTGCGGTGATGTCATGAGAAAGAGAGCAGTGGTCAAGCACATTAATCTCTGACCCCCGCAGCAGCACCGGGCTGCGACCCGTGATGACCTTCGACCATGAGGTGGATGTATGACATGATTGGGTGACTGGGTTCTGGGTCACATCTTTTGTTGTCTGCAAAGGGGGTTAACAAGGTCCATCTGAGGGGCACGGCGGTGTTCGGAGTGTCAGGGCAGACACTGGATAGCATATGGGCTTTGTGTGGGAGTGAGACATGGCTTGTACCTTCACACGAGACACAGCTTTGGCTGGACACCCCTGACCTTATTCCCATGAAGACACCTTGGATCGACTTTTCGAGGGCCGATGAAAACAATGTGCGACATATTAAAGAAATTGGTGAGGAGATGGCGTGGGCAAGGAAACGCATGTGCTAGACATTTTAGAGTGTGGCGTTCTCGTCCCACAATGAAATGCAGGAGCTACTCACAGCTGGAAAAAATATGTGAAAACGTTGATTCCATGGCTCCCAGGCAGCATGGAAAACAAAGAATAAATAAATGTGGTATACTCAGGGCCTACTGGTTGTTTTGCATTTAATGTCAACGCAATTTCCCCAGTTAAATGCAGTCCGTGTTCTTTGTTGCGTCATCCCCTCCGCTCTCCCTTTGTTTACAGTCTGTCTCCACGATGAGCTATTAAATATCAAAAAGACAAAAGCCAGATGGTGCGGGGAACTCAAGTTAATTAACCATTTTGATAAGTCATTTATCAAGCAACAAAACCAAGGAATTACTGGCTCCAGCTTCTAAAGTATGATTATTTGCTCCTTCTCTGTGTTGCATACATATGGCATATATAATGTTTTTGAACATTGTTAGTCGGATAAAACAAGTAATCTGAAGGTGTCACACTGGGATCTGGGAAACTTTAATGGTACTACTACTTTGCAGCTGAAATGCTAACAAAAAATGTAATATTAAACATTCTTAAAAGTAACAAAAAGAAACATGAATAAATTATTTACCAGTAATAATTCATTTGAAAATCATTTCATCATCAATTATTTCTTTACTAGTTCTAGTTTTGCTATTTGAAATAATGATTTCCATTCGCTGTTGAATTTATATAAATATATATAAATATATATACATATAAATAAATAAATATATAAAAAAAAATATATATATATATATATAAATAAATATATAAATAAATAAATATATATATATAAATATATAAATAAATAAAATAAAAAATATATATAAATAAATATATAAATAAATATATATATATATATATATATATATAAATAAATATGTAAATAAAAAATAAATATATATATATATATTTGCGCATGCATCCATTAGTGCAGCACAATAGCGTTTTGTTTTTTTGTGTACCAACTGCAAAGACTGCACTGTAAACATATCAAGATCAAACTGTATATTCTATGTTAGTAATATTTAGTATGAAGGAACACAGACATTTAAAATGCCAAAAAATAAATACAAAAACACAACTATAGCTAATTTAAAATCTCAAGAGACGTAGTCATTGGCAGGTACGTTGCCTGTGTGCAACATTGGGATGGTAGACAGGAGAATCCACAGAGAAGTATTTTAAAGTTTTAGCTACTTGTGATCATCAAATAACCTTGTCTCAATTTCATAATGTGCTTTCCAAATCAATAGTCTTGATCGCAAAATTGCTAGATTACTATTTTGTGATCATGAGACGATAAGCTTTGAGTTGTCAGCTGCCGATTATTATATTACCTCCGTGTCTCTGCCGGTGAGCACTACATTTTGTCTGTGTGGGTGATGCTGCTGCAATGTGTTTGTGCTTTGGTACTTTACACATCACAAACCGCAGGTACGCAGCAGCGGCAGAAGTGTAATGCAGCCAGAAAAAGTGTGCCAACACAAAGCCTCTTGAACGGCTAGGAGGAGGACAAAGAGCAGATCTTGTTATCAAGCTTCAGTGGGCACAAGTGTACATAATGAAAAATTTACATTCCCACTGCCATCACATACATGTGGCATAACAGTGCTCCGGCAATCGCCCAGAGGTGTTTCCAGTGAATTGCATAGAACAGCTTGGCTTCCCCAAACATGCCTGTCTTTGCATAATGGAGCTCTAAAGTTATTCGACAACAAACAATATAAAAACAACACACTGAATATGACATGGGCAGGTCAGGCCCCATACCCCCCGTGTCCAGAGGAAACCATTTTACTTCTTTTTCTTTCACCTTATTTTGCACAATCAGTGTCAATAATACTTTTTGTGCCTAAACTTTGGTTGGTTTTATCAACACAAATAACACCCAACCTCACAAGAAGTGCCTTGTTGGTGTTGCTGCAGCGCTGCAGTGCAGTGACGGAAAGGAGGACTTTCTGAGTGCTGCAGACGTTGCAGGTCTTCCTCTCGCAGCGTTAACGTATCCAGTATGTGACGGATCAGACCTGACAAACAGCAGTGAGCCTGAAAATCAGTTTGTCATACTTCAGCTGCCATTGGAGCCATTTTTTATATATATATATATATATATATTTTTTTTATACATGGTGTCTGTGGAGGGTAGTGATGTAGCTGGAACCAAGAGGTTTATTATAATATTAATTTCAACTAATCACCTCCAACCATGCACAGTACAGAAAATATCTCCTACTAAATTGTGGGACCAATATTCCGTAACGTGGAAATACCATAACCATCAGAATTTTAATACTACAGAATATCCGCCGTCCGTGCGACTTCATAAATATTACGATAAGGGAGGCTGAAGTAAACTTTTATTAGACGTCTTATAAAGCCGACACCTTTAAAATAACTGCACCTCACATAGAATCCACCATATTTTCCTCCCTTTACGACTTAATGTCTTGGACTGAACTCTTGTAATTACTTGCTGCATCCCACAAACCGAAGAACTGTGTCTACATCTCGGCACTTGCAGAATAGAAATTCAAACGCGTGAACATTAATTTAACAGAGCGAGTTCCACCTGGAAAGCTTTGCCGGTGTGTCAGTTGCTCTCTGTTGGTATTTAGCTCGCTCACGTCGGCCAATACAGCTCATCGATAGTGACAAACACAACCGAGGAGTCAGAGATTGAAAAAACATCCCTGATCTCTCAGCTTCCCTAAATAAGACAATGGTGGTCTCGGATGAATATTAAACACGGTGGACGAAAAGTGCAGAACTTTGACACCAGAAACTGAGGTTTGTGTCCCAGCTTTGAGGTTAAGGCCAGGGTACGATCACGGTTTTGGTACACACATGCTACAGCGTGTACCAAAACCATTGATCGTACCGTGGCCTTAACCAAGAAATGTTGGCGTCTCAAAGCTGGGACACAAACCTCAGTCTCTGGTGTCAAAGTTCTGCACTTTAAACGCCAAACCATCCACCCCAGAAGAACGTGGCCCTTCTTGAACTGGAAAAATACTTTGCCAGTGAACATATTTCAGGCAGGAATTTTGTTCCTTCCTAGAATATAAATTACATATTTTGGGGAGACGGTTTCAGAACGGCACAGAGACGCCAAACCAAATGGAGTCCAGTTGTCGACAGTTTTAGAAGACACATCTTTCTATCCCGGGACTGTGACCCAGAGGCTTGGCTCTGGTCCCGGCGTTCACCATAGAGCCTCCAGCATAAAGCTTACCGACACCGCTGCAAGGAGAGCCAGACCTGCAGGGCTTTATCTTTACTTTGGCCAAAAAACATTCAGCTCGCTGCAAATATTTATCAAATATTTGACCACTTTCAATCCGTCTCTTCATGCTATTTACAACGGGATTAGCAGGGATGTTCTGTGCTTGTGCCGCTTCAATTTCCTGCCCAATCCCTACATGCCATCCTGGCATCTTTCCAGAGCGTTGTTACAGGCCGCCATGTAACCTTGATAACAAAAACAACACACACACGGCGCTGCCAAAAAAAGAGACTTAGCAAAGCGTTTGCAACCAATCACAGGACAGATTGTGGGATAAAGTGTTACTTAGCACCAAAGAGGTGCCGTTAAAACAAACACCAAGTGACACTTTCTCTTGTCGGTCATTACCGAGTTATTTTTAGACGGATGTAGTTGTGCAGACGATGGTTCACAAGGGTCATATAGTGTTAGTACTGGTAGTGGTGGTGTGGAAAATCGTTATTTAGATATTAATCAATTTAAAAACAACAAAATAAAATAAAATAATAACACATCATATGTAAACTGCTGGCTGTTCACACAGTGAGCAGTGCGTATAGTACTCAGAATTCACTCTACCTTCAGGTCACATGGGACAACAATAGCAGTCTCAATCATGAAACAGTGCTATATTTGGACAGCATTAACCCAGCATTAAGCCGGTAGAGGGGGGGTTGTGGGGGGGTATCGGACCACGGTGACAGGGACCCGTGGTGTTGGACATCGTTGCGTTAATGCTGACGACTAGAGGACACGCCCCTCCCATACTGGTGACGTGGTGGAAGCGCTGCAGTTTATTTTGGATCCGTGCCAGGACCGTTTCAAAGCGCAGGCGGTCGGGACGAGAGCAGAGTAAAGAATTACCTTTACGGCCGAGGTTACACTTCATTTCTCTTACAGAGTAATTTACTGCGGGTTAACACGGCCTGCTGGGTTTGTCTTTTTCTTTGTCAAACTGCCTCTTGTGAATGACTGACATACAAAATAAATTTGAAAATGGACACCTACACACAGCAATCTGGGACCTGATTTCTAACACGGAACATAAACTAAAATAAATCTCATGTATTCATGGCTCAACGCCAACCCTACAGTGAGCGCACCATGCTTGGCTGGAGGGACGGGTATAGGATTATGGGATGGGAGAAAATAGTTTGCTTTCAGATCAAGTATTCATATAGCTTTTTTTTTTTTTTTTTATACGTCTACATGTGTGTATATCTGTATGAACTGTATGTCTCTGAAAATGCATAAACATATTTGACAAATTAGCTATCTCAAGTAGGCTCAACAAAATAAAAAGAACATAGTTATTTCCTGTACTAACGTAACAAACACTTCACCTGATTGGATAAACGTGGCTACTTGCTGGTCTGTTATTGGTAATTGCTTCTGATGAAATATAACTCTCCACCAAAATATCCGTTTCTGAATCAGTTTGAGATGAGGAAAAAGCCACGCAGTTTCAGAATCATGCTTCATTTTTCATGTTAGACCAACACAACAGGACACTATATGCGTCCTAGTTTGTGAGAAAAACTGGTTCCAGTAATAAGAGTTTTGCACCATAAACCATAACAAAAACCATAAGAAAACATAGCAAACAAAAGTTGCAAGTCAGGATGCAGATACTGTGTGTGTGTGTGTGTGTGTGTGTGTGTGTGTGTGTGTGTGTTCTTTACAATCTAGTGCAAAACGTGTCAAATCTAAATAGGCCTGCATCACATTTTTCCTACTGTGCCAATCACAGATCAACCTGAATTCAACTGTTTTTTTTTAGGTGAAATAATGTTTTTACCATTGAATGTATTGGACTTGCTGTTTGCAGTGCATTGGAGAACACTTTCCACACTAGCAGGTGAGAAAAGTAACTAAGTAGCATTTACTCAAGTACTCTACTACAGTACAATTTTGAGGTATTTCTACTTTAATTGAGTATTTTTATTTAATGCTTCTTTATACTTCTACTCCACTACAATTTGCAAGTATTTTTTATAACTTTAGTTACTTTGCAGATTGAGATTAATATTACAAAAAATATAATCAACAAAATAAAGGATGATGTATTATGATAACAATATTAAACTGCATTGATCCTGGCGGGGAACTTACAAACTACTTTTGTACTTTTACATAAGTAAAATGTTGGATGCAGGACTTTTATTTGTATTTCCACACTTTATTATCGCTCCTTTAACTTAAGTAAAAGACCTGAGTACTTGTTCAGCAGTGCCATTTACAACTGGTGTATTATGATTTAATTTATGAGAAAATGTTTGAAATTGGAGCTCTTTCTTATAAAGCTTTTATGCGTTTTGTGGTCTTGTGTTGATGCTGGATTGAATGAAAAACACAGCAGCGTTAAAAACATCCTCAACATTACACAATTTGTCTGGATCCCAACCTGCATCAAACATGTCAAAAGAATGTGACAAAACAAAACCGCTGCACTTCACCGATTCCATTTCTACATCCCCTCACTGTGCAGGACGGAGGGCAGCAGAGTGCATGTGTGTGTCAGCATGTACACATCCAGCCGCACACTGTACAGTACAGTGCATGCATACAGTGTGTGTGTGAGTGTGTTTGTGTGTTAATTATTCTACCAGAGTGTGAATGGCAGCAAGTAAATATAGAACGTTTCAACTCCTTCACCCCCCAAACACTGCAGTAAATGAACACGCGATGCACACATACCACCCCCACATCCACTAACATACACATGGATGCACGCAACACACACACACACACACACACACACACACACACACACACACACACAGCCTCACATATAGAGGCTGAACATGAACACGCGGTCACTAATGCAGGGGGGAAAGCACGCACCCTGTGCTGCTTTCGTGTCTCCCGAGGTTTCTCAATCACATGGTTGCATATTTGCTTATGAGAGGCGATCCAGAGAGGTGGGAGGAGGAGGAGGAGGAGGAGGTGAGGAGTGATGGGATTTGGGCAGAGTAGCGTGGGGAGGGGTCACTACTGATTACCAGGTTTTTCTCTTTGGTGGCCTGCATTCCTCGCTGTGCCGTGATCAGCGGGGCTGGGGGATGGTGGGGTTAAGCCCTGTAGGGGAAGGACGGAGGGAAGGACGAGCAGGGAGAGGGAGGGAGGGTGGCAGGGTCGTCATGAAGGGATGACCCACTGCTGATCATGTAGCCCACATAGCTCTGCCTTTCATGTGAGTGCAGATAGATGGCCCACAGGAGTTAGGGGGAGGGGAGGTGGCATTTCAAATAACAAATCATTGCCCTCATTCAAATCAAACCCGAGATAGGTATCATGACATGTCACAAGACTTTGCAGCTTACATAACCAATCCTGGAGTAGCAGCGGTGGCGGCGGCATGCTATGGAAATGTTGTCAGACTGCAGCTCTGACAGACATTTCCAGCTGTGTGCCAATTCTATGCGTGCCGTGTCATTGCAGCGATGTATGCACATTAATTTCATTAAAACGGGAGTTATTTGGCCTCATTTTCTCTCCGACATCAGGCCTGTAGCAGCATGTTCTGCAGATGTACCCACAGCGAATTAATTTGAATTGATTGACATGAATTCCGCCGCATTATCTGCCAATAACCCTTTTTGCAAAAACAGCGAAGTGACATTTTGAAAGAAAACAAGAGATGCAGGATACTACTTCAGCGTGTTTTTTATTCAAATCAGCCTCCAGCGTGCACATCGACTGTGTACAGCAAAGCTACATTCTACTAGGATCAGAATAGTGTTTTACATAATTCATTTTCTATATTCATGTCCTGATCCAGCGGGAGTTGCGTAATGTGTGTGCTGTGCAGGTCCATGTTTGCCGTCTCTCTATTAATGGAAGACACTTTAAGCCGGTGCTTTTATAATAGATATAATGGTCTCCCTTATGGAAACTTGTGAAAAATTAATTTCTCCTCCACTGCTGCTGGAAGGCCATACAGTACAAACAGAATCAAAAGTGTTTCACTGTCAATATCAACTGCCCACATTTGCCATTCCTCAATAACAAAACATTTGTCAATTTATCAAAAACAGGAGAAAATCAGGTAAAAAAAATGCAAGACTTTAGGTATGAATTAATTTATATAATTACCATCTTAGGGAACATCTAAGTCTTGTTTTCTCCTCACCTTTCTCTTTACATTTACATAATAAAAGCATTTTCTGAAGCTTCATCAGCACAAGCAGATCTTGCTTAATGTTGTTTAAAAGCATTAAAATATTTCTTTTAAATTCTAAGTGCCTCTGTAAAACTTTAAAAAATATTCAAGCAATACACTGCTTTGTTCAGAGATGGAAGACACATTAAAAACCTTTACTCAAACCTGCAATGGCTACATTAGCAAGTGTTTTCTGTAAATACGATGCTGACAAAGTTAAATTAGGCGACAATGTTAGCCATGTGTTGCTGATTTGCTTATCCAGCAGACACAGAGCAACATTCATTTTGGGCTTTATGAATGCAAATCGAATATTCACCGTCCTTATAGCTCAGTTTTGGTCTGTACCAAACATCTGGCTCTCTAGCGTGCACGATGCTCCACTATGTTCACCTGCTACGCACTAACTTTGTCTTCCTGTTGTTTGGTGTTGGACAGGTAGTGTACAGTGTATATATCAAAGATTTTTACTAACTACAGCTGCCAGCTATGTCTGGAAACGTCGCTGATGGGAATGGTGACAGTCAGCCCAAAAATTAAAACTGCAGTTCGTAAAATGGGAAAAAAAAAAAAAAAGAGCTAAAAGATGCTAAAAACCATTCTGAGTCAGCCTACAAGAGGAACATCTTCCACATTACACAGTCATTTGACCCATTGTTTATGTATAAATGTTTGTGTAGCTTTAGTGTAAACTGTGCTGAACGTTACACATTACAAAACAGTACAACCTTATGAAGCATGTGGGCATCAAACACTAGTGGAAATTAGTTCAAAAGTCGTACACCTAGGAAAATAGTCCAGTTTTTAATTTCTTTTATTGAGATTCTGTTAAAACCTGAATCAATATGCTTTACCTTTTCGAGTATTCCCACACTAGCCTGCAGAGTCAAACACTCAGCCAACACCAAACCACAGCAAAGTGAATCCCTCTGCAGTCACAGGGATTATTTCTCCTAATCTCCATCTATATTTACAAAAGAGTATCTGAAAGAGCTGCAGTTCCCTTTAACAACAGGCATGCTGTTATGATAAAAAAATAAATCATAATTACATACCCTGTACCACTACAGGTTTAAACTGTGATCCATGAACTACAGTGTTATGTTGAGCTCTGAGCACAATAATGACCATCTGACCTCCATCTGCGGTGGGGGGGGGGCTGGTTATGCAACAACAGTCACATGTTGGCAGGCTTGATTCTTGCAGCCTGCCTCGAAAACTTTCCAGAAGAAGACGAGGACGAAGAAGAAGACGAAGAAGAAGAAGAAGATGAAGAAGAAGAAGAAGACGAAGAAGAAGACGAAGAAGAAGGCGAAGAAGAAGACGAGGACGAAGAAGAAGACGAAGAAGAAGACGAGGACGAAGAAGAAGACCAAGAAGAAGACCAAGAAGAAGAAGACGAGGACGAAGAAGAAGACGAAGAAGAAGACGAAGAAGAAGAAGGGTGTGAATGAGGGCAGCCAGGAAAAGGAAAAGGGACAATCAAGGCGTTTGGCTGCAGTCAATGGGGACTCTTCCAAGAAACCCAGGAGAGCCTTTATTGGCTTAGTTGTGTCACCCAGGATCTTGTCAGGTTTTTCTCCAACAAACACCTTAACGTGGAGCGATCCTCCCTATGGAGGCTGACATCTGCTGATCTGCTGGAATTAAATATTACATCTGTAATGGTAACGCTGTCGTACCTACTGTAGGGCAGGTTTTGAGATCATATTAAAGATATTAACTGCATTTGATGGAATTTCTTTTACTTTCCCTTTTCAATGTGAAATAAAAAAAAGAAATAGATGAAAAAGTTGGTAAGAAAAACACACATTTAAGAAAAACAAAATGAAACCCTGGTTGTGTTGAAGCAGCTTTTAGAAGCCATATGGATCTCTGCATACACTGTACAGGGTGACTTGTACTTAAGCCATTTGTTTCACTGTCAGCATAACTTAATTTCAAGATAAAATACACCGTTAAAACAATGTATCCATTGCAAACAACACTAAGGGTCTGAAGGCCGGCTACAGCAGTTGATCCATATTCAAAACGCTATAGTTTTTGGCACGTGGGAAACCATCAGCAAGACCGTGTATCACGTCAACGGTGCAAACAAACTGGGGACCCTCTCTTGAAACAATGGTGCATAGCGGTCAAAATCTGTAAAGGCCACCTTTAACATTTAGAACATAGCAACCACCTCAAGAGTGTTGAGAGCTGCAAGCATTTGAACTGCTCGTCCACAGGTCGATAAAACTCAAGCATATCGTGTACTTTTGACATTTCCAGCAATAGGACATAACATGTTCAGCCTATGCAGAGCATGAATGTGCAAATCTATGTTTATCTGGCCATTAGTTTCTTTTATTAGTTTCTTCATGGGACAAATAGTTGGAGCCTGAAGGTGGAACGAGAGGGAAGGTCAGGGGATCTTCCAAACAATTAGAGAATTAAATTGAATATCCAAACCACATTTTATGGCAATCTGACCATTCGATACGTCTCTCTGTAGCAGCGTTTGACAAATCGACTGGAAACTAATACTAACAAGCATATCAGTGATTCTCCACACCAAATTATCTGTGACAAAACTAACACTGCTGGAAACATTGCATGTGGCCTTTCGGTGCAGAACTCTTACAAAACCACCAGTGATGTGGTGTGAAGCTTTCAGCGCAAAGTGTAAATCGTGCAGGATATGCTGCCGTTGACAGTTGGACGTGACGCGTATAAAAAGAAAAAAAGACACATGGACAGCCAGCCTTACAGCCAGAGGGCCACAGGGACGCAAAATAATTCACAGACACATTATTTCCATATTCAACTCAACAACTAGCACAGTTCTGTTGTCACGCACGGAGCATAAACGATCCAAAAAGGCAGACAACAGCTGAGAAGATGGTTCTTGTGGCTGAAGGCCGCCTCACAGCCAGAGTGGGGTAATGATCCCGGTGTGATCGGTTTTAAGAGAGTTAACGCCCCTCTCCTCGGACTGGCTGAGAGGGACGAGCCCATTGTGGCTCCTGACAATAACAAAGATGGCAGCTGGGCTGGATAATACCGTCAACCAGATTAACTGGGCTCTGCCGGGGCTTTGTTCAACTCCTACGATATATTCAGTTACACGCATAGCCACGACTTACTTGACGAACTTCAAATAAGCCTCACTGAAATTATTTTTTTGAAGTAAGGAAAACTCTCCCCAGCGCAAAGCATTTCCAACGCATTTTAATATTGCATGTGGGTGAGCCTCCCTTAGTGTTTAACAGCTCTTCTAAATATCCAAACAGAGCAGAGAGTTGAAGCAATGGCAGCGTTCCCAGAGTGTATTGGAGCTAAGTCGTCGCGCCGCAGACCACCCACTTTAGGATGCCTCCGACAAGCAGGATTTGCGCTGTTTACATACAACAATTATGGCTGACACAGAGGCGGCACGAAGCGATAGGCCCTGGGGGTCCATCGGAGCTTTCTCTCGGGGGAGCTGCTTTCTTAATGTAAGAGCCCTGAGCTCGTTAATTACTTAGAGACTGTCCAGGAAGTAGGCTAATGCAGTTAGACAAGAGGGCTCGTCCATAGGCTACACTTTGACCTATTGGTACTGAAATCCATGATCCAATGTTGTGTTTCATTACTAAATCCCTCCCACAAGCCGAGTAACCAGAGAAGACTTCTATATGTTATTGAATGGGAGTATTACATATTTCTCCTTTTGATAGCTTTAAAGCGGTAATAATAGAAAATAGTCAGAAGACAAAAAAGACGCAAGTGTGGGCTTCACTTTGTCTCTCAGGGCATCAAAAGCCTCTACATATACACAACATATGAACCAAGCTGCCGCACAACACACACACAAGCACACGCAGAATAAAAATATGAAACGCATGTTCTACATCCGCCCAAAAACGCACTGATATCAACGGCGCTGTATCCTATCCGTCTCTTCCCTAAACAGCCATCTCAAAAAACCCGCTGCCTTAAACAAACACTGCTCTGCCTCCATTTCATAAATTCTTTAAACTCCGGGGTTTCTCTCAATTATTCATGCTTCAAGAGCATCCGGCGGCCGCATTGCAGTATTCTCTTTGAAAGATCACCGCCTAAAATAACAATGTCTTCACTCTGCATAGTGGAGAAGACGCACACATCCATCCATTGGCATGCAACTCTTTCCGATGCTTTGGCGTACAGTTTTAATGGACGCCAGGCAAAGCTCCTAATCCGGGAATAAGTGATGCACACACATACACATACACATACATGGGTCTCAATGAAATATTGAGGGCTTTTCCCTTGGATGAAATCATCTGAATAAGGCGGCGGCTGGTCGCTCTTCTCTTGCTGCGGTGGTCTCCACATCTCTGGTTGATGAGATGAGCCGTGAGATGTGGGGAAACACATCCAGCACAAATACAGAGCGAGCAGCTCGGCTGTTGTGACATTCTCGTAATAGTCGCAGGGACCAAAGCAATAACTAGGGGCATTTGGGGGCAGCCGCCCACTTTAAACTGCTCCATCCTGTTTGAAATGTTTGAATTTATCACAAGCAACTCTGCCAAGAGCTGCTGGGATTTACTCCATCAATGTTGGGGAAATCTTCATTTGCTAAGCTGACCTGAGTGAAGATCGACCCATTTTAATTTTAATTCAATGGAGAGGTTTGTCCAGGTCTAGCCTAATGTGAAAAGCTGGAAGAAAAACAAACCGCTCGCTGCAACTGTCTTATTGACATATTGTCTTATCCACCAATCCGTTTAAAAAGAAGGGTGAGCTGGCGTTTTATTCAGAGTTAGAACAGTGGTTCGATTCAATGCAATATCTCGTGAAAAGGTTCTTCCACCAGTCTTTCTGAAGAAGCAAAAGGTGTTCCTGGAGTTTACTATTCATATTCTGAGATAAATCGGTATTCACTGCAGCACTAGCTAATGGAATTTAATTTCTTGTGTAAAGTTAAACATTTAATATTGTTGACATTCATAAAACCAAAGCTCCTTAGTCCACAATCTCCACCCACACACTCATTTCATGTCATTATTTCCAGCTTTCCATCTGTAATCTCTGCTGTGTTGAGAAAACATATATCCCCTCCAGCTCATCCTGTCCTACCCGGCCACCTGCAGAAGGGAATGATGTTTGACCCTTGTTGTAAGGCCTCGTGTAAAAAAAAAAAAAAAGGTTTTCCATCAATGACAGGCCAAATGTTACGGGCTGGATTTTCAGGCATTGCATTGTTACAGATATTTCTTACTTCTGGAACAGAAACTATAAATTCTGGTTTAACTTTGGCTTAAATGTCCTGTAAAGGTCCAAGAAAGAGCTCCAACACCAACTGCTCCTTTGCATTAATTTCATTAAGATTGAAATAAGACAACTGTGGGGTTAATGGAACATGTATTGCCCCTCCACACCCCAATTTATGATGGAGCTAGGCTAGCAGTTTCCCCCTGCTTTCAGTCTTTGTGCTAAGCTAGGCTACACATGTTGCAGACCTCTCTCTCTGTCTCTGTGCGCTGGACACAAACAGTAGCTCATTAATTTGATATTGATCTTCTCGGAGTTTCATGGCACACAAGATGATTTCCCAAAACTGCCACATTAATTGGAAACAGGTTTGCGTGACAGACGGGATCAATGCATCCATGTGACTGTTCTTATGCATAGGAGTCCACCTAATAGCAAACACATTAAGAGAGCTTTCAAATGCATGATGTGGGATGTGACAAATAAGCAGCGGCCCAGGTTTGTCACAACACAGAAGGACACGAAGTAACACTAGCGGCTATTCCTGTTATGTACCAAGCAATAGCGATTCAGTTCACGTTCTCTAAAGTAGAGCATTTACCAGAGAAGAAGTTCTTGGCTCGCAGGTAGCTGACACTCAGGCGGAGGATGGAGAGCTTGTCCAGACTGGCGGTGACCTCCTCGGGGAAAGGCAGCAGGCTGGCCAACCGCTCCAGCTCCCCGTTCAACCTGTCTCGATGTCGTTTGGACGGGTTGGACTTGGCTCCTTCAGCAGTTGCCTGCTTCACCCTGACAAAGAGAATAAATGGAGAAGAAGAGGTCACGACAAAATCCTTTAGGGCCCCTCGGCCACCAGGGGACCCCCAAACAAACTTAAAATGTGAATTCCATTTAAGTTCCTTTCGTTCTCGTGCTGAGAGGACATTTTGACACCACATTTTGGGAGTTCTGTGACAGATTTTGAGATTATAGCAAATACACCTGGGTGGTCCTATAACAGATTTTTTATTAAAATGTTGAATTCTTATATTTTTTTATCCACTATACCAAAATTTGGGATTATATCAATACATTGTGGAGATGCTAAACAAATTTTTTCGGGGTGATTTGAAAGTTTTATAAGAAAGTTAGAAAGGGTATTTAAAAAAAAAAGAAGGTATTTTGCATAGTTTTGTTATTTGCACTTTCCAGAAGAATGACACAGTACAGTTTTAAATTTTTTTAAATGAACTAATTTAAAAAGAATGTGTGTGTGAGTGCTATTTTTAGCAACCCAAAATCATCTTTAGTTGACAGCATGTTGATCCAAGCGAGTGCTCAAAATTAATTTGCACTTTAATTTATTAAAATAAAATAATTTTTGTGTGCCGGTGGCCCAGCATTTCCAAAGACATCAAATAAATCAAACTAAATTTTGGGAAAATGTGTGACAGTGATGCACAACAATTAACATTTCTTACTCAGAATAATCATCATAAAGCTGCAATTAAGAGTTGGAATAAGCAGATTTTGCAGTCTGGGAAAAGAAAAATTAATATTTCTACAAAAACATGATAATTTTAAAGCTGATAGCATCTACTGGAGGTCGATATTTAAAAAAATACAACACATGTACTGCAGGAGGCGGATTACCTTCAGTATTTTAATTAGTAATTATTTTATTTTATATATATATATATATATATATTTATTAGAATCATGTAATACAGTAGTTATACAACATTTATTAATTAATACAAAACAGTGCGCCTCACTATGAGAACTCACTTAAAAGTCTTAAAGAAAAAAAAAAAAAAAAGCATATAGTAAAAATGAAATAAGGTTTTATTGATATTTTTTTTACAATAATTAATCCAAAATGTTAATATGTTACACTGTCAGAATACAGAAAACAATTATCCCTTCCCCTTGGGAGGTCAAGTTTTGCCAAATTGACCAAATATGTTTATTCTCTGATGCTGCACATAATAGTCCGTTTAATGCAGCAAGAATTAAAGACAAACTAGTTATGTCCAAATTATGAAACACAGTAGTCCAGAAATGAGGAGGAGTTTTGTTGGAAGTAAATAACTTTAAATAAACACACTTTATTTGAACCAGACACACAAAGAATGCCAATTAAAAAAATGTAGAAAGAAATCAGTTGACATATTTGTGGGAGGATATATGTTACATCTTAAGTGAACCACAGACTTTATTTTAGGCATAAAGTAAAAAACATTGGATAAAAAAAAAACCCAGGACAAACTCAACAACCAGGGTTGTAATGATATACCGCTCTATGAAAGCTGCCGGTTATCATACTGTGTACATTTGCTTACTATGGTATTGAAAAAAACTAACGTGTGTGTGTGTGTGTGTGTGTTAGGTACAGACAGGAGCATCTACAGTATATGTTAATTATTAATAATCATAGGACATTATTTTAAAGGCTCACCGATGATGTTATTTTTCATTATGTAGTGAATTTAACATGCTATAGTTCTGCTAACATAAACTAAACTAACTCGCTTTAGTTATATAACATATCATAGTTTCATGCCATTTTTTAAAATCACGTTTATAATTCTGTTCTCATTACTTTAAGGTCCATTGTAACTGATAATAATAATAATAATAATAATAATCATTCATTGTTTTTTGGTTTCTAAGATAATCATTTTACCCTTAATAAGTTCCAAGTTAATGACCATTGAGTCATCATCAATTACAAAGAGATTTTGTATTGACAGCAGAGTCTATAGCAACATTTCCCAAACTGAGGTCTGGGATCTCGCAAGAGATCTCAACATAAACTGGATGATTTACAAGAAAAAAGAAAAACGCACATTTCTGCTTCGTCATAAATAGTGACGAGCTGTGCCTCTTCAGGCCTGTGAGAAGTATTCACATAAGAAGAAACTCCACTGAATAACCTTAAAAGGAGGCTGTAAGCAGAAAATGCTTCTTTGAAAAAAAAAAAAAAGGATCACAAGCTCCTTTGGGTCTCCACTGATCCACACAGCCTTCTCATGGCAACACACAGATATGAACATAACATATAGGCCTTTTTCACAGAATTCAAAGACATTTTGACTTGCAACAATAAAAATTTTTTTTAAAAAAGGTGTAAATAAGGAAAATAATAATGGCTGAATTCTATTTAGCTGCTTTGACACCAGGGTCCTGGTATCGTGCATTCTGGCACACTGTCACTCACAGGGACAGATGAATAGAGCGGAGCCCTCGTTAGTGTCATTAGTAACACCTGGGCAAAATGTGTGCCGTGAGAGGCCTAGTGTTGTGTGTGTGTGTGTGTGTGTGTGTGTGTGTGTGTGTGTGTAACCTACTTTCCAGTCCGTTTGTGTTTCTTCATATAATATAGAGAATAAGGGGCCAAATCACTTTCTCATATATATATATATATAAAAATAAATATATATATATACATATATATATATAAATAAATATATAAATATATAAAAATAAATAAATATACATAAATAAATATAAATATATATATAAATAAATATATATATATAAATAAATATAAATATATATATAAATAAATAAATGAAAAGTAAGCATTTTCTGTTTCTCTGCAAAAGTAATTTGCTGTTCAAAAGCATCACTTATATAGGGAGACATTTAACAGAATCAGAATGAAGAACTTTTTTTTTTTTTTCTTCACACAAACAAACATTAACAATATGGCAGCTCATGTGCCATTACTGTTCCTAATTTATACACACCGACACATTTTACCACTGGACATAAATATATAATCTAGCTTCACTTCAGTGATGGACGCCACTGTGCTGCAGCGCTGGTAACTTGTGTGCGTGTGTGTGTGTGTGTGTGTGTGTGTATGTGTGTGTGTGTTCTAAATTCTAATTCTAAGGAATTATCATGCACTACATTTCTGCCTTAAATTTCTCACGGATTAACGCATTTAAGATGGATCAAGTTCCCCTGCCTGTAGCATGTCTCACTCGCAGGTTGACTCATGAATTATTTATCAAAAATGACTTCATTAATAGAGCAGAACCTAAAGCAGCGAGTTGCAGTCCTTTTAGCAGCAGGTCAATAATGTCCTCATCAGGCAGCAGAAGCTGTCAGACTGGCTGCTGTGTTTTACTGTGCACAGTTTGGAGCTTTTCCAAAGTCGGTCACATATGATCACATCACAGAACAAAGACGACCCAAGGGCTTGCTTTGGATTCACTGTCTAGATGTGCATGTTACTTAAATGTTTGGACCTTATTTGTATTTTAACATTGGCAGGGAAATGGCGTCAGTTTGACGCTGCACGAATATGACGTCACACCATAACACTGCAACTGACTTTATAATAACAACACTGTTCGTCTTTATTTATGATGTTTTCATCATCAACGCTGAGGATTTAATCTAATGCATGATGCAAAACGTGTGTGGGTGTTTCAGTCAAGTCAAAGCCCTAAAACGGGTCAATCTAATAAAATGTTTTAAAGAGTCCGGGCATTCATATTTGTAGCATATTAGGCCTAACAAATACATGGTTTTATTAAGAAACGACCGATCGTTTAATACCCTAAACCAATCAAAAACAACTTGGTGAGAAAAAAAAAGAAAAAAAAAAAGGTCCCTCTGATCCTTCCGAAGGGCGTTTTGACAGAAAATGGCGCAACACCCCGCGTGAGGGTCCCGGTGACTCAGTGACATTAAGAAGAAGAAAAAAATCTAATAAAAAAGCCTAAAAATTTTAAAAAAAGTTGTGTGTGGCTTTTGTTTATTTGCACGATTATGTTACAAATAGCTCAATAAATAAATATAAGAAAACCAAGTATTGAAGGTTAAAATCAGGCCGCAGTTGCAGGCCTGCAATAATCCGCAGGCATTAAAGCAACGCACAGATAATGTCCACCGCATTATATTTCAATATAGAACCTAACGAAGTATCCTATACAACATACATAAATATGCATCACCTCACAGGTGCATTCAAATGTATTGACGTTAAGAAGCAAACGAAATCTTCAATAAAATCCATTTTCTAAATCGATTAAGAAACGGGTTTCTTTAAAACGTATGGTTGCAGGTTTGTGCATTTAGAAACTAACATCACAAGCTCTGCAGGTCGATTTTACATTTCAATACGAGGGAATTTTTTTATGAATATGCTATTATTGGAATTAACAATAAACATTAAAATAATGTACTTACGCTCTCTGGACTGGTTTTCTCCTCTTGCGTCCTGCATACATGACGACTCTTCTTATATAAGCCTCTGATGAATCCCTCAGAAATACACAGAGACTCTTTCTCCGCTACATGTAAACCACCAACAATATTGTGCCGTAATCCTCCAGATCAAGAATGTAAACACATTCCTAATTTTAAAAAAATAAAAAATAAAAATATGAGAAAACAAATTAAAAAAATAACACCGAGCGAAATAAGTTCGCTCGAGCAGGACGCCTATTGCCTCGTTTTTTTTTTTAATTAATTTTTTTATGGGCCGCTCCACTTATGAGTTAAATCACAGTCTGCAGGGGAGAAAACAAACAGGAGACTCAGCAGAATCCGATCCGCTAAAAAAGGACCACACAGAAAAATAATAAAACAGTTGCTGTCCCATTAGCCCTCACAGAAAGATGAAGTTGTTCCAAGTAAAAAGGCGATGTTGAGTTCTCATCCTCATATAGAAGAAAAAGGATGAAATGATCAGAGAAGAGACTCAGTCCGCAGAGAAATCCTCCTCATCATTCCTCCAGTTTATAAACACGGCAAAACAACTTCAAATAAATGTAGAGAAAGCTTCGGATATTTTACATTTTATAATCTACATCAGTGGTGCACTCCAATTAGCGTCGGACATGAGCTGCAAGGGGGGAGAGGGGGGGGGGGGGGGGGGGGGGGGGGGGGGGTAACGGGTGCGCGCATTCCACTGGCGGGCACGCCCGACACAGATTTCTGACAGGCGCGCGCTCAAGAAGCTTCTTATAAATTACAGCACAGCGGCAGGAGGTTCGCGCGGGCACGTGGGAGAGTCTCCTGGAAACACAGGCAGAGTGTCCACGCCGGCGCGTTCACGAGCAAGTCCCACCGTCCAATCAGCGCTCAGATGAGAGATGGAGGTTTATGTTGAGCCTGCGTGGCCCGTGCTGAATGTGGGTCAGGGGTTAGACTTTTAAATAATGTAACTGAATTCATTTCAACATTCAGGAGAACTCTCTGTTACCTGCAGTGAGGTTCGCTGCTGATGCTGGGAAATAAGAACCTGCAGTCAGTAATCAGGGGGGAAAACACACAATGCTAATTGATCTGCAACAGAGTTGTTAAAAGTATTAGGATTTAAAGAGACCACAATTTATATTTTTGTCACAATGCAAACATACAGAGGATTATCACCTGAATATGCAGCTCCTCTCGGCTTAACGGAGCTTTATATTGAGTTTTAGCTTATTGTTTAGCTGTCAGCCTACAATGCTGCTTCACTCTCGTCGCTCTCACGGTGTCTTTTGGCCGCAGCAGGCAGCTGTTTTCAGTTTTTTTTAAAAAGCTCTAAAAAGCCGCTTTACACTGCCTGCTCAGAAGCAAACGGCAGACAGACACAGTAAGAGATGGTGAACTTATGCCTAGTGGAGCATTTAGCAGCTAAATAGCCAGATGTTTCCCTCAGGAGTTGATAAGAGACCAAAAACAGAGCACAAAGAGAGTGAATATTGGACTTACATTCTCCAGGTAGCCATCATGTCTTCAGGAAATATTCCTTTTTCTTCTCAAGAAGACGCGGTCATCATGCAAATTAAAAAGAATAAACGTTGATTTGATGTTATAAGTATTTTCACAGCAGACAGTTTGACATTTCAGAAAAACGGCAGGTGGAAATAACATTTAAAAAAGGCTGCGTTTCATTTAGGATTTCTTGGAATTGTGCATGCTGGCTCACCGTCAGGGCTTACTGGGACAATGATGGAACAGAGTCATCATTCATGTTATTGATTTCACCTGTGCGTTTCCTATTATTACCAGTCTATTGCTAGAGAATTCGCTGCATCACAATAAACAGCATGCAAACGTACCTGCAAGAGTCCCTTTGGTCCGTTTAGATGCTAGTGTGGTCAAGTTTTTATATTTCAAAATGTTTCATCAAATGATTGCAATAATGCAAACACACAAAGGCAAACCTAAGACAAGGTAACATGTATTCATGATATACGTGCACACATTTTTTTTTTGTTGCATTTCTAAATACTCAATGACTACAAAAAAAAATAAAAATAATGAAAAAAAAAAAAAAAAAAAAAAAAAAGCTGCCTTTTTATTACTTACAAACCAATTAAAAAATAATAATAATATGTACACAAAATAAAACTGTAAAACTGGTAATCCTACACACCAAGTCACCGTTGTGTCAAGCATTATTATGGGATTTGTTGAAAAAAATGTAATAAAATCCCACAATTATGCTTGACACAACATTGCCTTTATGAATCCCCCCCCCCCCCCCCCCCACCCCTACTGTATAAACATACAATTTGTTACAGACATATTTCATTTGTCAGTTCTCTGAGTCACTGACACAGCATTTGAACTTTAATGTTGTGAAGTAACATACAGAAAATATAACTGAACAGTTATGTTAACAGTTAATAATTTCAATAATTTGCCTTGGAGAGACTTGGACTTCAGTCTAATCTTTCCAGCTTGTGTGAAAACAGAGATGCAGAGATTTAACACAATTGTGTTGTGGCAGCAGACAAAGACACGTCGAGATGCTCAGCTATGGAACCGCATACATTGAGTCACATGACCTCATGAGACCCCCTTAGGGTGCTGAAGACCCCCACAACACATGTAGAAAGAAAACTAGGCCAACATACTGATAGGGTTGAATTGTAGTAGACTTAATTTATTTCATTTTATTTGTAAATCAGACCTCTCCTCCTTTTCACAGTGACCTACTGTGTATCTTTATTGTGTAGCTTAAAGTCACCAAACATGGTGATGTTGGTCCGTCCTTTAGTCAGTCAAAGATCTTCTTCCAGAGAAACATATCTTAACAATTCTCCAAAATTTGGTTTGGATATTCAAGGTTCCCAGAGGATTAACACTTTTATATTCAACACTTTGTGGCCTTTTCTTTCTCTCCTCGGTTTCATCCACTTAAAACAAGATTTTAGGCGCATGTGGATGTGAGCAATTAAATTCAGTTTCTTTCATCCCCTTTAAAACCGTTGTGTGTATGTATCTGACAATATAATATAATATTTATTGACTTTGAGATGAACCATTTGGAACAACTTTGGCTGATATACATTTTTGTTTTCCTTCTCAGGCACGTCTATGTGTTATCAGGTGCCAAGTCCGATATATCAGAGCTTTCAGAAAATTGCAATTTGTAAAACTTTGCAAAATTTTTTGACGGTTTGAACCGTTTCTTTCAGGAAGTAGCGGTGTTAAAAAAGTACAAATGTACAACAAACCAGATAAGTATGATCATAGTATTTTTAGTGGATAATGATGTCACTTGAAAAACAGCACCATGAGAAAGCTGACTACTTACAAGATTAGGAGTAAGGAGCTAAATTGTAAACTATAATGAAGGTTAACATAAAAATGCAGTTAAGTGCTTGATTGTATATAAGAGACGCTTATTTTTTTATCAAACATGTATGCTACTGTGTTAGCATGAAGCTAACTCTCCTTTTGGCCACTTCTTCCTCGTTCCTCAATCTCTGATTGACAAAACCTTCAACACATGTTTATACCTACAACAGATAATACTTTTATTATTATTTATGGTTTGACATGCAGTATTGGCTAGACAAGAGCATTTTTTTCTGAACGCCTCAGTCCGATCCTTATGTCTCATCATCGCGTTTAACCGTAGTTGTCTTCTTCTCGCCCTTCTATTCTGACACCCAACAACAACAAGATGACATTTTGGATGTGTGACTTTAGCCTGCTACTCTGAGGGGATTCGTGTTTAACTCCAGTCTTTCTTTTGCTTTGCATCCAGCCAACACCATGACGTTAGCATGACGTCTGCACAACAAAAGGGCCTATATTGACCAATATAATCGGGATTATGATTTTTGCCATAAAACCGACCACAATCAAGCATTTGGAACAGGTTTCACCATTATGGAAACAGGTTTTAGGACACTAAAAGGATTAAGTTTAATTAAATCCAATATTCCCCCAGACAGTTGGAGCTTCCTGCGATTATTCTTACAATATTATGACTTTATTGATAATATTACATTCTTTTTTTTCAAATGATCATGAATTCTCATTCTTCTTTTTCAACACTATCTATAATATACCATTGTAAATATGAGATATCTTGCATGCAGCATTGTCAATCTGTCAACAACGGGTAAATAATACAGCCCACTGTTCTGAACGTATCCTTAGAACACATGGAGCAGTGCAAAGAAAACCTCAAGCCTTCAAACCCTTTGTGCCCACATGTTGCATGGACTCATTCCACAGTTGACAGTTTTAAATGAAAAGGAAAGGCTGTCAAAGAGAACTGGGAAATCAAATCATACAATAAGCTGCATAATATTACATTACCACGCAGGCTCTTTGTCCTCAAATCCTAGATAGAATGTGCCGTTGCAGTGGAAAGAAAATAAACTACTGAAAAATGTATGAGGGTTGTGGCTTTGGAAGTCATCGTTTAAATTGTGGGTTGGGATCCACTTCTGTTTTTAAAAAAAAAAAAAAAAAAAAAAAAAAGGGCCTGTTATTTTACAGCTTTCAAGAAAATACAAACTATTAACTTTGGCTAGTGTTCTTTTGGCACTAAGAGTATTGTGCCCATCTCACTTTACAGAAGTTAAACTAAGCTACATGTAGACTCGATAAGTACAAGGGCCACAAATATGTATTTTCCTTTTCTTCTTTTCTTCTGAATAAAACCACAAACACTTCCTGTTAAAGAAAACCAGGCTTAAATGACTGATGTATCGCAAAGGTATAGTCGTTAATAAAAAATAAAAAAATAAATAAAATAAAAGGTATTCTTTATGGGAAAAAAAGCTGGTGAAGTATTTTTCACATGAGTTAGCAATAACAGAATATTATTCTGTAAATAACAAGCATCAAGGCCAACATTTGTTACTATAGTACAGTATGCAATGCTGTGTAAAGAAAACTGTGCCCTTGATTTGTTGGGCAACAACAGCAGAGTAAAATGTAACGTTTGACATACCAGACAGTAAGTTTATTTTTTATTTTTATTTTTTTTAAATGACCTGAAAGTTATTTAAATAATAATAAAACAAAAATATTTAAAATCTACAGCCGATATGCAATTCAATAAAAACAATATTCTCAGCTAAGCTCAAATGTCACAGGCAGCTCACACGAAGTGAAATACATTTTTAAAATGAAATCCCTGCTGAATTCACACTGATGCGACTCAAACTGATCAACATGTATTTTAATACGGGGACTAACTGATAATGTTTCCCAATTGCAATTAAAAGCCTGTTTAAAATCAGTATTCTTTGTAAACGCAGCTAAAACAAACTGATCAACACACAAAAGCCTATTCTTCATCTTTTAACTCCTTCATTATACATGCATATACTCACTGTCATTATTCATTTTCTGAACCTGCAACTGTTCACACTTTATTTTATTGTCAACATTACATATTTTCAGCAAAGCCTGGAATCTTAACCTCGGCCACCAATGTTTTAAGAAGCAAGTAAAGTAAACACCACTCAGTGCAGCTACTTTACATTTTTAATAACTAGTGGGGCCACAACCAGTGTTTTGCAGCAATCGACGCCATTTTATTTGACATTCCCCACACAGTGCTGGTGATGATGCGACTGCGCTCTCCTCAGGTTGCTGATACCGCTCAATTTCCCGTATGTAACGTCAGTTTGAGTAGCCACGTTTGTCCAGTTTTACAGTCCTGCTTTTATCATGTTTGGAAATCCTCTGAAAGCCTCTTCTTGACCAGGTACCATCTCCTCCGATTAAAACACACCGGAAGCTAAACAAAAAACCCGTTTTCTCTAACAAGCTAGCAGTTAGCCATTTTCTCCCCCCTGGCGAACCACTGCGAGTTAAATCTTGATTATTTTTTACCAGAGGTTTGGTTTATAACAATATCCCGCGGCTGGTGGGCATGTAGTCTGCTTAATCTCAAATGTCACGTCAAAAGTTCGACATTAATGTGTGCACTGAAGAAGATAATCCACATTGTTCACCGTGAACCCCGCAGTAACGTTATTAATTAAAATAAACGCTAACGTCTGACAAAAGTTTTGAGCCAATGACAACAACAAGGCTACTTGGAAACAGCCAATCAGATTACATCTGGGCAACAGGTAAAAAAAAAAAAAACCCACGTGGCATGCTCTCTCCACGATACCCTCCCACACTCAGTGCACTTGACGTTGTGAGCCTGCGGTGATCAATCAAAACACCATCTTAAAATATATCAGCCACTGTAGGATGATATGATTGTTTATGGCATGCATTAATCCAGAACTATATTAATTTCAAAGTTACTGAGTAACACCAACACCTCTTTTTCTTCTGTTGCCAGCAGGTGGGGCTCTGCTCCTGCCCGGGCTGACACCCCCTCCTCCGGGTCCCAAGCAGCCCTGCTGTGTGCCCTAATACCTGCTCATACAGTGGCAGCCGATAACAGCTCATTTATTAGCTCTTACTTTAAGTGTAGAATGGCTTTATCTTCCAAACGTGGTATGTTTGCCATAACATGTGGCAGATGCAAGTTTTTTTTAATTCTAATATGTGGCTTTTTAATTATGTTGGATCAATATCTTCTATCTATCTTCAAATCTTGTTATTGTTCAATAAGGTACCCCTTGTGAAGTAGGCTATTTCACTAAAGTGAGATAAAATATCGTAATTCAGTCAGATTACAGGCTGGGATACATTTCTTAAATTGTTTCAAACATAGCTTTGTTTAATTGATGTTAAAGGAGAGCTGCTTTATTATCATCAACATGTTATCTAATAATAATCGTTTATTCATATAGTAACTATTTATTTTTGCAATATCTGTGGACCCTAGAACCGCCTCTGGGATAGTTGCTGTTTACATGAGACAGTGGTGGGGAGGAGAGGGAGAGTGAGCCCTCTGGAGGACAAACCATCATTTTTTTACAAAATAAAAACAGCCTAGAATCTTTCTCACCAGGGCTGCGTTGTGTGTCCTCCTTCGCTAAACCATCACTTGTTTTTCCCCCTTCTATAAATACTCCTTTTACTACATATTTGGGGGCTTTCCATTCAGCTAATGTGCCTCCTGGCCTCCCTCATCTGCATTGCTTGCTCACATTTTATGAGATGATGATTTACCAAATGGGACATCCACACATCACTCTTGGTCATTTACATCTAATACCATTTGCTTAATGAATAAAACGATAACGTTAATGTAGATAGATAGGTAATGTTATAGATGCCATTGCTGCTGTAAGTCCCTGGAAGGTGTTTTTTATTATTGCCAATGTATTATCTGCTGATTATATCCTTAATTTCCTCAAAAAGTTTGAAAAAGGGAAATGTCCTTAAACCCAAGGTAGAGATAGAACATTGTATTTACTGTATATAAAAGGGCTGTAAAGCTACAGGCCATTTATGCTCATGTACTGTTCTGTCTTATAGGACTCAGGTCACACATTTGTTGTGTCTTTAGATGCTTCTCTGCCGCTTCAAATACACTTAATACAGAAGAGAGGAGGATGAATAGCATCTTAACAATGTGTGATCAAACCACTTCATCTATAATGGACACAGCCATACAACATAAGCAAACAACTGACTCAATTCTGTTCACTTCTGTCCCTTTCCTCCTTCCTCGCGCTTCCCACAAATCCCCTCCTAACAAGACACAAGTGGACACGAAGTAGGAGAGGAAACGAGCAGGAGGGAAGACAAATATCGTTAGCAGACAGACGTTGTCCTTAGCAACCTGACATTTAAGGTGCGACAAGGAGGCTGGAAAGCCTTTTAATTGGTGGATTCATTTAAGTAACTGTTGATAACTGTAAATGAATCCATATAGACTATAAAAGCGATCCTTGCTGTCCAACACTCACTGCTGAGAGCAACTACTAGTTTTGCTACAGCATCTCCAAATTTCCCTCCATGGCTCAATGAAGATTTCATGAAATGAGCCAAACACAGTTTTGATCATTGCACACATATATTTATGAAAAAGCATTTAACAGTTGACAAAGGCTGTTTTTTTTTATTTATTTTTTTTTTAAATACATACATGATGATATAGATACTATAACTACTTGGCTAAAGTGGATTACATGAAACTGAATAGTTGTGATTTTTTTTTTGTGATTTTTAAAAAAAGATTTTTTTTTTACGAACAACAGAAATATGGCAAGGCATATGTTAGCATAAAAACATCAACACCGCTGTGAATAAAAACATTTTGGCTCCAGGTTTTTTCATAGTGGCTACAGTCACGACATGTCTGTATTAAAGTTCAATATCGAAGGAGATTTATAGGCTGTCCTTATAGCCTCCGCAGTCTGCTTCACACTGAGATCCTCTACAGGAGGAAGAGGCCATGACTGCTCTTTCATCACAATAAAGAACGATAAGCAAAACGGACACAGGAAGAGGAGGCCATATCAATCTGTGCCCAAAGACTTTTAGGATTTTCAGATGTCACCATTTTTTAAGCATTGTACTGAAAGGTTTCACAAAAACATACACGATAGATTCTTAAGCAAAGGTAAAATACTGAGTGATTTCCCACAGTGCAGCAGGAATACGGTAAAGCTGCCATGTTAATGATGTTTCCGCTCATGTTAATCCAAATCATTAATGCTGTTTTTTGTAGTGTGGATATTACAAACATAAAAAAAGGAGCCAAAATAAAAGAGTCCATACAGGAAACAGACAAAAGCAAAGTAAATATGATTTGAATGCATTGTTAGACAAGTTTAAATCTCCAGTCTTGATACTAAATACTCTGCTCCTCAATGAATGAAATCCTACCATCTCTGTAGAGATAGGTCAAGTTAAGTGTGTTCCCTTGTTTCCACTGTGAAGGATGTTTGTGTAAATGGAAAATGGACTTTAAGAAATTCCTCAGAGCCTTGAAATGCACAATGCAGGATCATTTACAGTAAAGATACTGGATATGGCTTCCCTTAAATTAGTTAAGTTCTACAGGTTTGCCTTAGAAAAACTACTGAGGAAAATATTATTTTAAGATGCTTTATACAAAAAGGCACAGATATATATATCGACCGTATATCAAGATATTTTTTAAGCTGCCGATCCGGCATGAAGGCACAAGAAAACGTATATGGTCATGCTGTATGCTATCATATAAATTAAAGTTTGGGTTAAAGCAAGATATATTTCAGGGTGTTCCTATGTAGGACCACAACATATGGGAGAATGGAACAAAAGTCTACTAGGGTTAGGGCTGCTGCAGAGTTGTAGCTATTTTTTATTCATCTGCTGCATCCAAATTTAGGGAGTGCATCCATTTCAGGAACAGTACAACGTACAGGTTGACTGTGCTGGTCCGTTTCAAAAGGCTTGAAGACGCCTGGCTCTAAGACTTATAGTCAGCTGATTGCATGTTGTATTTATCAGGTGTTTGCACTCTGGTGGTCGTAGAAGATTAGAAAAAATACACGGCATGAAGTGCACACCTCTGAAGGATGTTAACACATTAACGTTACAGTAATACGTTGCAACCACTGAGCATGTTGTTGAGATGAGTACATCATAGTTTGGGGGGACGTGGCGTAGTATGCTGGAGAAGAGTAAAGTGATTTTTGATGGACTGATTTCTCAAAGCTCGCTGGCACAGGACTTGCAGTTTCCTTTTAGTTCCATTGCTTCCTAGACATGACTAAAATGCTTCTTAAAATAGCCCACAAGTATAGGTCTTAGTTAGCAGCAGTGCATTTGAAATAGTTCAACTGCAGCTATGCTTATTTTCTGTTTAAAAGACGTCACTGAGTTGGAAAAAAAAGCGACAAATCAGAATGACCCTTTAGATGGGTAGTTTGAGCACAACCACACCGTTTTTCCTGATTGTTGGACCTACATTTTGGGATTATCCATGCATCCCTAATTGACAATCATTCTCCGGAAAAAAAAAAAGCACATTTATACGGCACGGATGAACACACGTACGACATGCCGAGGCTTTCTGCACATTGTTTGTGATTCTTTTTCTCGAGGCAAAGCAGATCTTTTGGTGAAAGAAATACTAATAGTCTAGTTACAGATTGTATTCATACACTTAAATGGACCACATTTAAGGGTTTCATTTAAAATACACTGATTATTTTATCTGTAATAACATTAATTTGAAGGTACAGCTGTGCTTTCAGGTAGCTATCACTTTCACTGATTCTTCACACTGATTGTTTTACAAAGTTGATGACAATGTCTTTTAGAAAAAGTCTTCACTTTATCAGCATTAAAGGTTAGAATGGTTATATATATATATATATATATATATATATATATACACATTTTTTTTTTTATATAATTTTTTTTAACAGCATTTAAAACATTTTTTTTTAAAGGTATTTATACTGGGGAGATAAATGAATGTCCCTGGCTGAAAACAAGGACTTGACAACACCTGGTTTCCCTTATAAAAACCTATTTCTTTGGCTATTTGGATTTTCTTGACCAATCCTCCTAGCTGGCTCAAGCTCCATCCTGGTAAACGCACTTGTGGCTTTATACTTCATTATTACTATAGTGTATCTTCACTAAAAACGTAAAAGCAAAAAAAACTTTAAAACATTACAGACTGGACAAAATATAAATGGATATAGAGTTATATAAAACATATGGCAATATGGGTAAGCATGAGAGTCTGTGGATAAGCACTGATACAGGCAAACTATACTGAGTTTTGTCCTTCTCCGGGATTTCTTCGCTACAGAAATAACAAGATGGCTTGACTATTCTGTCAGGCACATGGAACCATCACAAGCAGGAGTGGCAAAAATCCCATTGCATTCAGCGGAGACTCTGTCATCCTGCTGAATAGAGCAGAGAGGACACATGGTTAAAAAGGAGCTTTTCTCTCTTTTTTGCAAACAAACAAGAAAAGCAAGAAAATATAAAAACGTATAATATAAAAAAAAAAAATCTAAAATGTTAAATAATTCATTACGAATCGTGACAATTAAGCCATACAATTCAATTTAACAAAGTATTATCAGTGCTTAATGCAGCACGCAATGAAATAACTTTTTCCTCCACTGTGTTTAAGTCATTTCGGTGAGCTGACCCTTTAAGCTTTTAGCTGACGAATTTAACATTTTTATCTTTATTATTACTGGTTTTGTTTTTTCCATTTTCTCTACTTTATTATATTCAATTAGTCCTGGAATAATTAGTTAAGTGACCGATTACAGAGCCGATGACAGAAAATTACCAGTAAACTATTTTTAGAATTAAAAATGCCAAATATGCTCTGATTCCAGATTCTAAAATGAGGACAATGTGCCAATCTTCTTTGTTTTATATCATGATTAATATACCATACAAAACAAGCAACTTAGATTTTTCCCTTTGGGTTCTTGGAATCTGTAAATGGAATTTGTTACTATATTTTCACATTGTATAGACTTCACAATTTATTAGTTAATTTAAATAATAATCAGAACCAGAATTGACAATAAAAATAATTGTTAGTTGAGGCCCTAAATTTGATTATGGTCCGACACTAATTATTTATCATTCATTTTCTCCATTAATTATCTGGTTGGGTGAAATGTTTACCTGTGTCTGTCTGTGGCATTCAAGGTAGTGCTGAATGTTGAGCGTGTGCTCTGGCGGAGCAGTCAGAGGGATGATGTTGCCGTTCACCTGGTTCATGGCTGATGTGCCCACCACGCTGTGGCTCCACTGGAAGTAGCAGGAACCTTGAGGAGGACTCTGATCCAGAGACGCGTTCGCCCCCCTCAGGCCTGAAGACCCAGAGAGAGCCAGGACGTCGCCTCCTGCTGGACTGGAAGAAAAGTGCTGGTCGAACATGCAGCTGCTGTGAGTAGCCGCCTGGCCACATGTCAGCCCTCCCTGCTGAGGGTGGTTCATGCCGGTGACACTCCTTGGCCAAAGGCCAGCACGTGGGAATGTTTGGCTTTCCGAAGTTTGGCCGTGGCATGCTGGCATCAGCTCGTGTCCACTCTGCATGATGCCAGCATGAGGAAGCTTCTGCTGCTGGCTCTGTGACCACTGCTGAACCTGGTGGTTGTGCGTTTCAAAAGGGGGGCTCCCTTGCAGGGAAGCTGTGGCGAAGGGAACGGGAATATTAGGTGTGCTGGCGGAATTAAAGTCATTGCATGGAATCAGGGGTGGCAAAATGTCCATCACACCAGGTATTACATTGTTTGTTTGCTGAACAGGGCTCTGCAGTAACAGCCCATTTGCTGCCATCGCTGGAGCTTGCAAATTGTTTAGAGGGTACTGCAGAAGTTGGCTGGACTGCGTCTGCGCAGAAATCCCACGAGCGCGGCCCATGTGGCTGATAGATGCCTGCCCACAGGACTGAAAAGGGGCTGAGGCAGCACCAGCTGAGGCGTCGGGGACAGTGAGCTCTGGGAGCTCTATGGACGGGCTGAAAATGTCGTGGAGCTGCAGCTGTTGAAGAGGGAGCAGGTTGGTGTCAGCCTGAGGAATCAGGGGACGATTGTGGGAGAGTTTCTGGGTGCTGCTGAATATCTGAGCAGACTCTGGTAAGCTTTGGCCTGCAATCACTGGGCCATTCATTGTATCCTGCTGCTGAGCGTAGAGCCCATTCATCTGAGAGAAAGGAAGATCAGAGCTGTGTGTCTGAAACAACTGTGGCTCAGCAAGTCCAGCAGCTGAGAGCTGGGCAGCCTGAATGAAGGGGTCCTGCTGATTGTTGTTGACTGCTGTGAGGCAGCTGGGAGGGCTGGGGTTGAGGCAATCTTTTTCCTTCTCCTTGAACAAAACAGTATCAATGTAGTCAAATATGTCATTCGTGAGGATGCTGTCCAGGTCAGACCCGACATTGTTTCGCTGATCCTCATCCTGATTTATTCTCTTGAGGGCATTTTCCCACTCCATCAGCTCTGAATCGCCGACCTCCAGATTCTGCAACGCTGCACAAAAGTCCCCATCTTGAGTCAATTTCTCCAGGTTGTCAAACACGGCCATCACTGACTGCTTGGCTTCCTCTTTCACTATAACAGGGTCTGTTGTGCCTGTATCTCCACTTTCCTGCCATGAGTTGCTGGCAATGCTAACCAGGGCCTGGCTGTCCATGAACAACTGATCCACAGGTAAAGGGGTGTCCACTGTTTGCATGTAGGCCGCTTCATCCTGCTTCAGGAAGCAGTCCACCAAAGAGCCGGGGGGCACATCCTCGTTCACGTCATTCCCGTTGTCGAACATTTTATTGAACTGAAACTGTGCGAGGTCCACTATGGGGCCGGTGTCGTAGAGGACGCCCTCTCCTGTGGTGCAGCTGAAGGGAAGCTGCTGCCTCCTCTGACGCAGATACTCCTCACCCTCGGCGTTGCTGAAACACACCAAATAGCACACGTAAGGAACATGGTTCTAGAAGGCGTCTTTTTTTAATAATCATAATGTTAGCAACCAATAGAGCCACTGACGGTGAAGTTGTTAAAGGAATCAAACACTCACACAAGAGCTCTCTGAAATGCGATGATGAATTCAGGTCGGCCTCCTTTGTAGATCAGCTTGGCGTTGGCCTTCACCCACACCCAGCCAGCCGACTTACTGAGGAGCCTGAAAACAGTCAGACCGCTCTCTCCTGTTTTAATCACTGTGATATAAAGACAAACACAACAAGAGGTTATCAGTGAGGTGGCAGAAAATGTCTGTCGTAACTATTCTTAAAAAGGTGAGCTGAGCTTGTGATAGGGTGCACATTTCTTTTCAATTTTTTCCCCTCAGATGTTTAACGACAAGCAGATTTTCTGATATTAAAGCTCGAGGGGTGACTGAAAACATTAGGATCAATTCTTCTCCGCGCAGTAATTGATGAGATATTTCTCTCTTCATCAAAGATATGATTTGATATTGAGATTTGATATTTAAAAAATGGAAACCCAAGAACTTGTTTTTCTTTTCTTTTCTGTTTTTTTTTTACTAATTGTTCGTATCATCTTCAGACTGGAAACAAGCATTAAACATGCTGTCACGTTTCATCAGACAAACAATGTCAAATACCAAATAATATTGATATCTAAACATTTAAAACGGTTAAAATATGAAGTGTGAAAAGAGAATTTATGACAACCACATGCTGACACATGCGCAATTGGCCCACTATGACGGCATTAAATGCAGCGTAACCTTGATTAAAATCACAGATTATTCAAGGTTTGAAAATAGATGGAGACATTTGATATAATGTACTCAACAACATATAAAACATAAGTCTAGTTGTCTTAGCCATTTTAAAGTGGAAATGTTGTTGCTTAACATACTGCGGATGTGGTTGTTGGCGCAGTACATCATGTCAGCTGCGTGGATGAATTGGTAGCCGGAGCCCTTCATACACAGTTCAGTCTCTGAATAGCCCAGAATAACCTTCCCCCTGGAGAGAGACAAAAAACATTACGTTTGTTGAAGACATTGGACGACGGTCTTTTGAGATGGAGGTTTTGGAATTTTCTCTTGCACATTTCTTCTTTGATGAATGAAAGAATGTGTACTACCTGCTATCGACGCCCAGGGGTGTGAAGTCCAGCTTGTGTTTGGTTTGAAAGAGCAGCATTTTAGATCTGATCTCCACAATGGTTGGAGGCTTGATGGGCATGGCGATGGTGAAGAGTGCCAGCTGAGGTTTGTTACAGTTCCCGTTGTCCCTCAAAACCCTCTGGCCATGGAGGTACTTAAGTCGCCCCTGGAACTTCAGAGCCTGGTTTAGGTAAAAAGAAAAATGAGATGAGATAAAAAAGTCCAATTCTTCGATTTCATAAGAACTGCAAGAGATCAGTTTTTCAATTCAAGCCAAAAGGTAATTAAGCAACATTACACCCTATTTCTTTTTTGACAATTTACCTTAAAATATTGTACTAACCAGAAAGCCAGAGGAGTTGTCCAGGAGGCAGCGGAAGCGACACACAAAGCTCCTCTCCAGGAAGGAAGTGTTCTCAGGGGGAAGCTGCTCAGGATTGTACCTCACTGTACTACCATAACTCTGCAAGCCTAAAGACGCAGGTGAAGATCAAACATGACATGTCAGAACCGTTTACCTGGAACATTGATTTATGTCAATGAGAGTGAGCTCAAGTTTAAAGCCATATTTTTCCCTTCACAAATTCATACCATCTCCTCCCGCGCCAGCAGATGGTGGGGGGTTCAGAGCAAAGTGAAGCTGCTGTTTGAACAAGGCCCGGTCATCAGTGTGGATGAGCTCAAACACACTCTGATGAACCACATCGGACTGCGGAGGGGAAAAAACACGCCACTTCATCAACAATTCAAGATATTTAGACATGAGATGTACACAAATCCAGGATCCACCTCCTCTGAAAGTGTTGTCGTGTATTTGGCCTTTTTTTCCCTCTTGCTAAACCATGTTTAGAACATAGTGGCTGCATGAAACGACAGCTGCAGAGTGGTTTCTACTGCAGGAGTAATGTAGGAAGGTACTGTAGATGTTTTGAAAATTAATATTTCCATACAGGACACGAGGGGTCACTCAATGGTCTCTACATGGACGAGAGACTTTTGGACCCACGTGTGACACAGCACTCTCCAACACCACTTTCATTTGTCACCTTCTCTTGATTGTAACTGAGAGGACTTCAAAAGGAGGAAGATACGAACTTCCACCAGCCACGTTTCAAGTCTACAAGGGAGGACTATCTAATACTCAGGGTTCCCACACATTTATGAACATCAAATTCGAGGACTTTTCAAAGACTTTCCAGGCCCCATTTCACCTCAAACTCATGAACCCCACACGGCATAGTTTGAGACATGGGTCAAGGTTAATTACTGTTGCTACACTTTCTAATAATGAGAAGTAGCAGGCTTTACAGAAGCTCACGGACACCAAATAAAAAAAGGGAAAGGCTTAAAAATGTGAACACTACTCAAGCCAATATATTGTGTAAGTTGAGCGATGAAGAAAGAGACATATACGAGTTGAAGAGCTCAGTAAAGAACTTCTATTATTATTCTTGCACAATAATATATAAATTCAAACACTTTCATTTACACATTTCTGTTTCTATCTAAGGCCTTGATTTTTCCCCCCTAGAATTGACAAACGTTCAGGGATTTCAAGGACCCATGGGAACCATAAGACAGAAAGTATTATAAGTAAGTATCTAATATAACCAGACTCTCACCTGATGAAAGCCCAGGTAGTCCTTGATTGTGGAAGAGACATAAAACACCGATCCGTCTGACGTGACCACGATCACAAACCCGTTCAGCGCCTGCACAGGGAACAGACAGTCGGTCAGCACTCACAGAGGTTTCTTAAAGGAGCTTTAAAGTACACACATACATGTCACACACGCTAAAAACCAAGGAGGCATTCACTTCAGGTACATACATGTCAACTGGAACAGGCGCGAAATCCCTCAAAGCAAAAGCAGATACACACGCGGAAGGAGAAGAAGCACTTTCTTTTTTGACGGCACATTTGTTTCATTGCAATTACAATTTTTCTTTTTGAAAATGACCACAATAAGTGAAAAGATGAAAGTCTTACCTGTCGATAAATATATTGTTGCTGTACATTGTTCATATCCATGTAAGTTGTCATAATACTAGCAGTCTTTGAAGGTGCTCGGGTCTCGTGGTAAAAAGGTTTTCATTTGTAATTCTTCATTTTTAAATGTATCATTAAAGGGACAGTTCACCCCCAAATCAAAAATACATATTTTTCCTCAAACTTGTAGTGGTATTTATCAATCTAAATTGTTTCGGTGTGAGCTGCCAAGTGTTGGAGATATCGGCCGTAGAGATGTTTGCCATCCCTAAATACAAACATTTGAAATACTTACCAGCGATGTCTCTTTCCAGAAATGACGAACCGGTTACTCAAGACAATCCACAGACCTTGTTGTGAGCAGTTTAATGTAGGAACTATTTAACCGTATCACTGAGCAGAAGGAAGCGCGCATCTGCTCATGGAAGAGAGGCTCGTGCTTGGGACACGTCTGTCGATTATCTTGAGTAACAGGGTCATGATTTCAGGAAAGATATATTGCGGTGGGGAAACATTTTTTTTAATGTATTTTTGGCTTCTTTTAGCACCACAAGCCAGGTGCCATCTCGCTCCATTAATATATTCGAGAAGGCAAACATCTCTAAGTCCGATATATTTCCAACACTCACAACAAAACAATCTGGATTGATAAACAGCACGACAGGTAAGAGGAATAATATGTATTTGTGCTCTTGGGGTGAACTGTCCCTTTAAGTTGAAGCGTTTGCCGTTACCAGCGGGCAGTTCAGCAAGTTTACACTAAGCAGCTTTCGTCTTTAAACAGTCAAAAATAAATACAGATTAAATCTCATTCTGTTAAAATGAAAAATTAATTCAATTTATATCTGGAATCCTGCTGCCTGTCTATTATCCAAAATACCACCAACAGCTGGTGATTTTCAAAGGGCCCTTTGTATTACACACAATCACAGCCTGTGGTGTTCACCCTGCAGAACAAAGTGTGAAAATGTAGGTGACAGGTGAGCGTCAATAAACAAGGTGCAGGGCACTTGACAAAGCACTGGTTTTGTGAAGAGACGCAGAGCGTGACCAAGCTTTGGCAAGAGGCACCAAGACAAGCAGCCTCACCTGTCAAAACTTCCTCCTACATAGATATACCGGGATTAGTTTTACTCAGCGCGACAAGCTCACAAATAAACAAAGTTTAACTGGGCAGTTACGCACCTGCTGGCCTCAGGCTGTTCAGTTATCAATCAGCCCACGGGACTTGTTCTTGTGACATTCAATGAAGCTGTTTAAAAGGTTTATTTACACCATTTTCTAATCTATCTTTGTGTGATCTGTGTGTGAGCTTTCAGAGTGGGTAAATGCCTGACTTGGCTTCATGACCCTGCTCCTCCTGACCATAAGTTCAATTGGTTAGCTTTAGTTGTTTCCTTCAGCGATGGGGAGTTCCTCTATCGCTTTTTACCTTTTAAATGTCATTGAGTCCATGCGACTACTACAGGACAAAAGCTTCGAGAGAGAAAGAGTGCACAAGTAGTGAGTTCAAGCATGTTGAACCAAAATTGAAACTTACATTTTATTTGAAACTTACTTTTGTACTTTTTTTTTGTCTTATTTAGCATCTTAAGCAATTCTGTGTAATGTTGTACTTCGTAAGTGTGCGTGAAACTACAGTTGCAGACTGGAGTCTCTGTAAACAGTGCCGTCAGTGACCGCAGCCTTACATGAATAGATCAAATATGCATTCACAAGAGCTGGACTCATGGGATCTGCCCTCTGTGGCCTGCTTGAAGCTTGCACTATTGTTACAAGGGTGTGACACCAAGCATGCCACCTAAGATCTGTGTGGAAGGAGAATCCTGTTTTCATATGGCTCTAAAAGTTACAGTATTTTCTGTAAAAAAAAGCCAAAAGTAACAAGCATTACGATAAATAATAAACATATGACAAATGTGAACTTTAAGATCCATTTATGTCTGAATGGGTGTTTTCCCACAGAGGTTAACTTCCTCTTTAACTTCATACCTGGAGCAGTAGGTCCCCCTCAGAGAAGCCTGCGGTGTCCATGTTGTTCCCATTCTGCCCGTTGACTCCAGGAAACGTCAGACTGCCGTTACTGTTCTTTATGGTCGCTGCACAGAACGTGACAAAAAAAGCAAGAAGAAAAGGAGTCATTATTAGCAAGGTTACGTATTATATAATATTATATATATCTAAACTGAGACTGGAACTGAGACTGAGACTAATTGTACGCAAATCCACAGTTTCACCCCGTTATCTATGAAACGATGGTAAGTACAGTAGGTCAAAGTTGAACCAGGTTCAACTGTGCATGATCTAATTGACTTACGACGGACAGTTTGGGTCATACATTTAGGATTCTCTTTCACTTGGTTTGAATAATTTGGTTTAGATAATATAGTTGAACTGGTTTGTCTGTCTGTCTTGTCGCCGCCCTACTAGACGTCTTTCTAAAGAGACAGCATGTCCTGACCTTTACTGAACAGTTCTTCCCTAAATGATCCCCAAGCAAAGGGAGATGTTTGAACATGGACGACATGGGTGATGCCTGTGCTTTTTAACTGAATAGCATTAGAATATTATTTTTACAAAGTCAGTTTTTTTTTCGTTCTGGAAAGGTTGAAAAAGGCCAGTTCACAGATCTGTAGTTTAGTCTTTAAAACAGGATTAAAAACAGCTGCTTTGAAGTTTATGTTTTTTTTTTTTTTTTTATCTCCTCTACTCCTAATCTGTATTTTCTTAGCGCTGCTTCTTATCATTCATCACTGACTTTAATAAAGTAGAGAGCCATAATCACATTCAGACAGTGCTACGTACGATAAACAATATCGTCTGAAATGTAGCTTTATTGCAATTCCACTGGAATAAATGACATGCTATGGCATTATTAAAGTCGTAAAGTACTGCGGCAAAGTTATGGAAGTTCCAAATTGACAGGTATAAAAGCACAAACACAGCAGGCAAGCGAGTTTGTTGGTTGTAATAAATGGTAGTAGTCTGGTCTCTGGGTTCAAACTGTCACTATATATGCAGCACGGTGCAGGGGAACAGATAATGGCTCTTTCATATAGTCTTTGCAAACTATCACATGGCAGCAGCATCCCATCTTGGATCTTGCCTGAAGAAATACTGCTTGTAGTCTCTTTTCCTGATGCACATTATGTAGCTTGCTTAATTACTCCTTTAGAAGTAAAAAGCCTATCTGATGGCCGAGAACCCGTTTGATATGCCTCGGCACGTTTGCGGCTGAGATCTGACGTTTGTTCTCTAAGGCTATAAATACAAACTTCTCTGTTAATTTAAGAGGCCTGTCCATCACACATGTTACTGTAGTCCAACTTGTGAAGACGATCTCCACCGCCATCTGAACCCTTCTCGAGGTCCTGTCACTAACAGAACCTGAAGTAACAGGACACCACGAGCATTCATTTGAGCCGCTGGGTGTCGAAAACACGTCAGCCAGAGAACAAAGCCAGTTTAGACAACCATTTCCAGGTATGGGATTACGGAAAAAAAAAAACTTGGCAACGTCTCTGTTGTCATTTTATATTGGGGAGATGTGTGAGGTGCTTGGGTAGCTTGGTTGCAAACACATAGACTAACCAAACTTGCAGTGTGGGCAGAAGTTGCATCACTTTGTAAATACTACTCAGTGCTTGGCATGTTCAAATTCGAATGACAGCCTGCACCAAGTAAAAGAACGACTCAGCTCGACTGTTTGCTTTGTCTTTACTTTGGCATCCTGGTTAAGTCACTCAGTCTGTGCTGAAAGCCTTCTCCCTGCTCATCATTGTTCTCTGGGCAGCCCCACCATGTCATGTCATGTTTCGATTGCGTCTCAAATTCAGAAGAGTCATGCTAATGATCTGAGAGACGTTGGCATGGGAACAATTTTGCATGTTTATGGTTAAAAATGCTTGGGCTGCAAGTCTCAATCGCTGGATACGATGCAAAAATATGCAAATAAAAGTGTAAGGTAGCTGTGGCGAACAAACAGCAAGGCAAAAACAACATCTTTACATGCCTGTGGCATCATAAGCTTGAACAACTTTTAAGGTTTTATTCTGAATTCTTCTTCAGATTTGAAGAGTGTCGAGTGTCAGTCGACTAAGAATTTCTTTAGTTGCGGAAAGCCGTAGGCCACCTTTGGACAATACTCTTTTGCGCCTAAATAAATCAATGGAATGGAAGATCATGAGTGTGCAGCAGCAGGAGGAGAAAGAAAAAAGCAAAGCAAACAATCTGGCTCGAGTCACGCTTTAATTGTTGGCCCCGCGCCAGAAGACAGGTTTTCTCATTGCTGGTGAACTGATCTGGCAGCCTGCATATTTGCACACACGTACACACTCGGTTCTCTAGCATCTGAACCTTTGTGTTTTTTTTTCTAAGCAATAGCCAACAAGAGTGCTTCCCTTATCTGGACGGCCACTACAGGAAAAGCCCAGGATATGGCCTCTCCCAACCCGTCCTTCCAGTCCTGTCACGTAACTTCTGCAAAGGAGGGAAGGGGCCCCTGAACACTCCCCCGCGAACACAGACACAGAGACACTCCCCACCCTTCAGCTAGAACTCACACAGTGTTTACACAAACACTCAGACCTGCACAGCCCGACACGTCTACACCGCACCAAGCTACACAATGCGATCCATGCATACAACCCCTATCACCATCAAATGTGAGTTCCATGCGCAGCCAGTACACGATAAAAAACATCAAACTGATAGAAATCAAAATCATCTTAGAATTAAAGAAACATGCCCGCATTCACACACACGGTTAATTAAAAGGGTTTCAGCCAAACATACACAGGCAAATGTAGACCCTGCCACTTTAAGTCTAACTTTTCTTTTCTCCATTCAGTGTTTGCGTGAGTAGGTGGGCCTCTTTGTGGCAGTCTGCTTGTTTTCATTCGAATCTTGCATCGTGCTCGCCCTCCCCATCTTTTCCCTCAACAGTTTATGGCTCTGTAGCGCTGTGCGCTTACAGTTCTCCATGCGGCTGCAGGAGAAATATGTTTAATGATACTTTGCCAGAGCTTGACCAGAAGTTGGAAGGACATAACTGTAAGTTTGTGGGAGGCCGCGAAGGAAGAAAAACACAGATTCCCACCAACATCAAAACACACACACCGCCTCCACAGAGCAGGGGTGAAGTGGTGTTTGTTCATGTGTGACAGAAATATTGTGGCACGATAACTTTTTCAATGGCGTTTGACTGATATCATTTGATGCAATCGGACGGTGTCTCAGGAGACATTGAAGCCAGATCTATTCTTCTTCGTTGAGCTGCTGTGGCGGTCTCGCTGTTGATAGCACGAGAACAGATTCACAGTTCAGCTTGGGATCTTCCCAGCACCACGGCAACACTAGATTGATGAGTGTGGGGCTGCATAACTGATTAGTGGATCAACACAAAATTGACCACAATTTCCATGCACTTTTGCCATTGGCGTTATTTATCACGCAAAAATGCTTTTGTCATTATCCATTACAGCTTTTACTGTTTTACTTTGTTTTATGGAAAACCCCAGTTCTCTGCGGTGGGATTTAAACCTGGAACACCCATGAACCCCTTGAGAGTAGTACGTTCTGCATTTGACATCTGATTACAAAGAAAAAACGAAACAGCAAGAGAAACAATGTCCGATGGGGAATCTACAATGTACGGCTCTAAAAACAGCCCCTATACCATATTTAACAGTGATAATACTCTCTCATACTAAACACAGCCGCCCTAAAAGCTTCTTCTAATACTTTCAAAAGGTGTAATTGGACACCAAGAGAGGTCACTTTTAAGCTTCTAACTGTAGCTTCCTGTTTCAGAAAACAAGCCATTATAGGATTGATGAAATGCAGAGCACGCCTTTGATGCAAGATTCACTCCAGGCAAACATCGCTGTCACTCAGGGAATTTAAAGGATTTGACGTCTTTTCATCATGGGGTAATTAAGTGAAATCCAAAAGAACTGTGAGGAGCCGAGGAGGAGCTTTTCTACATGCAATCAAGTCTGACTATTCGGGGAAACATGTTAAAGCAAAGGAAAACAAGTCAAAGTATAAAGTAGTGTCGCTGAAGCTTGAAGAACTGGATAGTGGGAATAAAACACAGACATGACTGGCTTAAGTCATGTATTTTTTTGCCAACGATCATCAACAAACAATGCAAAAAATAAATAAAAAATGAAACAAAATCTTGAAATGCTTAAAACTAAAATAAAAATGAATACAACTATGTACACTCTCTACTTTATAGTGTTAGCATGGGAATTTGGGACACACTGAAACTAAAGGAGAAAAAAAAGGAAATGCTGTCACGGGTTGGAAGTCTGCCAGATTCAAAGAGAGTATAAAGATAAAGCATGCCAGCAATGCATAGGGGAATATTATCTTGATTTGAAAACATTTAGTTCCAGTAGATCCTGTACAGAGATCTCTGTTCTCACGCAGATGTGCAGGAAAGGGCAGTGCCTGCAACAAATAACAGCCAATGAGCAGGGTCACCCAGTCCACAGGTTCAACCTCCCATTAGTCTTTTGATTAATGTCCCCGTTTACTTCCATGACTTTAGGGGAAGGAAACAGCCTCAACTTTTTCACAATCTGACAAGAGTGTCATCTAGGCATGTCAAGGGAAGCGAAGGAAAGAGCAGCTTTGGATGGAAAACAGAGGTTTGCACAGGCGTAACATAGAGACGGAGGCACTATTTTGAAATAAAAAAATAAAAAAGAATAGGAATTTACATTGCAAATTGTTGTGTTTCGAAATGTTAATACCAAATTAGGGGCGTGTATGTTAAATGGTTTTCTTTAGGGCATCCAAAGTCTCTTGAGCCAGCCAGTAGGTTTAAATAGGTTTGTGTGCTGCAGCACAGAACCCAGACCTTGATGATCAAAATAAACACTGATTATATACTATTCAAGACACAATGTCTGTTTTGGCGGTGGCGGTGGTGGAGTCTGGGGGCATCTGTTTTTTTAATCAACACTCTGAGCTATTTATGCCTCTCTGGGCTCCTTCTATCTGCTTGATAAGCAATGTCATCGGTTTTGGACTTGGCACAGACAAAAAAAAACAAAAACAAAGCAAAATTCAAGTTGCTGTTGTTAGGCATGCCTTGCATATCACACCACTAAAAGGATTCTTATCAGTCTCCAGGCGGTCGTCAAAGCTCTCAGAGGGAAGGAATCAGGTAAGGCAACAGTTTGAGGCAGAAATTCCTACAAGATGACTAAATCTGGCCCGCAGATAGTGAATACTGCTGGTTGTCTGGAAATATATGCAAATTACAATCAACATTAAAAGCTAATTTACACTCCTGGATAAAAAGCCTTGTTTATATCTCCAAATTCCTTCCGGACCCGGACAGATTTTAATCACGGCTCTTAAATGAATGAAATAATACATCATCTGTGTTTCTGATCCCCCTTCCAAACTTCCAGTGGGACGACAGCTGATTTCGTTTCGGCACATAAACAAACACAGGCATTTTTGGAAGACTCCAAATGTCACAGAAAGCCTTGGTGGGCGAGCACGGCTCCGGCCAACAGAGAACCAGGAAAGAAAAGTTTTGCTATGAAGGGAGATGTAGCTCTGTGGTTTTAGAGCTGGAGAGAGACCGAGAAGAGAATCTTCCAGAGAATGGAAATTGGGAAAAAATGAAAACATAATTAAATCTGTCTCCCAGCGGTTGCTTGCATTCGCACAATATACTGAAAGGGGAATCATGAACCCAGAGCCAACAGGCAACTTCTGTCACCCCAGTGAGATGTCCTCCTCTTACATATTACGACACGGAGCTGACGGGGGAATTATGCTGAGGTTTCAAGGTTTCAAAACTATTTAAAAAAAAATAACAATCCTCATAATGAGCCCATCAGCATTCAATACCAAACAAGACCGGGCTTCCCTGTACGGAGAGTCGCTCCTCCGAGCTGCAAACGTTTGCCAAAAGTTTAAATGTTGCTCTTACCTTTTTATTCCTTCTGTTACACTTGTGTCATGTGTATGGGCTTGTGCGTACATGGTTCAGATACCAAATTATATAAAATTATAGCACATGATACAGTGTTACCACATCAACTGTGATTGCTAACAGGCCCTGGATGTTTTCAATGAACTTGGAAAGCAAATCCACATTTTTCAGCAGCAGTGAGCCACAAGCCTTTCAAAAATATCCAGTATTGCCTCATACAGTCACGCAATGAGGCGAACAGTCCAGCTTTCTCGAAAAGATCTGCCATTTCAAGGCAGCCATAAATAGCTTACTTTTTTTGCATTATCAGATCTTTAATCTCACTCGTATCCCCTGAAATTTCTTTCGTTTGTTCTTTCCTCTAAAGCCTTTTCTTTTACCTAACGATTTGTGGGATTATTATCTTACATTCTAGGCATGCCCACACTTGAACACCCATCCTAGGCCTATGTTTTGACTGGGATAACCCCTGAGAGGTAACCATGGTGATTTTGTTTAGACATATACTGCAGCAAAGTTTTTAATCGCGATACGATCATTTATGGATTCTTTGAAAAAACGAGACAATGTTGGTATCACAAAGTCTGCCAGGATAGGATTTTGATTTGATTTGATTTGATTCGATTCAGGGGCCTGCGATCGATTTGAGACGACATCATACGCCCGTTTAACACAATCAGTTCCATTCATATCAACTCACAAAAAAGCAACTAAAACAGGATTTGACAATTCTATCACTGGGCTCTTCCAGGTATGAAAAACAATGTCTTCTTTTTCATGAAAAGAATAAAAGAGCTTATTTTGAGCGAAACGGTACAACACTGTATGAATCCAGTGATTTTAACTTCAAGCCATTTAGAGGTCTTTGCACAAACTCTTTAAACACTTTACAGAACTTTGCATCCCTGTAATGTCCTTCCCCCACTGGCTTTTTTCTTGAAAGGGCAGCGGTTAGACGATGACTCAGAACGTCGTGTCTGTGAAATTTTATTTCTTTATACAAACACTAGCATAGTTTCCTCGTCGTTTCTTCCTGCCTCTGTAGCGTTGTCCGTCTTCATTCCTTCACCTGCCTATCGTTAACATTAGGATGTCTGTTTCAGCCTAAAAGGGAAGCATACACTCACTGGTAAACTTGCAGTGAGTTGCACTCATGCTAACAGTGCAAACTTTACAAAGTCCACTCTGTTATGGAACATATGGTGTATCCCATATCATGGCACGTAGCCGTATCAGGACATCTGTACCTGCTATACCACCAGAAGGCAACATTAGATACTTATGTGTGATAACGTTCCACCAATCATCCCATTGTCTTTCCAGATTTCACTCTCTGGATTAATTCAAGGCTGTTTGAATGTGACTCCATACGGAGTAGCTGTAGCAGTCTGTGCTCAATATGCTTTTAAAGCTCTCATTAATAATTTCTGCAGCAGGGTCCATAATTCTCCACCAACAAAGGGAAAAATTAAGTCTTGACACACAAAAATAATCTTTGTGAAACATATAACAAGGACCTTCAATCAATTTTATGCTTATTTAATAGCATGAAATTGTCTCTGTGTCAGTAATCTTGTGAACTATACAGATAATGTGCATAGAAATGAGAACTGTTATGATTAGTCGACTAATCGATTAGTCCATTGATGGAAAAATAATCGCCAACTTTTTTGATAATAGATTAATTGTAAAAGTAATTTTTCATGGCTGTTTAAAGCCTTTCCAATGTGGAGATGTCCTGCTTTCCTCTGTTTTATATCATATTGAACTGAAAATGTTTGGTTTTAGATTGACAAAACAAGACATACAAAGACACTCCCTTGGACTGCAAACTGGGATCGACGCTTTTCACTATTTTCTGACATTTCATGGAGTAAAACTCTGAATCTAGAAAATAAGTTAGTTGCATCTGGCAATAAGGGTGATATCTGATATCTGAACAAATTGTGATCAAGTGTGTGATAAATCAACACCCTGGTTTAACTGATAGTAACCTGTCCTACTAAAGGTGACACCAAAGCTGTTTGATGACTTTATTGAAAGTAGACACACACAAAGCTGAGATACATGATCCTGCAATCCAATATCCCATCTGATAATGAACAACACAGCTTTTCTGGCTTCCATTGTGTACTTATCAAACAACCGTGTCACACACAAGGACAAAGTTGGCATGGTCGACACTGCATACCATATCACATGTCACATCCATGCCAGTGCCAACAGGTAGAGGGTGATACAGGCTGTGTCTGTCTATAGCAAGTGATGCCTGTAAAAGCATCCAGGCGCTTTCTGTTTTCACCCACACCCTATTATCACTTTCGTACAGGAGACAGGCGTAGCACCTATTCATTCGGGACTACTAACGTGGGTTAATCTCTGACTGTTACTGTTAGTAGAGACTCCAGTCTGCAGTGTTGTTCGCAATTAACTGCTAAACCATATAATTATGCACAATTACATTACATAATTACAAGTTAAGTTTTCTTTCTCGTGTTCTTCCTCCACACATGGACTCTTTCTCTCTCTGGCTTTCTTCGAGGAGTCAAAAGTTTAAAACGACTTTTAAAGATCAATATCGTTGCCTGAATAAAGATCCCATGGTAGACAGACCCGGGTCAGGAGGGGTGTCATGAGGAAGGGTTCGGCTGACGTGTGCTGACCCAGATTTGACCCTAATTACTGTCTCAGTAATCAGAGGCAATCTTCACATACATACAGTAATAATGCAATTAAAAGGTGTAGTACTTTGATTTATTTCTATAAAGTTCGGGTGCTCGCAAGTGACAGACTGAAGGCAGAATAGTAAAAACTAAAAACCTGCCACTGGATCCTACATTACTCATTTTACCGATAGCATATTTTCCCTGCCAAAAAAACAGCTTTGTAACTCGATGTTCCCAGTTAGTAACTAAATTGTTCTATTAAAGCTGAGATCATTTTATTAGACATAGGGGGTATTATACAACTGTGTTCACAGGCTGTGTAGCACTCCTTATGACTGGCAAACTGACCTGTAAAATACATAAAGGCAGTAATGTGAGAAAAGTGCAGCCCACATTCTAAATATGTCCATGTGATTATGCTCATGATTGCAGTGAGCACAATGTGCCGAACTCAGATGTCAGTGTCATGAAAGGGCCAGTGAACACACACAACCGTTTATGACTCTCGGCCAGTTTTCACACGTAAACATATTAAAGATGTTCTCTTAATGACATGCTTCAAACTTATCTCATTCATTGTTTTCTCATTTCTTTTTTTTTTTTATATGCTCTCAAGGGCACAACACACTTCCTGTTCTTCCAGCGAACAGCCTGCAAAAAGCTATTTACTGAGTGGTGCGTCTTTCTTTCAGAAAACAATGAATATCTTGAAGTGGAGGCCAATAACCCACAGGCACTCCGGCAATGAAGCATCATCTGAATGGAACAATCCGGTAAACAACTCCTTTTACCCAGAGTAACGCTGTCTGATTATTAGCCATAATCGGCTCATTTGATGAGTATTTACACAAACCAATGAGTAACAGACCATTTAATCAATAACATAGATCAAAGATGATTTATTTTTTTCCTTCTGAGACAGCAAACTAAACGAAGCTTGTGAAATGGTTTACAGTGAGCTCAGATATAGAGTGACAAAGCAGCAGTATTTGTGGGGTGATGTGCTGCACATGGGCTGTATGATGTGACATGTGATTTTGATCCTGCCTTCCATTGCTCCAGGGCACAGACCCTCTTTTCAGTGTGTCGGATTTCTGCTGATGTGAAATGAAGTGAAGGAGAGGGCTTAACAGTAAGGCAGTGTCAGGGAACTGCAGGAAGATATCTGCAATGTTTAAAGTTATTTCTATCCAGGTGTGTAAAATAACCTTTAGTGTTTATTATTATTTGCAAGAAAAAAAAAAAAACAGACTATCAAATTTTCCACGTGAAGAGAAATGTTGTTTTTTTTTTTTTTTTTATATAAAAGTGAATCAATAAAGTTCAATGTTCTACAAAGAACCACTGGAGTTTATTTGGGCTCAAAACACCAGAGTGAGCTGAGGCAGCACTGCATTTACAACCAAAATCACCACAGACTTGTAATTCTGCAGACACCTTCGATTGCAATTTCATGTTTTCCATGTGACGTACGAAGAAATATTTTTGGGTGAGGGGGGAGTCACTTTGAAAAGGCTGCCCAATATTGGAAACACATTTAGTTCACCCAGTGCTGCAGAGAGAAACAGTTTCCTTTCTGTTTTCTGTGGTTGGTTGGCAAATGTCAATTTGGTGCAGATATGTTTTTGGTTGACCTTTGAGGAGAGCTAGTGGGTGAAAATAAAAAAAAACAGAAAAATGCATGTCCGTTTTTTGCATGAGATATATAAAACCACATGCACACAATGTTCTCTTTTACACTGGCATTTAAATAGCTAGGGGTGTAGACTGCAACATGCACTCAACTCAACTTTAGATATTAGACTTCTATTAGACCTCTTTTTATAGAACTCGCCTGTATGCGTGATGTGCACACATTAGCACTGCATGTTCCCTCACTTATCAACACGTTAGTTTGTGTGTGAAAGATTGCATTTGCATAGTTTCCGTGTTTAAGCATCAATAAAACATCTGGCCCCAGGTGTTTAATAGGACTTTGAGTTGCATCCACTGACATATCACATGTGCTGTCTGACCATACGTAAATACTTGCATGGAAAACTAGTTTTTTTTTATGGTTTTTCAAAACCCATTTGAATGGGTCACACATTCTGTACATGATAGGCTACTGTACTGTAAGAACAGAGAGAAATATGCTGACTGACTTTTCTTCCCTCTTAATAAAACACATACTGTACTTGGATCGATGTAACCGTAGAAATCCAAACTACATTTGAGTTATGTTCGCTGGTATCCGCCAGCTGCATGTTATTTAAAAGAAATCTCTGAAACATCTACGATACATCCTTGGGAAATAAACGAGCACATATTCATCCCAACTGTCTATTAATAGAAAAAACATACATGCCACTGCAAAATGACTTGAAGGCGGTATTCAAAGCTGGGGGAAAGTTTATCATAGGTTAGAAAGGTCAAGTAGTAAATGCACTTGTGCAACGTTTATGGAAACCACTATCTTGAATGACTACATGGTGGAGCAACTGTTGTACTTCAGCCTATCGCGCCTGCATAGCAAAAAAAGTAGACAAAAGGGTGTGAGAACAGGCAGCGCTGGAATGTCTCCTCTGACTGCATGTAACGCGTCCATTCATACTGGATGTTCACACTGCAAACGACTTGGCTAATTATAGTCTGCCGCTACAAATGTTTTTGATTTATTTTGGCTTACTTAGGTTTGTCCTTCATCGCTAGCTTATGTAAAACTAGCTGTGTGATAACAGCACACGTAATAACAGGTTGCACAAAATACCCTTTTAAGGACGGCTGCTAATACGAACTAGCGACCGCTACACAAATATGTGAAAGTTAATGGCAAAAGGAAAATGAATATGACTATGAAGATGTCTAATCCTGATACTATCGTGGTGTTGTAATACATTCTGTGCACATTTAGGCCACCGCGTCACCGGCTTGCGACCTAGTCACCGATCCATTCGAGATTCAGTCGGGGTTTTTTTTGACGAAGAGAGCAGAGATTCAGTGCAACATGTCCAACTACAAGGCAAAACAATGCACAGGAAATGTTTAAAAAAGCAATAGAGACGAGACACGTACATTCTAACAACATCGGTGAGGCCTGAGGCGACCAGGCAACATGCTCAGCAGCCGGTCTGCCAACACCTCGGCTAAAATATCTGTTTAACTCAAAGGAAACAACAGCAAACTCATCTGCGTGTGGTGGAGATGTCCAACGCTTGACTCACACATGACTCATCAGCTTTTCAAAGCCAGGTTGCTTGCTAGTTTAATCAACTTACAGTGTAGACTTCATAATAGTAATAATTCATCATTTATGTTTGGAGTGACTGTTGTAGGTGTTGCTGACACAGAGGGTTACAATAGGATGAGGAAGTGTTTTTTATTTTTTTATTTTTCTAAAACCAGATCCCTGCGTGCCTCTCATTCCTGCCGTGGCTGTCGGATGCACTGGCGGTGCATTTTGCATATGCAGTGGCGGTTTTTCAAAACGCCTGTTTGTGCTGGCTGCTGTCTGACCCGGGCTGATCCTCACCTTTGAAGTAGCTCTTGACCCTCAGGTAACCCACGCTGAGGCGAAGGACCGACAGTTTGTCCAGACGAGAGCGAATCTCCTCGGAAAAGGGCAGGAGGTCCGTCAGCCGGTCCAACTCCCCATTCAGCCGATCCCGGTGGCGCTTCGAAGGGTTTGATTTAACAACTTCATGGCCTTCGGAACGCTTCTTTCTGTGGGGTAAAAATAGTTGGTTAATGAAGAGTTGAATATGCTTATTGATAAATCCTGCGATAAAGACTGTGAACAAACTCTGATTCATTCAGGCTTGGCTAACCGGCCCTGCCAGAGCATGCCATCTGTTGTGGGGTGCAGTGTGACACATGCCAATTAAACATGAGCCATATGTACTTTTAGCAATGCTCCAAACAGCTTCAAAACGTACTCAGGGAATAAAGATGCAGCCATCAATGTGACTAATAAACAGTTCAGGTGAGTCAACACAACATCAGTGCCGATGATGACTTTAGATACAGGAATGTTGTCAAAGCCTTGTGAGAGCTGGAGTTGTTGAATGCCAGCAAAAATAATCATTATTTTATTTTAACTGCAATACAAGATCCTTATTTAGCTTGGAACAAGACACCAGTGTCATGTTTCATCTTCTCAAGTTGGCTTGGTTCTCTATAAATAACAGGTAGAAACTCACGGGTGGAGAAACAGGAAATAGCACAGTGTGTGATTGGCCTACACAGTGCCTTAACAGATGATACGGAACTGTGCTGCATGAAACCTTCTGACGGGATCAACTCTTTTGGCAGATGAAGCATGAGCTACTTAACAGCGTGAACTAAGAGTAATAAGGTGATAACAATGAAATCTGCTTAAATATTCAACTGGTGCATTGTTTACCGTTTGTCTACTCAACAACTGTCTGAAAATAAAATGATGCCATCGGTGAGGTGGTTTATCTTGAGAAAGATTGACCATTATGTTTGTCCTTTTTAGACAGATCCACTCCACGCTCTGTCTTTTCAAACATCTTTTTCTCAAGGACAGAATCTTCAGCCCAAAATAAATAGCACAGATGCCAGCATGCACAAATATAATATCACCACGAGTCATTCCCTTGACGACTTGTGTCGCTTTTCAAAATGGAAACCGTTTTTTTTAACATGACAGCGGCTTTATTTATTCTGCTTGCCTCTGACTTTAAGGGCGACAGGGTTTGAGACCACCCGTGCTCAAGTGCAAGATACAAACTCACGTGGCTTGAGGAGTCATTACTCACAAATCAGACACACATGCTACACTGGGAGAGAAACCAAGTGCCAGTGAGAGGGTGCAATGGGGATGACACAAAACACCCCTGTTGTCATTCCTCCACTACAAACCTGCTGAGAAAAACACTTACAGCTTATATGGAACTGGAAGCTCATTTCTGACAGAAAGATACGCATGTACATAGTAAACCAAAACTATGATAGCAGGAAGGTATACAGTATAGAGTATTACATCCTAGTATCTCTCAATTATTATTTATTAGGTCAAATTTTGCATTTCATCATTCTTAACTTTTTTTACGTAGGCCTTCTTATCTGATAACTTAGCTCAGTCTGGTGAATGTCAAAATACAAAAATATTCAAATAGTTGCATGAAAATGTAAAATCTCCCCGCCAAAACAGCGTTTAAATTGTATTTAATGTCTTTATTTAACATGGACAGTGCACATTTATCACCATTTCCACCATTTCCATATTTACATTGAGTTTCCACCTCAATGTAAATATGCCAGTTAGCTAACACGCTAAATTTAATCTGTAGTCCACGGGGCAGGTTACCGCGTACTCGCCTATACCGGACCGGCTTCTTTTATATAGAGCAGTCGCATTTAGCAGAGGGAGTGGGGGAGTCTACCGGTCCAACAAGGTTACTCACCAAATGAGACAAATGTGACGTTAATAAGCATGAGCTAATCTGTAGTGTAGTTTAACCACGTTTTAATGAACAAGTGTCAAACCCTCTGCCAAAAGCATGTCTTTAATCTACGTGCTGACAATAGCTTCTTTGTCTACACTGAAAAGAAATTCATTTTATGAAATAAGAATTATCAGGGTTAATAAACTTAATTGGTAACTGTTGGTCAGACCAATGATTTACTACGCCACCATTCACAAGCTGAGCATGAGACTGATGGTGGACTCTAGTCACTGTTTTTTTTATTATTACGCAAGCGTCCACAGCTGTTTAAACTGACTGAGATCGATTTACATTAAAAACCCCTGGGCTGTAAAATTACTTTTGATGGTATTGGATTTATGCATACAGAACAGCTGGGCGTGCGCAAATTGGACTGCATAGAAATAGGAATTTAAAAAAAATCTGTGATATGATTACAAGAATAGATGACTCTCGATTTTTATCAATCTGTAAGTGTTGCAGTCGTCAGCACTCGCAAATAAGTATTATTTGACAGTTGTTTGCGAGTGCAGAAGACTGCATTATCTACGGTGTGATTTTCGGGTCAGTATCCATTAAACTTTAAAGACATTTGAGTTGAGCACACCAGTTCTTTTGTTTGTGCTCTGAATGTGTTGTAAAGCCTTATTAGTGACTCTTAAACATGAGGCGAAGGCCGTAGCTCTTACAGATGTCCTTAAGCAAGAGTTTTTTCTCTAAATATTTATTAAGAGGAACAATCATCTGTCTCAGACTGACCAAATCTAATCACGTTAAATCAATTGCTTCCAGCCCTAAAACGCATCCTTAGCATCAACAACTCATCCGGGTTTATAACTACCTAAGCATATCTGCAGTTTCAGGTTGCAAATTTCTCCCTAAATTTCTCTCTTTACCGAAACTTTGGTTAATGATAGGCTATAAAATGTCCTCCTCTGCCACTGAATAGTCAGCAGGGAATGTAGCCTGAACTTGATTGCTGGCTTCAAACTCGAGCTGTACCTTCTCAGAAATGGAGCAGGACTGATCTCACTCTCAAGAAATGCCTAACGGAGACAAAAGCCAGCATTCAGAACCATTTTTTCCACCTTGATTTGCTATGGATCGCGGCATTGAGCAGCAGACATCAGGACGTTCATTGTCGGAAAGGCAGATGTTTTACCTCATCCCTCAATTTCTATTTGGTTTCCTTATCTCGCGATCAAAAGAGTAGAGCTCTGAACCCATTCACCTCTGTCTCAGAGTCAAGGCAGCCCATGTTGCACTCGGTCTGCTGTAATGACACTGACACACATTTGTCTGCTCAAAGCGGGCGGCGCGTCTGCCTGATCCAGAGGGATGACTAAGTGGCTCAAAATTAGGAAAAGTGTGCCTTCTATATGCGTTTGACTGCTGGAAAAAAAAAGAAGGTAGGATCGTTTACAAAAGCAGGCCTTAGCGTACAAAGAGCTTGCCAGATAGAGGTAAAAAAAATAGAATCAAGAACTCACACAAAGCAACATATGTTTGACATAAATGTACAACAACAAAGATGTTGAGCAGGTTTCAACGAAAGCCGTTCTACTTAAGTTTACATTACGCTCATGCTGAGATAAAAAAAAACAGCAACACTCTTATTCACCCGACAGACAATGCGGTGGTGAATGGTGCTCTGCAGTTGCATCATACAGCACAAAAGAAATTAAGCAGCAGCACAAATGCTGAGAAATTAAGGACAGATATGATCTGATCACTGTGCCAATAAATTGATCCATTCGCTGTATCCAAAGGAGCTTGTGTGACACAGAAATAATCTATTCAGCTATGACTAAATAGACAATGAAAGTGGAAGAGTGTTTGAAACATGTGGATACACAGTGGAGAATTGGATGTAGAAGTTTCTATACATGTTTTACATGTTTGTTTTTTTTCAAGGGACTCTGGGGGACACCATGGGAGTCCATTGAAACTACCATCATCTGGGAGGCAGCAACCCTCAAACTCTTTAGAGCCAACTTTCAAACACTGGCTTCAGGTCAGGTTTGCACCAAAAGTTTTTTTTAAATGCTCTTGGGCTGGGACTGGTTTGGGCTGAACTTTCTGGCCAGAGTAGTGCTTTGGGAAACAGCCTATTCTGTTTTCCAATAGTGAAGGGAGGGAGGCCCGCTCGATGCTTCTATCTTAGTGTCACGCACGCAAAGAATTTCTTAACTTTTAGAGATACTGCTTCACAGAACTCGCACAATGCTCATGCCTGGAAAAAGAAATCCCAAAGTCCCCAGCCTGAGCCATTATTTAGATTACATTCATTTGGCAGACACTTCCCAATTGTGGGTTACGTGTCTTCATTTAGGGCACTTCAACACGTGGACAAGAATAGACGGGATTCAAACCTCCAACACTACTGTGAACGGCATACCAGCTTTACCACTTGAGCAACAGCTGCCCTCGTTTGCTTTGCCCAATTCGACCACGCAGATAGACATAATTAAATATTAGACTGATTGATAAAACATCACAGCTTTCACATTTTAATGGGATAATGAAAATATAACAACATTTCATTGTTTGGTATCCTAACACAACTTTAACATACACAACAATCTATATTATTTTATTGTTAGCTCGCACACAGGTTTTTATTTCAAACTCTGTCATAAATGGAGACATTCTTTCGGTTAGACAATGATACAAGTATTTAAATGGTATTTGTGAAGACGTGCCTTTGAAAATGAAACAAAGGGCATAGAACAAAGACCGACTTTGTTGCTGTTCACCGGGAGTGTTTTGGCGTACTGCCAAACCTCTTATCAGCACGTCGGCCTGTGTGTGCGTTTCTCACAATCCCTTTAGATTACCGTGCAAAAACCACTGGTGCACTGGTGAAGCATATTATCCCTTCTTATTAAGGATACCATTGTTTGCTTAAGTAAATGCTTAGTCACACTGTAAAGCATATAACTTATAATGCATTTACTCAGTAATAAGTACACACTACCATTGTACGATGTGTGTGTGTGTGTGTGTGGGTGGGGGGGGCTTTAATGAGCCATCTACACTATAATTAACTCATATTTTCACATCAACCTGTAGGAGTGTTGAAAAACAATAATGTAGATGGCTGAGAAAAAGGACAGTGAGTGAGTATGTTAGTGAGTATTATTCTGCAGTCCTGCACTCCAGGTACATAAAGACAATATGGCTAAGGCAATGCAATAAATTAATGTCAGTTCTTGTTTAGTTGTCAATTTGGGAGACTACAGTTTTGGTAGAGTTCTGGCCGTTGTCATCTTGTTTTTTTGCAAACAGAAGTGACACATTTTAAGTGATCAAAATGTTCTAATCAACTTTCATGAACTGAAAACACACCGTGAAAGGGTTAAAGTTGTAAGACAAAAACACGCACAGCACCCAGACCGCCATGGTAGTGACCTGTCGATCACAAGGTAGCCCTGTCCTAAAGCATACCTTGCTTTATCGTCTAGTTTACTGTAAATGGGACCTTCATTTATAAAAATGAATATCATGCTGTATTAAAGAACATTTGAAACTAGCGATCGAGACCATGAACTTGTCAGGAAAATGTTAGAGTCAAAGTTGAGGTAATAAATCAAGTGTGAGTGAGGGTAATTTTCTCATAGACTTCAATACAATTGGACTTCTTTTAGCAAGAGATGGCCCCTGCTGGATAGAAAGCAAGTTTAAGGCACTTCCGCGTTGGCTTCACTTTTCAGACGCGGAGGTTGCCGTCTGGTGATGACATGAGGAAGTTGTGTGGAAGTTGTGATATTACATTTTTGTCATAGGAAATACAAGAGCCAGGGTTTAAGTAGTGCACAAGAACTTGCAAGCTGACTAAATTGGTTGCTGTAAGAGCAGAGAACTTTTTCCTCTGGTGGCACATAGAATACATTAAATTTTAATAATGTAGTAGGATGCATGGCAAAGGACACAGAAGGCGTGCATGGTAATAAAAGAGAGAATTTGGATGGCCAGATCAGCCATGGAATGCCCCTGTGTAGTGACCACAGCTTTTTACAGTCAGGCTCAATGGTGCCTTTGTGCAGCTGAGCCCAGCTGGCTGTCCAGGAAACCTCAGTCCTCACTGCTCAGTTCCACATCTTCAGAAACACAGACGTCTGCACACAGGCCACCTTTTTATTTTTGGAGTTACACTGGGAGCAGCCAATACCCAAAATGCCAGATCACTATAAGCAGGCATAGCTATACTACACTTTGTTAACTTGTGGTGCATCTGTGTTTAACAATGTGATTTAAAATCACGTGTTAAAATTGCACTCTAATTCATTTAAGAAAGTATTACTTTAAATTAAACCAACCTTTACTTAGATTTAGTTTGTTTTCTATTGTTAATCCCTGTATAAAAAGAGACATCAATCAATGTTAAAGTAACAGCAGTGTTGTGCTTTGAATTGTGATGGAGGGCAAGGTCTTTGGTTCACATTTAGACCAGAAAACATGCCTTTGATTAACAGAAGTACCGTGTAACAATATACTATTGCTATAAATTTCACATTTAAGTTTAAAACTTCGGGTCAGCTCACAAATATGCAATATTCACTCTCCTTTTAACTCCATTTTGGTCTCCACAAACTCCTTCGTACAGTGGGTTTATGAGATGCATTTGCCTACTTAAGCCCCTGAGAATGTTATGGATAATGTTCTTCTAGTTTATGATATTCATTAAACCAGAAGGTAATCTGCAGATTAACTGATAGTACAAATCCTATTGCAAACCTACACATAAATCTCACAAAATACCGTAAAGCAGTTATCAGACTAGGCCTACACCTGGACAAGCTCTAACATTAAAACTAATATTTGAGTACATTTGATGATGAAGTACAAACTGAAACACAGACTTGTATATGTATTGCAGTTTCTCTATTGTATGTAGTGATACTTGTACTGAAGTACAGCATTTGTGTAGTTGTACATAACTGTAATGTCACGGTTTGCGGTGAAATAAACTTTGGAAGAGTAAGACAAGAGGGGTAAAAAAAAAGAAAGAGAGGAACAGGCACTAGAGCGCGCGCACACACACACACACACACACACATACATACAGCCAGCAGCTCCACAACGATGGAGCGCGAGGCCGTATCAGATTACAATAACATACTCGGAACCCGCGAGCCCTCTCCTTCCTCCGCCCTCCTCGGAGCATCGCGTGAGAGCAGCAGCCGACTCTCCAACTTGATTGTGATTAATGCGCGAGGGCAAGATATCCATGCCAGGTCCAAGCGAGCTAGACACATTCTTAAGGTAGTCCACAAGAGTGGAGAAACAAAGCCAGGAGAGACCATAACCCTCAACACAAAACACAAGACCACACTTCACCGGGTGGTGCTCGTTATTCTGAAACAACTTTTCCTTTAGAGTTATGAATATATAATTGTCGTAAAGATGACACACGTTTACAGAAGGATGCGGTCGACCTTAACTCTTATCTTCATTTTCGCAAAGATGTCTAATTCGATAATATACTGAATATGAGTTAATCTAATTTATAACTTTAAAAAAGGAAATCACAAATGTATTTCAATGCCCATCTTTCTAAATAACCAACAGCACTTAAAGTTGTAAACTGAAAGTTGGTGGCGCGTCCACGAACTGAACTTTACCTTTAACTTCAACATGTATGCCTATAGTTTCACATGTACTCGGAATAGTCACAACTGAATGCATAAAGCACAGAGGAGTTTTTCAGTCACACAACAGCAGTTTCTTACTGTTTGAGAACAGGCTTCTTCCTCTTCTTGTTAGCATAAGACCCTGGGTTTCCCAACATGGTGTCACTTAGTTTAACGCTCATAAACTTGACGGTCGGCTAAAGTTTTTTCCGCTAATTCACTCCTTCGTCGCTGAGGCTTCCTCCATCCGTACAGCTACAGTCTGTAGTGGTCCGTCGGTTATTCAGCCTGTGACTCAAAACAAAAAAACAAAAAAGCTGCCGGGGTCCACGGAGGTTTGGTGCCGCGTTGCCAGTTCCCGTGGGCGGTCACTGACGCTGACCTTGGTCGGCGGTGCGGTGAGGTGATATTGAGCAGTAGTGTGATTATAAAGTGAAGTTTTGTGAGGGGGGGGGGGGGGGGCAATTTTAGAAACGTTTGGCAGAATTCTGCCTATGCCCAACCCCCCTTCTTAGGATAAACAAGGCAGCCGTAATATTATTATTATTCAGAGTCACTTGAGTTTTCCTTTTTCTTTTTTTTTTTTTTTCTTCTTGTGCACGGGGCGTTTTCAGGAAATGTGTATGAAGAGTCAGTAAGAGCTGTGTTTTAAGGTGGACTGGACTCTTTGTGACTGTCGAGCATGTTTTGCTTCTGCTTTTGTAATATCCAGAGTACGCTGTGATTTTTTTTTTTTTTTTGACTTAGTTAGGAAAATATGTTCCTTGGCTGAGTTTTCTGACCATAGCAGGAAATGTTAAAGAAATATTTCCCTAAGTATCTTGTTTTTGTAATTCACTGCAACCTGACTTTAGGTTCATTTTTCCACTAGCTAGTATCACTGTATGTATAACAGATTTATTTAAACGAATAGAAGAACACAAACAAAAATTCAAGGGACTCTTATTAGAGATAGTTTTAAAAGCCTTTCTTGGCATGTTAATGATTTACATTTCTGCACCGGCCTGCACACAGCTTCAGTGTGGCCACTAGCTGCTGCAGATTTTATACAAGAGTCAGGATAAACAGCCAAAAAGGTTTGTTTGTTTGTTAGTTAGGGGGGAAAAAAGCTATGTGTTAAAGGGGGCTTTTAACTTGTAAATGAAGCCCCTATTTTATACTACATCATTTATTAAATGGCCAAATCTATGTTAACACAAAAATATGTGTACACCCACACATTATATATGATTTGGCATCTGTGAATTTGTGACTGGTCACTGGTGTTGGGCGATGTTACCTCCCCACTGGGCCTGAATCTCTTCAATGTCAAACTGGAAAACCATTTCTTTATGGACCTGACTTTGTTCATAGGGGCATTGTCATGTTGGAACAGGAAAGGGCCTTACCCAAACTGCTGCCACAACATTGGAAGCACACTATTGTCTAACAAGTACCATTGTGTGCTGAAGCATTAAGACTTCCCTGTTAAATTCCTTTGAACTAAGGAGCCAACCCCAAACCATGGAGTACAGCCCTCGACCAAAAGTACTCACAGATGTGTCCACATACATTTGGCCATATGCAATTTCCAATGCGTTTCTAAGCAAGTTTTGAGTACAGTAGCCTATTTAGTGCACGCACACTGGCAAAGCGGTAACATTTTCAGTATGCATAGAAAAGATTCTTGATTTTTGAATATGCTTTACTGTAAGCTCTCTTATTTTGCATTCATAAGCAGTATTCAAACATTTCATAAATGGTATGGAACACACTATAATGTGGTTTGAATCAGCTATAATGACAAGTGTCATGATAAAAAAAAAATTATAATAATTTAATAGTTTTTGTCAAAAGTTATAACTTCTTCTATGAGGACATATTTTATATAACTGCCACTGTGTTTTCCTTTATTGACATTCACTCTCCAGAAACAATAAATAAACTAATCCATCGATTAACAACAACACCATTTATGTGTTCATTTGTGCCATTCTGTGTCAAATCAGATTGAGGTTTTTATTTAGATTTTAGATTTTGTGCAAACCATATGTATGCTATTTGTGCCAAAATGTAAAATATTTTGGCTGGATTTTGAGAAATGCTTAGTTTCTTGCCACTGGTAACGTTGTCATTTTCGCCCCCCTAAAAACATTTTTTATTTCATTTTAAGGGTTAAATTTCTTCAGGCTCATAACTCCTACAGCCAAGAAATGTGGTAAGGACACAGACTACATGGTGTACAACTTTTTAGAGAGGTTTAAGAGAGGAGTTCAACTTTATGATAATTGTGGAGGCTGCAGTTTGCGGTGCTGTTTTACAATATTGTGTTCTACTGAAAGGTGTTTCTATTATTTCATCCACCCCATTTATATCAATGACGGTAGACTAAATAAAGAAACTCCCCCACTGTATAATTGTTTGATGTTTTGATTTACCCAGTTATTTGAAAAGCAGCTTTCTACCTCACCTCGCCACTTTCTACTCACCTCGCCACACTCGTGACAGCTAGGGACATGTTGCCAACAGATGCTATGGAAACCATCCATACCCTCAGCTCTCCCCATCGCTCCTCTGTAAACAGCAGTGTTTGTCTTGGGCACACTGTACTTCCTCATAACAGCCGTCTGTCATGTTCACATTCCCTGCTCGAAGTTTGACACCGGTTGAAATAATAAACTCTGTTTCCATAATGGCACCAAATAAAGCACTTTTACTTTTAATCACGACCGACTGACTTTGTAGAAAATCCTGCCTGCATGCTGCGCACACATAGGGTTGCAACACTTCCAGTAAATTTCCAAGGGAAGTTCAGCTCAGGAATTTGGGGATTTTCTTTTGCCAAATTTCAATTTAAAAGTCTTTCCTTGTAAAAGGCCGCACTGTCTTTTTCATCACATCTATAGATAATTGACAGCATCCCACCACATAGGAATCAGCCCTCTGCTTGTACAGAGCATTCCCCCATCACATGTGCAGCCCACACTACTGCACTGTCTGAGCCAAAGGACTACATGCTTTCAGGAAAGTTTTTTATCATAACACTGGAGTGAATATATTCATAGTGTTGTGATATTTCAGTTAACCGGCAGATAGTAGCCTTAAGCAAAGTGCACGGTTTATTAACACCTTTCACCAGTATCTGATAGCTAGCTGTGACCATGTGGGATGCCGCATCCTTTAATGTAAAACATTTATTTTATAAATTACTTGTTCACTTTAATGCCTAAGTTGGAACACAGCCCACATTGTCAGCTTCAATTCTCCAAGTACTTTTCCCCAGTTAACTTGCTAACTAGCTAACTAACTCACTGTATGCATTTGACAAATTGATGGATTTAATTGGCAAATCAAAGGATATTTATTTTATTTAATTATATTTATTTTTATTTATTTTATTTATTTTATTTATTTTATTTATAAAATACTCATCTTAAATATTCCCAGAATTTTGCAGCCCCTACATTATCTCCAAAACGACAATGTGAATTTTAAATTGTACTTTTATCTCACAGCTAAATGATTTCACCTCTAAATGCACGGTTTGATTCTAAGGTCGATTCGTGTTTTGCTGTCTTTAATGAGCGAGTGTTTAGTGTTTTGACAGTCACAGTTTTATTGTTTGTGCCACTATTGTCAGAACATGACTAATCATCCTAATTTACATATGAACAAAGAGGAGGAACTCTGACACAAACACAGCAACGGACTGCAAAAGTGCAAAACATCTAAAAAAAAAAAAGAGGAGAGCAGTTATGTCATGTTTTCATCGGGAACTTCAGTGTTTGCAGTATACATCTGACAGTTTGACTGCTGGATGACTGAGAGATGCCTGAGGTGGAGGCTTCCACGTGGAAGCACTGCCATGACTCTGAGGGAGGAAACTCTTCTCCTGGCAACAGCTACCAAAAATTAAAATGGACAGAGCTGCATTCTCCTCATGTTGAGCTCTGGCCCCAACTGTGAAGACATTACATTTTTATAAGCAGTGGGCAAACATCGGAAAAATCTTGAATTGAAGGAATATTTTTTTGTTTATTTGTTTGTTGACAGGCTGGTAGAGCAGTGAAATCTTTAAACCTGTCTGATTACTGCTGTGGAACTCCTTTGTAAAGCCTCTAAGTTGAAAAGTAGAACCCAAGTTGTAAAAGATTTCCCCTTTAATACATTTTCTTTCTGATTGATTCGATACATACGTCGTCATTTCATATGACATTATGATATCGTTTGATTTCCAGTAATTACAGTCATTTACTGACACATACCTGTGCCAACATCACCGAAGGGAAATGAATCTTTGGCTGGTTCATTGTCCACTGTCAGACATCACTGTGCAAGAAGCCTCTGCAGGAAAAAAGGTTTATGAAACAGCAGAAGAAGGAAAATACAAACATTATTTTAAATTTACATTAACTTAAGAATATCAGCACACAATAAATAATATAATATTATTCAACACAATTGTGTCCAAGTCACAATAATATTCCCACGGGTGCAAACTCCACAAACAATCAGCCCCTGATCAGTAAAACATGCTCACAGCAAGGTGGTGGAAAAAGAGCCACTTCCTGCTAGTATAATGGTGAGAACCGCTGGGTCCACTTCCCCAAACATGAGCTGGACCAGTCCTAATGTTGCTCTTAGATCAGTCTAATGCAACTTAAACTTTCACAAAAAGGAAGACTGGCTTTTTTTAAAGCTTAAAAAAATACTATCCCCACACTATCGGCAGGCTAACTCAGAACTGACACCCATGTTTCCATAGTAACAATCAGTGACACCTTCTGACCAAAAGACCTTATTAAAAAAAAGCTTCTGACCGGCGTTTCCATGGTAACAATCAGTGGCAGCGAAGTATGGCTTAACAATGTGTTGTCTTGCTAACAATGCTGTTGAGCAAGCCAAGACAAATGTCTACGATTTTGTGGAATATTGTTTGTGAAAAAGTCTTAAATGACTAAGAATTCATGGAAAGTTAGTCCCAATCACAGATCTTTAAGAACCAGACAGCTTCGTGCAACGGGGGAATTGGAAGTCTACATTTGAAACCAGCACCTGCTGAACAAGCTCAGGTTGGATTTGGAGGGGCATGTGCAGGAGTAACATTGGGATGAATGAAGAGAGTCAGGCTGGATAATGCAGAAAATGTATGTAAGGGAAATTCTGAATAAGACCGATCTGATTAGAAGTCTAACTCCAGAGTAATCAATAACGTGCTTGCATTTTCTGAAATATCCTTGTTTTCCTACATTTCTAACACTGCATCTGAAAAAAAACCAATAAATCAAGAGATGAGGTTTTCAGCACCATCAATCCCGAACCGCCCCCCTGAGAGCTAGTTAGAGCTCACCTACCCGCCAACAGGCTGAGGCAGAGACCCCCACATTTAGCAGGATAACGCAGCAGCCAAGCACTGAGGAAAATGGGAAATGTGAACATGGCAGCTGTCGTGCCGCAGAATTTGGCATGTGGTTGCTGGTAAACGCTGTGCAACTGTTCCCATGAGTTTAATCTGCTCTGTGTGCTTATTTATTTGGACCCGGTGCATTCCTGTGTGACAGCCACCGGTGCACAGCCATCAACACCAGGCTCAATGTCTTTATTTCACACTAACTATAGAGCAATGTTTTATTCAGGCAGCCCAGCAGTGGTTTCCATTTAGGAAGGCCAGCTACCTCACTGCCTTTTATTGTTCTCCACCCACTGCATAACTTCCCTCAAACCAATTACAACACTGTTTTTTTTATACGGTTTTGATGATTTGAACAGTTCGATCTTGTCCTGGGGTCTGTTGCTCTCAGAGACAAAGTATTTAAAGCTGTGGCAATGAGCCTTGCACACTTTGCGGGAAGCGTTAGAAATCTTCTGTGATTAATTATTTCCTTTGCTCCGAGCAAGATTCAGGGGAAGCTCATTCCCCCTCCGGTAAATGCATTAGACTAAAAATACAAATTCTCCTTCCAGTCATAATTAGGTGATATCCTATGATTGTGACTTATTAAGGGAGAATTGATGTAATACCATCTCATAACTTTGACTCATTTAGTGCGTGTTGAGTACGTATTGTTAAACGAAGACTATGCACGGTCAGCAAACTCACCCACGAGAGTTTACTTTTCCGCCTTTCAAACTTTATTAGCGTATTTGTTTGGACGGTGGGGGATGATTTTCTATAGGATGCGAATGCTGAAGTAACGGGTGGAAAAGTAGACGACCCCGCGTGGACCATCAGACACTCTGTTGGCCACCGGCACTCTGTGATCTGCAGAGTCCTTTTCAAACAGGCAGAGGCTTGACAAGAAGCAGGACTGCTGCCCTCTGGGAAGGGAAGAATCGCGTGTGAAGGACAGGAGGGCAGTTCTTAGCACAGCGAGATGTAACTGAGATCCATTATACCCTCAACCACAGCGCCATTAAAAATCAACAGAAGGTCTTATAAAGCACCCCGTTGTCCGGTGTGAGGATTTCTGTTCATTCGCACTTGTGTGGTCAATTACTTTCATATGTGATGTTATTAGTGAGGTATGGAAGTTACTACAATGTTGTTGGTCGGCAGCCAGAGGGAAAGAGCTCACTGTCGGAAAGAAGTAGAGCAGAAATGTACTTTTTTCCCCGTGAATGAAATCTTGGTACTTTACAGGAAGTGCATACAAGTAAACATACAGCAGTCGTAGGTTTTCATCCTGTGTCCCATGCACGGCTACTTAAAACAAGATCCTGGGAAATGGAGCCAGAGCTGGAGCATTAACTTTTTAAATGTCTCAATAATTCCCTAATTCTAAATGCTGGACTTTAAACTGCTTAAAATTGCCGTTATTATGCTTCAGTAGCCGGGAGAGGATCTGATGGGAAACAAATGGAAGACATTCACAGCTGAAGATATCTTTTTGCATTGGCAGTCAACTCGGAGACATCAACACGTTTCACCGTGACGATAAAAACAAAAATCTGGGTGGCATTTCATTTAATCTGCAAGTTGTATATTTCTAGGAGACAGCCACATGCTTCCTCTAATTGACATTGAATCACCAGCTGCTTCCTTTTCAGGTGTCGAAAACAGGAGTATTACACAGAGGTTTACGCTGCCCCCGGACTGCTTAACATCCCTTGAACATATTTTACGGGATTTGATCCTTCAGCGCCAGAGTTGAACACTTAACGGCTACAGATGGACATGCAATGAGTGCAAACAACATTTAGATACATGTTGGTCTTTGGGGTCAATATTATTTATGATTGATTAAACTGACTTAAAGGATGACGAGACGGTTAATCATTCATTTCTGTTAGTTTACTAATAGATTATTAAGCCAATTGTTTCAGCTCTAGTCAAATGAACCCGCAATAACTAAGACTGTTGCAAGCGGCTGTGAACCCTTTGTACTTCAATCAAATTAAATTCAGTTCAATACAATTTTATTAATCCACAAAAGCAATTAGCAGGTAAAGAAAAAAACAGTGGCAACAATATGCCAGGTACATTGCACAACTCTGCAAAAATATTTTGCTTTGAGCACCTTGCAGCTGTCATCAGTGTTGTTCACTCCAACACAAAGACGTTATGTAACATGTTCTAACATTGACAGTGCACTATTTTGGCAGTCAGTATAAAAGAAAATTACTACGACAGGAAATGATACGAGGCGTGAGCCAGTGGCTGTCAGTCAAGCTGTAACTTTGAAATGCTGCTGCCAATTTCACATTTGAAAATTCCGCAAATAGTCAGCAAAATGTATTTAGAAGAATTAATAATGCGCCACAGTCCGCAATGTAAAACTTTTACCTTCAGCTTTAATGTGGAAAAACAGTGTCCGTCGACAGCACATTAGAAATCCAGTTTATTTTTTATGTAAATCACTTTTTTCGAGATGCAGTGCAGATGCAAAACTCATTTCGACGCACTTGAACAAAGGTTACTGTTTTATAGATGAAGCATGCTACTGCTGCCGTTGGCTTCTTTGTTTGGTTCAAGGCAGGTGTAGAGAAAAGCTGAAACTGTACGCTACTATTTTCGTTGCCATGCTTTTGAGTTGTTTTAATGATAAACAATTCGGGCAAACCTCCTCCCTGCTGGCGCTGTTAACGCCAGTCCAAACTGCAGAGGAGGGAAATAAAACCTGCTGTAAAACCAGCGGAAATTTGGCAGAGATAGATTTGCCATACCCCTCAGCTGGCCTCACAGGGCTTCAGCCGTGAGACCTGAATGTGGAGTATTGTTGTTTTACTGTTGACTAATTACTCTGATTCCTATGGGGGAGGGGGGGGGGGGGTTCTCTGTGTGTCAGCATGTGAACAGAGGAAAGTGTTGGTACTGTACCTGTAACTGCGTGTACAGTATGAGTGTGTGTCGTCAACGTTGGCTGCAAAGATCTATTTCTTGCACACATTGCGTTTCCCTGCGCGTTACAACTTCTTTCCAATCTGCTGTGACGTCTACGAGTAGACTTTTAACTTTTGCCGGTTCTTTTTTCGTCAGTGGAATAAAAAAAAAAAAAAAGACATTCAAAAGTCGTTGACGACAGTAAGGAATCGGTCAGTCCATGAATCCAAAATCGCTCCAAAACAAGATAAAACCTCGACGGCTATTAGTCTGACGGTCATTTTGGATATTCATAGTCCCCAGAAGATGAACCCCAGTGTTTTTAATGACCCCCTTGACTTTTTCCCTGGTGTCACCAGCAGGTTGAAATTTCTGGTTGCTCAAAAGAGGAGCCAATCCTTGAACTTGTCCGTCTTATGTTTCACTTCCTAGAAAATAAACCCTTTTGATTATGATGAATTCACATTTATATACAACTAAATAGTTTAGCCAATAATGGTTTTTTTGGAGAAAATGTCATTCCTGCAAGCAAAGTTCTTTCCAGTCCACACACTCCTTTGTTCTCGTTCTGTTCATAGACGTCATATGAAGTGGTTGGGGTGGATCGTACAAAGTACAGGGCTTTGGCAATGGAAACACTTTGGTTGGGGAAATATCGTGATTTTGGTAAAATGTGGAAAAAGTAAACACATCCTGTCTCGTGTCCAACCAAGACCACAAACTTTCCCAAAACCCTAACCAAGCGCTTAGAGTTTCCTAAACAAAACCTTAAAAAAGTGAATCATGCTTTAGTTGCCACAAGTTTATATTGTAGGGAAAACAAACATTTTTGCAAAAAAGAACATAATTCAACTTTCCAGATAATCATTATGTTGCTAACATTTTTTTATTGTATTTTAGGAGACAGAGTTGCCCCATGTTCTTATCTCATGCTCTATCCTCCAAAAAAAACAGTTTAACCCTACAATGTTAACGCTTTAGAATAGCTAAATAATCACTTTGCTGTCATGTTGTAGGTGTAATAAACACGTTTTTGTTTTGCCACTAGAGGCTACAGTTTAAAGAAACGTGTTATGTCATGATGCAGCATCTCAGGTGCGTGTTTGACACAATCTAGGGAGGAAGCGGAAAAGAAAAAAAGCTGGGAAAGAGAAATAGATGGAAAAATAAGTAATGGCTATTGTTGGTGTCCTTCTTAATTGTATTGAATTTAGATCTGGCACTGGGTTTAGTATGAGCAGAGTTCGCTGTGCAACGCTGAAACACTAGTGCTCATACTGAATGGCCTATGAAATATGAAGCCGTGTAGTTAACTGTCAGCCGTGTTTACATTGGTGGTTTCCTAGCCTACAGAGGAAACAGCCAGTGAGTCACACTTGCATGCTGACAGACTGGAGGTGTTATGTAAAGTCTTGAGAATTCAGGTGTGAACGTAGTGAGCTTGTAGCTGTAAGGGAAAGTGCAGGAAAAGATGAGCCAAACTAAATCAGAAGGTCATTTAATACGTGTGAAGTCATAGCGAAATTAACATTTTTTTTTGGGTGTCGTTCTCCGTAGACTAGAGTTACAATAACATCTCGCTATCACGAGCTGATCCCCAGCATCTCCTAGCAATGAATCATCACTGGACTACAAAGACATGATGAGATGTCGGACATTTTTCTCAGGTCAGATGGTGTGGTGTTATTATGTCCACATTATGTATATTCCTGTCCTATCATACAGATTGAAAACACGTTTTCACGCTGAACCAGAAACATTTGTAAAAGATGACTTGCAGGACATCGAGTTTTATGTGATGCTGAATTCAGGGCCGTAGTGACATAAGAAGAAACTGAGATCATATCGCTCCAGGCTACACAAAGGGGGCCTTGAGGGGGGCATTACCTCCCCCAGATACACACTGCTGTATCTGGCAGGGTAATGTGGTTTAAATCCAGCTGTTCACACCATCTCATACAAAACCTCAGAGATACTTTTTCCTTCGGCTGGTGTGGTGTTAAAACTGTTTGCATTTCTTGTGGGAAAACAGACCTAGCTAAATGATTTATCCCATCTGTCTTTTGAGCCTGGTCTAAGCCAGTGGTACAACTTTTAGCTGTTCCCTCTAAGCATGGGGATGAAAACCTAGGGGCTGATCGAAGAAGGGGTCCATTTGTATTCCTGTCAGTGGTGGAAGAGCTCAGATCTTAAGTAAGTCTTAAGTAAAAGCTTAAAAAAAACCTGCCAATATCACAGTGTAGAAATACAACAAAAAAAAAAGCTAAATACTAAACATAAAAGCCCTGCGTTTGAAATTTGACTTAGGTAAAAGTACAGAAGTATTAGCATCAAAATGTACTTCAAGTACCAAAAGCAAAAGTAAAAACATTTCTGAGCCACCTGCTCCAAATACATAGGGGTCAAACTGGCTCCATATAATCTAAATTCATCAATCATCAAAACCATCAGTTATTAAAAACAACTACAGCATGTTAACCTGTTTATATTTTAGTTGTAGTCATTTTAGAGTATTATAGTATTCTTTATATTATATATTGTATTCTACAGCTATATCTCTCTTAGTGTTGATGTATTTACTGTGTATGTTTTACTCCTGTGTCAGTCAGTTCATTAGAGCAGACTGCTGAAACTCTGAGAGTCGGTCTAAATATCTCTGCTGTCTTATAATCTTCACGTGGATCTTAGATGTCTGTGTTTACTGTGGGGGCTGTACGCTCTGTGTAACGTTACGTCTTGATAGTTTGTATGTTGGTTTGGGTCCGGGGCGGCAGAGACGAGGGAAGACAATACGGGCCGGCACTAGTCAGTTAGACTGCTGATTTCAGTAGATATCTCTGCAACACAACACATAGCCTTTGACATAACATCCGCACTGTTACCGCCTCCCATTCTGTTCATATACAGACATCATAATCCATATGTTGATTATATTTTATATTATTAATAATTTCAGTCTGCAAAAAAACATGTAACTAAAGCTTTCAAATCCACATAGTGGATTATAAAGTACAATATTCCCCCTGAAATGCAGTGGAGTAGAAGTATAAAGAAGCAGAACATATAAATACTCAAGTAAAGTACAAGTACCTGAAATGGAATTAAGTACAGCTCTTGAGTAAAATGTACTTTATTTCCACCACTTATTCCTGCCTACTTTCAATGAAAACATTTTTGATGAGAGCTTTGGGATGGTGGTGAGGCAGGTTTATTTAAAACAAATTCATTCATAGGTGCTATTCATATGCAAACAGCAGAGGAGGGCTTTTCAATTTATATTAAATGTATTTATGTACTTTCCTCCGCTATGTATTCTGATTATTTTTTTATTCGTGCATGTTCAGACATGTTTGCTTCATCACATAGATACAGTTCATCATCATCATCATCAAAATATAAAAAAGTTCAGGCAGCAACTAGACATACTCCTACGTATAAGGTATGCGACAACACTAAGCAGAGGCCCTCCCTCGCTGTGACGTATTATTGAGTCGCCGTGTTGCGGTGATTTCTCGGGTCAGATCGGAGGGTTTTTGGAGGACAGTTTAAACATGGCCCTGAGGGTGATCCGGCTGGTCGTCCCGTCGGGTGCAGCTGCTGTCAAAGCAGCAAACCTGACACAGAAGGTAAAGACAGTAAACACACGGACTTTTGTTTGTCCTCATTGTCCTGTCAAGTGTACAAGGGCAAGCTAACTTCGCTAGCTAGCTTCCCAGCCGCTCGCATCACAGTCGGTCACAACACATATGTTGGTTTGTTTTTAATATTGTCGAGAGCCAAGAAAACAATCTGTCGGTAGCCTACAGCTGAGATTATGTAAAAATATTTTTTATTGATTCATGACGTGCAGTTTGCTATTTGGTTGAGCGACTTCCACCTTACCTCTGTACTTAGCGCCTTTAAAAAACATCTCCCTACTATGCACCTTGGTCATTGAATTATCCGCAAAACATATCTAAAATGTTATCCATTAATGCATCATAAATAGTTTGGCGATGGAGGCATGTGGTTGAGAGGCCACTGTGTTTAATATCTGTTCTTGTGAATGTTTGTATATCATGTTGTATATGTTGTATGTCAAATGTGTTGTGTTTGTGTACAGCTGCCTGCTACATTGACCAGGTCTCTCTTGTAATAGACATTTGATCTCAACAACTAAAAATACATAGAAATCTGTCTGTCTGTCTGTCTGTCTGCAGAGTTTCAACCAAATATTTGCCCATTTAAAGTTCTCGTTAGCCTCAAGTGTTACCTCAACACTTGTGATTTCAATGTTTCCAGAGCTTCAACAATTAGTAGACTAATTGATTAGTTAACTGTCAAAAATAATTGCCAGCTATTTAAAAAAATCTATTAATAATGCATAAATGGCCTCAAATTTTGAGATGTTATGCTTTTCTCTCTTCTATATCATATTGAACTGACTATCTTTGGTGTTCGGACTGACAGAACAAGACATTTTAAAGACATCACTTTGGACTTTGGAAAACTGGGATGGACATTTCTCACAATTTTCGGCATTTTCAATCTATTAATCCAGAAAAAATCCACAGATTAATCGATAATGGAAATAATTGTTAGTTGCAGCCAGAGTTATTTCTACAAAATGTAACTAAATGAGGTCCCAGTTGGGATTAAGTGGTCATCATCACAGGCGTATGTAGTTACATGTAGTAATCAGTTGTTTGTTTGTTTGTTTGTTTGTTAGGTACACCTGGCAACCGCTCTCCTCTCATTCATGCACATGAGTTGGACTAAATATTAGATTAGTTCAACTTTATTGTCATTGAACAGAGTACAGGTACTGAGACAATGCAGTTCAGCATCTAACCAGAAGTGCAAAACACAGTAAAGTGCATAACAGTATAAAATATTGATTAAATAGAATATGGAATAAACGGTAAGGGTATATATGGGCTACAGTATTATGATAAATTATGTAATTACAGGTAATGCTAATATTAAACTTTGCACTCCATAGTCATGTCTGTGTCCAGGCTGGATTACCAATGTGCCTGGCCTCAGTTTATTGGTGTGACAATTACTTTTTCATTCAATGCAAAATTCAACTGGTAACATGTACCATTAAAGCACAGTTTAAAAACTGAAATGATAAGGTTATCCTAATCTTTAGGCCCCTAGTTTTAATACCTGTTACATGCCAGTTGGAATGGTGTTTACAAAGTGCAACTTCTCAAACAAATTTGAGTTGAAATCTTTACAAACTACTTTACTTGACGCAAACCTGGGTTAGTGTTTATGTGCGGAAATACTCTGTTGGTTGTTTCTTCGGACTCGGGCAAAATTAGTTGCAGGGGTCCTGTGTGGATTAATCTGGCTTTGGTCTTTGTTTTAAACCCCATGTTAACAACACAAGTGGCATTGTTTTTTTCTGTCATCCAGGCAGGTGTTCACACAAGCTCAGTGAGAAGCCTACAGTATGGCTGGTTGGCCTACGTACTGGGCGAGAGGACGACGCCACGGTTAACGCAGAACAGCAAAATCATCACCGTGGACGGCAACTTGGCCTCAGGGAAAGGAGCACTGGCCCAGAGTCTGGCTGACAAACTGGGTAACTGTCACACTGTCGGGATCCATCATTAGAGTTTGCACCAGCATACACTCGACCAGTTATTCCCTCAGGCTTACAGTCATGCAGTAGATGGATGAAGGTGTTTTTAAAGGCTAAAATGGCAGAATTTTTCCTGTGATATAACAAACTGCAACCTGACTGACATTGAAACATCTGCAATAATCCAATAATGCCTGATCCTATCAGCCAGCCACGTTATTCGTCAGGCTCCACCTTTATACAGAACTGCATTAAAGGCGTACTTTTGACAACCTTGTTGTTGTAGTGGGAGTCATGAGAGTGGATTATTGGTTCACACATTGATCTTGGATAATTCTATGCAAAGACACTGGACAGTGTTTGTGTTGCGGGGGGGGAAAATAACCAACAACTTGTAACTCTGTATCTACAGGGATGCTCTACATGCCTGAGCCAGACACCTTCTACTTGGACAAGGTTAACAGGGAGAAGGCGCCACTTCCTGTTGACTTCAACGGAATGTGCAGCCTGGAGAAGTTCTACACGGACCCCAAAAGTGCGGATGGAAACAGCTACAGACTGCAGATGTGGATGTACGCCATAAGGCTGCTTTATTACGCCGACGCCATCGAACACATGCTGACCACAGGTATCACTGGTTCAGGGACGTAGTTCGCTGTGTGTAAACTCCAGTGTCCAGTTCGCTAATATACATGACAAACGGCACATTTTTTTGTAGATATCTTAAAATCAATGTTTACGACTGTTTATGACTGCTTGCAGCCCTTGTCAAATTAGTAGACTTATTTAAATAATATTATTTAGAAATGGAGGCGTGTATGACGGGGTTTATGGCGCATTAACAGAATCGCTCTTCTTCATCCGGATCTTCTGTGTTTCAGGCCAAGGAGTGATCCTGGAGCGCTCTCCCTTCAGTGACTTTGTCTTCCTGGATGCCATGTTCAAAGAGGGATACATCAGGAAGGAGTGTGAGTATTCACTGTCACTAACGACACAAATGCAGGCAGATGGTTGCGAAATAATCTCCCTGTGGAATTTTGAATGACGTATATTAAGCACAACCGTTCAAAGTCATGTTCTGTATTTCACTCGCCTCCAATATAAAATGTATTGACGGGGATTTCCCAAGTCAGTTCTGTCAGTTCTGTCAGTTCTCGTGCTCCACACACGTCTTTTAAAGAAACGTCCTGTGGCCTGCAGGTGTTCACCACTACAACGAAATCAAAGGCATTAGCATCTGTGAGTTCCTGCCTCCACACCTCGCCATCTACGTGGACCAGCCAGCGGAGGAGGTGCAGAAGAAGCTGAAACAGAGCGACAAGGTAGTGAGACGCACTCCCTGAAGGCACAGGATACTGTCATGTCCACAACATACCGGACCAATGTCAACATATTTCAATCATTACCTTTTCAAGAAGACACAACACACGATTTTTAGTTGGACAACAAACACCTCGGAGAATGGGATACGCCGATTGCAAAATTGAATGTGGATACAAAAAGAGATAGTGTGACGTGTTTCAATCAAGCTTATGTTAAATAATTTCTTTAATTATTTCTTGAAATATAATTTTTTTTGTTCTCAGTCCTATCTTCACAATGTGCCACTGACATATCTGAAGAGCATTGAGGATGGCTACAAGAAGTCTTTCCTGCCCAAAATCAGGTGAGTAGTTGAAACGTTAAAAACGTGCCATAAATCTCTGACCACTGTCAAATTACAAAAGAGCAAAACATGATTCTTATCATCTTGTTCTTTCTGTTAGCGAAACATCCGAGCTGCTCGCTTATGATGCAACCCAAGCCCAAGATGTCGAAAGGGTAAGACTATAACAGACAGTAGAGGGTGAATAATTGTTTTGGCGTTTTTAAAAAAAAAAAAAAAAAAAAAAAATCATTTTTTTTACTATTTCAGTAGGCGGCTTATTTCTTGTGTGCTGTCCACAGGTGGCAGAAGACATTGAGTATTTGAAGTTTGAAAAGGGTCCGTGGCTGGATCAGGATGACGTCACCTACCATCACATGAGGATGCTGTGAGTTCTTGATTAATGATATCAGTTCCACATTTAAATGCAAATTACACGGAGGAAGATCTCCAACAGGTGAAGTCGGATTCCCATCTCAGCCTCCGTTTGTCATACTCATTATGTATAAATATGCAAAGTACCTGAAACGAATCACGCCGAGAACTCAAAATGCAGATTTGCTCTGATTGCCTTTTTACATGCTGTCCTCCACCCATAGATCAGCATACATCAAACTTTGCTATGAGCTGATTTATTTTTTCTTTCTTTTTCTCTGTGTTTTACAGCGTGCAAGACAAACGCAATGTGGCCACCCTGACCCACATAACAAATTTTCTGCCAGAGATAACCATCGGGGCCCACGACTACGATAAAAAATTCTATGCCTTTAAATCGGTATGTACAGACGAGAAGTTCCTTCTTACTTCCCGTTCAACCTTTCTCCTGCCAATATTCATTTTTATTTAATTTAATTTATATGGAACTGGTATTTTTTGACTACTTTATGGTTTTTGTAACAAACATGGTATCTGCTTGCTGACATTTAGCCAGGCGACAATCTTTTCTATGTGTTCTATGTTGTCAGACTGATTTTCTTTATCATTAATATCATCATTATTGTACAGTTCTGGTCATTCAGATATACACCATTACACATCTTTGGCATTTCAGTACTTCTATGTCTTGTTACTTATTGGCTGACAGGTACACGCACACAGATCTAGCGTGTCTTTGAGCTGATATCGGCCGATATATTAACCTCCAGTTCACAGTAAGCAAAGAATAAGGAATGATCATGTTTTATAGCCAATACTGATGCATGAAAATCGAGGTTGTTCTGCCCTTATGCTGATCCCACGGATCAGCTGGGAACATCCCTAATGAGACATTGGATGCTGTTGGCTGGTAACAGTAATTAGCTTTTGTTGCAGGAGTGCGAGTTGCCCTTTCGCTTTTTTTTTTTATTATATGAGGATAAGTTGCGTAATTGTGATCAATTTATTAAAACCTACAAAATCATATTGAGCAACTTTACCTTTGTCCCCGGTATTCTTTTTGTATTGAATACTTTTTATTTGTCTACCCTTTACCACGGGAAGCCTGTACAGTACTGTCAGCGTAATGGAACTCATTTCCTTCCGCTGAAATATTGAACGACTCGTAGTTACAAGAAGGCAAATGCCAGATATGGAATATTCTACCAGGTTTTCGGTATCATCAGTCTTGCAGGGAAACATTTGGGGCTGACCTTTTCTGTTTATTGACAGGAGACTTTTTTGTCTCCCCTTGCTGCAAAAAGCAGGCTGCATAATTCTACAGGAGGCTGTGACCTGACATTTAGTTCTGAGCCGGGATCTCAGTGGGCAGAATGAGAACTGTGGCACGTAATCTCCCTCAGCATACTCGAGTTGACAAAGTAAAGTCATGGAAGGACATTTGCAACACTGATGTATTACAGCTTCTCTTAAATTTATGAAAAGATATTCAATAACGGGTGAAATTTATTCCATTTCCAAAAAATGGTAACAAGTGAAATGGTTGATTTGAGCTTTTTACTCGCATAATTTAACTTTAGAAATCAACTATCAAAAGTGTGTCATTTTCTGCTAATGCAAATAACAAACCTTCCCGCATTACTCGTAAATACACATTTATAGTATTGAAAGTATCAAATTTAGCTCTGCGAGCAACTCGGTTATCTTGATTTTTAGATGCTTTCAGGTATTCAAATTGGAAAAAGTTCATTTGAAATACAAAATGATACCTTTTTTTGCATCGAGAAAAAAGTGAGGTATTTTCATGTGATTCTGCTGTTTTTTAAATATTCAGTGTTGTTCCTTTTTTAGTTTAATTGTCTTTAAAAAAAAAACAAAACGTTTTTGTTCTTGTAGCTCCCTGGGAAGAAGTACGCCACTGGGTATAATGCAGATGTCGGAGACAAATACATCTGGTTGAAGTGAAGCGAGTCCACAGGCTGAGCCGCTCTCGTAGTGAACTCTGGACCGCTCGTCCATTATTGATCCAGTCTCTCCTGTTGTACATCCTGAATAATATGTATGTATTAAAAGAATAAATTTTGAATCGACAGAATGTCTGGTTTTATTCTGATTTATGCCAGAGTTGATGAAAAGATGAAACATTCTAGTTACATAAGATCATGAAAACAAGGGTCGGTCACTCCGGCAGACGGCTTCAACTGTCGGTTACTTTGAAATGAGCAGCGGGAAGACGAGACTTCAGCTGTGTTTCAGGCAGTTTTTGTTTCCATCACTTCTGTATTATTGAAGTAATGTAGAAAAAGTCTGTTGTGTTTTGGAATTCCAAAATGATAAATATTAAATAACCAAGACAATGAGCAAAACACATAGAACTGAGTGTAAAATACAGTCAAAGAAAGTAAAAAAAAATAGTCATGTAACGTTTGATCAGTTTTATCCTCATCGTCAAGTGTATTTCTCATTTTTATTTCAAAATATTTTTTTTATTTCCTAATGGCACTTCTTCTGTCAGAAGCATAGCACAAACAAACATGGCCATGCCTGTGGGTAACATGATGATAGGCCAAGCTATTTTGTTTTATTTTATTTTCTGCTATGAAAGTAGCTAGTAGCACTAGCCCTAAAGGCTAAGCCGCCTACCAAGAAAATCGCCAAGTTGGCGACACTGACAGTCCGTCCCTTCAAGCCTCTCCCCCAAAATGATCCTAATGAGCGTAAACGATGAACATGGCTATAGTTGGTACTCGCAGCTGTCAAGCTAGCCGCGTGTGGAAGACTCCGGTGACGCGCAGCGAGTGTGTGCAGGTATCATCAAATCAAATCAAGTTTATTTATATAGCCCAATATCACAAATTATACATTTGTCTCAGTGCGCTTTACAGACTGTACAGGATACGACCCCCTCTGTCCTTAGACCCTCGCACCGCACAAGGAAAAACTCCCTAAAAGAAACCAGACAATTAGTGGGGGAAATATGGAAGAAACCTCAGGGAGAGACTGAGGAGGGATCCCTCTCCCAGGACGGACAGACGTGCAATAGGTGACGTGTGTACAGAACAAACAACATAGTTAAAAATACAGCATAGACAATCTATGCGACAGAAAACATGATGCGATCATATATTAAAAAGATGGATCCAGGGGGATGTCAAGGCTTCCTGGTGTCAGGCAGGACCAGGGCAACAGGTGCAGCCATGATTCATGATCCAGAAGTAATCTTTAATAGTGGCAACCTGCCAGATGAGGGACACAGAAACTCCGGGGATGATGCCGGCAGGTAGGTTGACAGACTTATTACAGTCCTTCAACAGCCAAAGATCAGATTTTTGACATTTGATTTAATGATTACTATTGGGATGCAAAAATAATTTCAACAAATATAACAAACAATGTTTCTAAAACACTTTACCCACCCTATAGCTACAACTGTGATAAGCACTCGAGAGTAAAAAAGGACAGCTGAGATGTAAAGAACTAAACAACAAAGCCAAAGGGAAACCAACCAGACAAAACAACATGCCTTCAAACAGTTTACACTCTCGCATGTCCTCGTGCAAGCTGGATTAATTTAACCGCTCTCAATGCAAAGCCAATACAGGGTGACAAACGCATAAAAGTAGCTTTTTATCTAACCATGGGTGACTATCAGATGGAATGAAATCAGTAAAGAGTGGCAGCAGCACTGGGATTAGGAGGTGAGAGGAAGACATTTCCATTCCATTCAAAAATAGAGTTGGTACTGTGAGAAACAGGGGAGGAAATAGAAAAGATGAGGGGGGAGGGAGGTGGAGGAGGTGGGCAAGGCTAAATATGCTTGGTCAGCTTCCTGAGGAGAGCAGGAGCGCTGAGGATTATCTGACACACCGGACACTGTTGGAGTTAAATGACTCCAGAAGATGGCAGTAGTGCAACATAAAGGTTGCACTACTACGTTTCCATTAAAACCCAAAGAAGAAGAAGAAGAAGAACCTCGGTGTCTTGTGGGGGAGACGCTGCCAGTTTACATCACAGTGCACACGGCCCGGCATGGGCCCGACTATGGAGACGATTTCATTGTAATACGATGAATCTGCCAACTGAAGTTCCACTGAGAGTGAAGTCAAGTTGTTCGGACACACGCGTCTTCGTCATCGGTCATTGGTTTTAATCCTGTTTGTCAGACAACCAAATACACAACTTGCCATGTCGGTGTCACTGATGATCCAATTTATAGATACAACTCATGTCAATCCAATATCAAGTCAATAATATGAGTGAGGAGACACAATGAAGTTTATTGAATTGAACTGAATTCCATTCGTGGTTTCTTTAAATATCTTGATATGATATTTTGCTTTGACGTGTTAATTATATGACTTCGTCGTTGCCTTTTTATTGTTATTTCACCGCATAAGTCGGAATGTTTAAATATTAAACTCCTCGAGGCATTTAGCAACCGATCCACCCACACCGACATTCCAGACGTTTAATTGGCCATGACATACGAGTGACATCTCCAGAAAATAAATCATATTCACAATCGTTTAAAAACCCAAAAAAACGTGGGAAAAAAACACCCCTTATTTGATTGGTTGCATGTCTTTTGGTGTAGTCACCAATCACCGCTCTTTTATCACTGAGCCAATCTCTCTCTTTCAAAACTCAACAGCGTTTTATTCTGAAGGACTGGGGCCGGAGCGCTCCTCTTTGAGAGAGATCATTAGTTCCTGTTTGCATGAGGAGGCTCTTGTTCTAATCAAGAATTGATCACCAGCACAGAACAAGGACACGCTGGGCTCAGTAGCAAAGTATCCCGGAGAGATGTGGGGAGATCTCTAATATATATATATATATATATAATTGCTTCCCACTGCCAGCTCAGTCTGCCACAGTGCCAAGCTCGTACAATGTAATCTGGCTGTATCAAATTGCTCACCAGTGGATAGTGAACATGTTACATCCAAGATCCCGCATATCAATGACCTCGGAGAGCTGGCGAACACATACAACGTCTGGAGACAAATATGAGAAATGTTAACATACACAGGTTCTCAATATATATACCACAAGATGTGGATTGCAGAAGAATTATACAACATCTGCTAACCTGGAAGATGCTCTACTTGGTTTTGGCTTGAATAGCCACATGATAGCTGATAGGTTTGAAATGAAAGGCTGCTTCTTCATGAAGAGAATAACTTGATTGAGAGTTTTCCTTGTTTGAGGTGGAAAAAAATATTTGCAAACAATCAAGATTTGAGTATGAAATGTGGCTTAATATGTTACCATAAGCCTTGTAATAAAACACCCAAATCCACATAGTCTTTACCTGTCGTATGATTTTCTAGTTTGAATTCAGAGCCCCAAATCCCCCCATTATGGCCACCTGGGGGGAAAAGAGAAGGCAATAAAGCTACTGTCGCAATCACCCTTTTTAATTAAGCTGTCCAAAAAATGTGCTGCCCAGCCGAGGATTAACGGTCCAAAGCCTAATCATGAAAAAGCCTTAAGTGATCTATCTCTCTCTCTCAGTATCTTCTTCAAGATCTCAGAAGTGTCTTTATTCAAACATTTGGCCAAATCAAAACCTTTTCCTCTGAATTCCTGTGTGATGTATAGAACGAACCAGGACCCGCTCGCCAGGATGCAATAGTACTTGTGCTGCTAATTGCGGCATAGAACTAAACCCTGCCAACAGTAGTTAATTAAAATGTATTATATATAAAATCTCACAATTATTCAGTCTTCAACATAAAGAAAGAGGGATCTGTTTTTGTGATAATAAGCCTCACAATACTCAAAGAGCAATCACGGAAAAGAAAGAAACAGTGATTACTTCAAACCTCTTCATTATCCTGCCATTCAAATGGCTTATCACAGTGAGCCTCCAGCCCGACACAGACATGCTCAGAGCTGTGGACTGGACAGGCTGGATGATGTCAGCATTTAAAGGACCAGTGTGTAGGAGGGGGGGGGGGGTCTATTGGCAGAAATGGAAATGGGATATAATATTCATTATGTTTTCATTTGTGTAAAATCACCTGAAATGACTTTCCTTTAGCTGAGAATGAGCCTTTCATATCTACATAGATCTCAAAATGTTGCTCCGCCGTGTTTCTGCTGTAGCTCAGAAGAAACTCTGGCTCTCGAGAACGGCTTTCCGAGTTCTCACGTCGAAGTGAAGTGGCAGCTTGAATTTGGTGGCGTGAATGTACTGCCATGAAAACACGACGGCCACCGAGGCGTGGGGGATTTCAACCTCGCCGCTTAGAAGTCACCAAATCCTGCACACTGGTCCTTTAAGTCCAGCTTCAGGGTCCACATTCGCAGAACTTCTGCTTTCCAAGATAGCGAGGTAGTTTTGAGCCATGACAAGCTCTGCGAGGACGTCCGCTCCCAGAGAGAGGTCTCACTCAGTACAGCTGGTTCAGCCTCTGTAAAATGTATTTTATGTTATTCTCTTACCAACACTTCAGACCACGAAGTGCCCCAAAGGAGCCCAAGGGGAGCTCTGTCAGAAGGTTCCTGGAAAGATCCAAATACTTTGTGCTGAATGGGAGTTTGCCTAGAGCAGTCGAGAAATTTCTGTCTGAGCATCGCTATATTTCAGGTCTGGGAGACAGTTACATCCCTTATAACAAGCTCAAACTGCCCTAGGAACTGAAGAGGCGATAAATGATAGAGAAGGAAAAGTAACCTTAAGGCAGAAGTAAAAAAGAAATAAATGTGCTTGTTACAAAGTTCCCCAATTCGTTATACTGTCAGTTAACATACAATACATCATTTTAAAATGCTACATGCAACATCCCATGCAAACCTACTGATTACAGCAACAACTAAAAAAATTGTGACTCAAATGCGAACAAAACAAAAGAAGTACTTTTCAGGTCACTCAAAGTGTAACAAAGAAAGAAATCAACTGTTGACAGTCAGCAGACAGTGGAGGCCAGAGGCCTGCCAGGAGCTGAAAAGAGGTTGTCTACTTGCACTCCCGGTGCCAGAGCACCAAGGCTACTCAGACAAAAGGAGTGGGAATAATTGACAGCACAGCAGCCTGGTGCAGTCACATTGAACTAATGGAGGATGAAAAACATGAAGTCTTGAGAAGGGGAAGTTGGCGCACTCTCCTGTCTGGGATAATGTGACACAGAGGTCTTATCGGGGAGGGGAAAAGGTCACATTTCAGAAGTGGGACCGATCTGGAAGCAGAAGAAAAAAACTATCGGTGGAGTGAAAGCCACAGACTGAAGGGAAAATACATGCGGCACCAATTCTTAGGGGAGTTCGTCAGGGGATAGGAAAAACTTAGAAAAACCTCATTTTGAGGAGAGAGCCTGGGTGAGACAGAGAACCTGTAATAGAGTGAGATACCTGCCAAACAGCCACACTTCAGCTCTTTAATCCCTAATGTTTGTATACTGTACTGGAACAGTGAAACTCATTGGGTTTAACTTTCTTTAACTGTAGCTTTCCGCATATGTTTCTGCAGGAGCTCAATGGAAAAAGGCAAGAAGTCAGTGACAGTTTAATAAAGTCAGTCCAGTTTACTGTAAAAATACTAAAGGTTGTGAACCGGTAACTTCAAACTGTACGTTAGCTGCCTTTTTTTAATTCCGCAATCATCATAAATGTGTAAATAAAATAATCCTGTGCCTAAAGCAGCACAATATTCAGTATTAGGGCTGTCACGATATCAGATTTTCACTACAGGATTATTATAGCCAAAAGAATTCACAATAATAGAAGATTTTAAAAAACTAAATAAAAAAATGCCATCAGTTTATTGTGCATTTGGTCACTTTTTTGAGAGAAGAATTACACTCGAAATACGAGTGTCAGGAGTTGTACAAAAAGAGAACACAACATTATGTGTATTGTTACCACAGTATTTTACTTTTTAAATATCAGGGTTGTCGTCAATACAACACCCCTGTTCAGTATCAATATTTTTATACAACATATATGTGATCACGTGAAAGGTTTATCAATGTAAAGTGCACACTGCGCTCTACCTGCTCACCAGTGAACATAGTGGAGCATTTAGCAGCAGATCACCTTTAAACTTATTTTTTGTATTACAAGTTTTCTGAGATGTTGTATTTAAATATGCAAAAGAGGCATTATCTTATTAAATATGTGCTAATGTGCATGAACTTTGGATAAAGCAAGGTTCACAATTCTTGATTCATTTTGTTGACATATAAGAGTCAAGGGTTTTTACAGAGGGGATTTTTGGATATCTCTTTGTATCACTACATAAATCAGAAAATACTGTCAACAGCCATAAAATGTTTTTTTTTTTTTTTTATGAATAAAATGTTCTATAAATCAGGCTATGAATGATATATGAACAAACCCCTCTGTAAAAACCTTCTGAATATAGATAGGAATTAAACTGGAAAGTGTGGCGTATGTAAATGCTTCTGGAGTGGAGATTTCTGGCTCAGAGTAATAAAAAAACTTATTTTGAGAACTGTCCTTTAAAGATCTGTAGCTTATTATACAATTCCAAACATTTTGCAAGACACTACAGGTGAATAGGGTGAAAAACGTTAACGGATAGATATCACCATGAAAGTTCCCCGGTTGATAACTTACATTAAGATGATTATTTTTTGTATTACAAGTTTTCTGAAATTTTATGTTTAAAGTTATTTCACATTTACTTTCAAATTATGCCTTACCGTCAGTATTCATATATTATTACCTTATCAAAATTTAACATATAATATATATACTGTACTCAATTTAATCCCCCTTCCTTGCCTTGATTCAGTAATATACAATAAATATAAATGAAGACTAGAATTTGGGAGAAAAAAAATCCTGTCATTTATCAGCAGCCCGAGTCTGAATACCAAGAAACTGAATGGGTTTTCTGGCTTGTAGAAGCAAATGATGGCTACAGGAGCTTTTTCATGTGTTAAGGATTTTGGAATTGGACATCCCGGCGGAGCACTTCACTAAAAGCCGACATTAAACTTTCATCTAAAACTCACAGCTTCCAGGATTAAAACTAATTTAACGCTATACAGCAGACTGATATTCAACGTGTTGCACCAGAAAGAAAATGTCTCTCTGTAGAAATGCCTCGGGAAGCCTTTGCAATGACTCAGAGATGAAGCGGAGGGAAGATTATTGGTGCTGGGGTTCATTTCTCAACTGCAGTGAGCTGTGGCTGCTGCTCAGTATCATGGGAGCCCCTGAGCCTGGAACCGAAAACAGTGCAGGGAGGGAAAAGAAAGGTTAAGCCACCGTCACCATCAAGGCTAATTACCATTCATTAAGCACCTCAACACAACTGCTTACTAAAATAATAATTCAAACAAACAAATAATTCATGTCTTTTTCAGGGTGTCTGATTATATATATATATAAAAAAAACAGCTAAGCTGGTCTGGTGATAACCCGTCAGGCTTTGGTCTGGAGGCAGCAGATGGCAGTGTTGCTATCTGGATACATGAGGACGGTGTCTAAGAGAATGTGTTAGTATGTATGTAGCTCAGGACACATATGCCTCCCAGTAACACCACTGCATAGTGAAATATAGATAGCCTGCTTGAGTTATTGTGTGAAACACCTTCCTCACCTCACTCTGTTGTTTACAAGATAGGTGCGAAGAGTTGCGGAGTGAGAGGACCCACTGGCTTCTGAAATATCCCCCCCCCCCACCCCCACTGCATATTCCCAGTGTAACGTTTTCTTTCACTCATATTCATAGAAACACGTGACGAGTGGGGATAGAAAGTGGATGGACAGACAGAAACACAAGGGGTCTCCTGGAGGATTATTGCTAATCATGATTGCTGTTGATTACTACAGGCACACAGTATGTTGTGTCCACGTCAAAATGACTTTGACTCGGGTTCAAGGAAATCTTCTTTTGTTCCGACTGTTTCTTTTGGCAGATGGCTATAAATTCCACCCATGAACCTTCAAAGCTGTTGCTGTAGAGAAGAAAAGCAGAGGTTCAATAACTTCAATATGCTTTGTTTCACTTGATAACAAAACACTGCACCGTAGTTGCCGACTTCATCCAAAATTGACAGCGGTATTTAAAAGTACATTGATTTTACTTATCGCTTGCCGTTAGCATCGAGCACAACTAAATATTAATCTTGGTTGTTACCTTGGGAGTCGTAGCTGACTTGGATGGAGAAAAGAGGAGGCTGGTGTTTTTTCGATATTTTGTGTGTTATCAATAAATCCCACGGAAAAACAAAAATGCGTTAGTTTCGAGGGGTTTCAAATTCCTTTCACTGGCACTCATCCGTTGCTCCACACTGAAGATGTAAAAAAAAAAAAAAAAAAAGGCTCACAAAGATATATTATATTGAATATACTATCTGTATATATATATATCTAAGCAGTAAAAAAGAATACATATTTGCTGCACTAGTGAGCACCATGATGGCGTGTGTGCGGGAAAGAACATGTTACTCAGTGCAACAGTGGGACCAATTAAAGTGCTGTTAATAGCTTTTGTTCAACACTGGGGTCTATGGCACAGTAGACTAAGCTATATCAGGATTTGAATACGCAGACAATACTTGTGCCTTTCCTTAAAAATGTTTCACGTTCACAAGCGTTTCATCATAGAACCTGACGTTTTGTAACACTGTCAATCTTCTTTGATGAGTTTTATGTTCATCCAAGCCATGGGAGTGCTCTGACAGTAAGGGTGTTTTCATATAAGGTACGAATGATTTGTACCGTGCCAGAATACGATCCCCCCCCCCACCCTTCTCTCACTACCCCACCGTTCAGCTTTCACATTAGTAATGTTCTTCTATACCCGAGTGTACACTTGCGATACCAAGCCCATACGATCAAGTCGACCTTCGCATTATGCCTACTATCGATAATATGTTGGAGACAATGTGAAGAACGGCCCTCTCACCTGCCTTCCTACGTTATCACCCACGGCTCTGCACTTCAGAGGATGATACCATGCTGCGCACATACACAGGTTTCGGAGGAGACCCAGAAAATGCCTTTGCAACTCTACTCGTGGACTGCTGCTCTTGTTAAGTAGCAGTCCACTTTCCTGCTCTGGCACAGTTGCTTTTCACACCTTATGCAAACTGTACCCTGCGAAACATACTCGAGACCAGCTTTTCCAGTGGACCTGGGATACAGATCGACGGAGCGTGCCGAGGTACTGTACGCAGTGTTCACACCAATCAAAGGAAATGGACTTTGGAGGGTCAAGTTTACTGGCATCCTGGCCCGGGTCCTTGATGCGAAAGCCTCCTCAGACACCTGCTATTGTCTGCAGAAAATGAATAGAACTTCCAGCCTCTTGCTGCCCAAAGTAACACCTCCAACATGTCTTTTGGGCTCTATCTTTTGACAGGGAGCGAAGGCGCCTGCTCCTGATTAAAGGCATCCCACTTCACATTGCTGTCGCAGAAAGCACCAGTTCATTTGATATCCTCACATATTCTGCTTCGTGTTAGAATGTAACAACATCAGTTCGGATTGCTAACTGTAAAAGATTTAAAGAAAAAAGTGTTTGCGGAGACGACGTGACGTGACATGGTGGCAGTGTTCTCTGTCAAATCCCCTGACAGGTCATATAATAGGGTTATTGATAATCTGTCACCTCTGGTACTTTATGTGTTGCAGCGGTTCAAGTGTGATATTTGAGTGAAAATGCCTCCAGTAGTTGTGGATGTTTCCACCGGCATTACACTTTATGGATGGCGTGTGCACCATTGATCTGACCTGTTATTTTTTATCCTGTCTGATTCCCAAAAGTGTTACCAATATTTTCCTCCGGAATATATGTGCCTGAAGGAGCTGTGTGGGCTTACTATTGATATCTAAAAACAAGGCCAGCTACTAGGACATGAGTAAAATATCAGATAGGAGCCATAACCAGATATGGATTGATTAGGTAAGCTAAGCTGAAGATGCAAAGCAAACAGCCTTTACGTTTCTCTGCGGTTTGATTTGAATAAAAATGTAGGAAGAAAGTGTTGCACTCTCTGGCTCCATTATGCATTTCTCTTTTATTAAGATGACGTTTGCCCCTCACGCCTTCTTCAAGAACAACAATCAAATAATGATTTGATTAAAAACCAGAGTTGCTGTGTTCTATATTCTGACTTTTATTATCTCCATGTCAAAACTTGTCAAGTTATAAGGAGTCTATTTTCACATTGTCTATGTTTGCTCCTGTGGGCAACTGCTGCCAGTTCCCGAGTAAAAACATTTAAACCAAGACTATGAAGAGAGAACGTATTATCCCGCTTATTACACAGCTACTACAGACTGTAGAAGCCGTAAATGACAAATCAAAAGCGAGTGTTCAACAAAGCCGTGTAATAATTGTTACGACACTTTTCTTTCAGGCGTCCGTCACTACTGTTGACTTCCTGTCTGCCGTGTAAACGTGGACATGTGGTGATAGCCAAGGAATAGGATGTACAGTACATACGAAGAACAACAGGGTAAATGTAGCTTGCGCTCTGTGCAAAACATCAACGCACCCTCTGTGCCATTTTCAAACTGTAATTGAGTGTCCTCCAGCCTCCTGTGCTGCCCGTCCCTGAGCTGCTTCAGTCAGTGCAATGTGACACTTTCTTGAGACACACTTTCAAGAAGATGACTCAAAAACATGTCATTCGGTATCTTCAAGGAATTTTAGGGCCCGGATGAAGACTTTCGTTCTTTCCTCATGGTTTCCCAGAAGTGTTAACTGTGAACATTTCCTTGCATTAGTCGCATCTGACAAATGTTCCTATGCACGTACTGCATGTCTTGGAATCTTCTCCTAATTAATGTGCGTGATACAGGCTTGCAGGATACATTTGCAATTGGTTCTTGATAAGTCTGCGGAGGACGATAATGTGAATAGAAATTTCCTTCGTTATCTTGTGACTGGTACAAATGGTTGTATAGCAAATGTAATTTCCAAGCCATTTCCTTATCTCTGCCCTGCTTTCCCTTACAAAAGCATTGCTTCTCATACTTCTGGAGCAATATGATCATGAGATGAATGACAACTATCCCTTTGTTTCATCTTACAATTGTGGCGGTGTTTTTTCATTCTCTTGGAGCACTTTCAGCAAGGATATTCTCAAGGAGTTGCACATGATGGACATGAGTAGGTGCCCTTTGCTACAGCTCAAAGAACAAAGCACTGAAAAGGAGCAGTGAGTTTCTTGATTGACAAGCTACAGCCAAGCCCTCTGTGGGGTTGTTAATCTTCCCCTGCGACTGCAGGAATTATCTTGCTGGACCTACTGCCCTTTCTCTAAGAATAAGAAGTCAAGTTGGGAATTAGACAGCACGAGGACGTGCTACATCATGTTTGAGCTGCACACAATTTTGAGGCGAAATCTCATTTGTGTAAATACCAAAGTTGGGCTGAATTTGCCAACAATTTCAACAAGATCGAAATTTCAACCAAACTTTAACAATGCATTTACGTGAAGGGGGGTATTAGCTTCCTGGGGGAGATTGGGTCGAAAGTAAAGGTCTTCAAGCGGACGAGAAACCCAACCTGAGGACCTGACAAATGAACTGGTGGACTAAACAGGCGGTAAACAGAGACTGGAAGGGTTAAGAGGATTGTAACATCACGCTTTGGATTAAAGGAATCGTTTGACATTGACAATATTACGGTTAATTTGTGCCGAGAGTTAGACGAGAAGATCGATACCACTCTCACATTAATTCTGCCATCATCTCTGCTCTGTTCAGGTCCCATTTTCATTGTCTAATTTGCCCCCTTGCTGTTATGTTATGATCACAAAATAACCGTCTGCTGTTATTTTGAAGTAACAAAATAATTATTTCTTGATCACAAAAAACGATTTAAAGGGGCAATGTGTAATATGTGGGTAAACAAAATGAACATTAATAGCAGAGCGTGAAGAGGTAACAGTATTGACATTATGTCAAAGACGTCTATGTGTTGTGTTGCAGAGATATCTACTGAAATTAGCACGCTAACTGAGTAGCCCCGGCCTGTCCCGGGTAAAACCACTTGTTCCTCTAGAGGCGATAGTGAGTCACTGTAGCGCCCGTCTGACCTCAGTACAGAGAATGATGAGGTAGAGCTGCACAGAGGGCTTGTCAATAAAGGGTCTGTGTACATTTTGATTAAATCCAAAGTGTCAGAAACAACGACTCATGTTGTCGCTTCATCCTCCCCGCAGCTGGGAGAGTACTCCGCTGGGAGGAGAGCACGCGGCAGCTCCGGGGCGGACGGACCTTCAGTTAGCAGTTAGCTTGAATTCAACGCCGTGACTCCCCCGCTGAATCAGCAAACTTTCTGTTGCTGCTGTTACACAAGTTAGACCCAGCGCTCCTCCAGCCGGCTCCGACTACCGTCGCTTGAGTTGCTGCAGCAGCTGACTGAAGCTCTGAGTCCTGGAGCTGTCGAGTGCTGACCGCTCTGCTCCCGGGTGGGGTGGTCTCCTGGCCGCGGGGAGGACGAGACGAAGGCAGACATTTTGACATGTCACAGTGGGAGAGGTGCAGGTGCAAAAAAATAAGATTAATGATGGCTGAAATCCATTAGGTAGCCTCAGTTTCATGGAACTGATATTGTGCATGCTGGCTCACTGTCACACTGTCACGCCTTACTGGGACACTTGAATAGAATGGTACCATTGTTAATATTATTGGTAACACCTGTGTTTTTCCTGCTATGGAAAGCCAAAATGTCTGCTGTGAAAATAACTGCGGTGGTTGAGAGGGATTTGTGGAGCGAGTGTCTTCTGCCATCAATCAAAGGATGTTCTCTTACAGCCTTCGCACACCGGCGGCGTGACGAGTAAACAACGCGAACATTCGAAATACTTGTGAATATGCGAATAGTTTGCATCAAAATTATTCAAACCGGCAGCAAGAGTTGCAACATCTTTTCAATAAAGTTCAAATCGATTCCCGCAGGCAATGGATCAGCTACCGGGATCACATTGACCAAGAGCAGCGTCTGTCAGTCTGTCTGGCGTAAATAGCAACAGACCTCGAAAAAGGTAGCGAATACCAAGTCCACTCCTACACTCTTACCTTTCAGAATAAAAGCCCTAGACACATAAATGCGTAACTGTTTATCAGAGGGAACTCAAATTCACTCAATAATGTTCCGTACAGTAGACTGACATACACTGCTCTGGGTCAATATGATCCCGGTATCTATTCGAAACTTTTATTGAAAGAGTATTGCACTGCTGCCGTTATGAATAGTTTTGATTTAAAATATTCGCAGGCGAGTATTTAGCATTTTCTTGTTGCTTATTTGTCACGCCGTAGGTGTGGAAAGGGCAAGGCCTTCAGGACGTTATTGTCAAGTTTTTACATTTTTTTTCCGATTAACACTTTTTGTACAAACACTTGGGATTTGCATGCACATGTAACCGCAGCCATTGTGACCAAAGATTAGGCTATTTTCTAGTTCATCCAAGGTAAACAATAGTAGTTACTGAAATGTGTTGTAGCTGCCGTATTGTTATTCCGGTCACTTCTGTGCTCATGCTTTTGTCTTTTTTTTTGTCTGAGTTTCTCAATCTCTCACTTCCACTTGAGAGCACGCTGTTGGTTAATTGGAATTTTTTTTTCCCTTGGCCAGCAAGAGGAGACACGCAGGCTTGTGACAGGGGCAGGGCACACACACACACACACAGACACACACACACACACAATGCATACCAGATCCATTTGTATTTGTCTTAGTATATGCTAATTATAATTGCCGTCCACACTGTACTTGTAATTACTATCATTATGGTGATAGAGTTTATTAGCGGTTGATGTAAATGTGAGTGTGAGAGAAAACAGGTTAGAGAGTCAGAACCATTAACACCATTCACTTATTTTTCTGTAAATATAATCAGCAGACGTATCTGTCATCTGAAGAGTTTAACTAGGGCTATGTTTCAGTAGTGCACATGCATGCGCAAATTATCGTTAACACGGATTGATGAATGCATCATGTTTACTGATGTTGAGTGAAAACCTTGTAGCTCCATTAGGTTGTGGATGTGCCTGATGATCAGCAGCCAGCAGACAGCAAATAAGGATTTTCATTTCCATTCTTTTCCCCCGTTCTTTCCTGGCTTACACTAATTCTTCTTCTTTTTTTTAAATTTTTCTTATACTTTCTTTATTAGATTTTCAAGAAAAAAAACAATTCATTAAAATATCAATATACACAACACAAAAAAAAACAATACATTTAAATGATAGAAATAGAAAAATAATATATACATATAATAATACAATATATAGCTGGTAATTACTAATATCTAACTGCATCCCATCTGTTAAATGAACATAAGGCTCCTAGCAGAGGAGCATATCAATCATCTCTAAATTCACTCTGCTGACCCACTATATTTTATAAGATTTTATGGTCAAGATAATTATTAGAAGTACGGCATACTTTTTAAAAATAGTTTTTGTTTTCCCTTACTAAAAGAAAGTCATTTTTTCTATGGATATATATATATAACAAGCTAATAAGAAAAGCTCTCTTCCCAGAACTTGTTTATTACATTCCCAAACACAATGGAAAAATACTCCCTTGGACTGTCCGCATTTAAAACACAAATCTGGGATTTTAGCCTACTATTAAATTTATTTTGTTTTTCTGGATTAACATATGCGCGCATCAGACAATTATATCATCAAGCTTAAGACGGGTATTAGCTGTTTCTGTTTCTTTGCAAACATTTTCCCATTCATCAAATCAAATATCTTCCTGTAAATCCTCTCTAATGTTAAACCTCAACAGCCACATGTTCTTGTACCAAAACAAAACATGAAAGGCAACCACAAGCTTGCACTGTTTATAGGCAGGGATATTTGTGCTGAAAGGGTCATAAAAAGGAGGAAAAAGGAGCACAGAGTTTGGGGTGAGATCCCGGATGGCGAGGGACGCAGGACTGCATAGACCATTTAGCAGAATTGTGTTGCTAGGCAACAGCTTGGGTCCATGGGCCCACTTCCTGTCGGCTGATGTTGTTCAGATACACTGCAACAGTAAATAAACTGAGTTACATTCACAATGTTTACGTTAACAACTGTGAGATGATTTATATATACAGCAGGGCTGCAGCTCAGCTTCATGGAGTCCAAGTCAAGTCCAAGTTTAAAGGCCGAGACCATGAGTAGGTTCAAGACCATATCACTGTATATCCAAGGCTAATCCTCTGCTCCCCTGCATAACCGTGAGCACACAATGCAATACATTGCACCAATGCAGGCAACACAGTAGATAACAGAGTAGTAGCAAAGTGTAGCAAAGTCAAAAGTGGATTACTGGCTCATAATATTAAAACATTTGCTTTTACGCCTCACACCCAAGTCCAACAAGGCACGAGTCCAATTGACAAGCTAATTTATTGAGCTCTCTTACTAGACAGTTACTGTGCTGTGTTTTCTATTTGGGACTTAACTTTACTGGTGAAACTTTCTTCTTGGCACGAGGGACAATGCAATTAATTTGACTGCTAGTGTATTCTCTTGTTGGTCTCTTATCTTTGCCAACTACACACATAATGATGGCAAAAACTCTCATGTTTTAGTATGAATAAATGTATTTCGCAGTGTTTTACTCCTTAAAAGGTTCAGTGTGTAATTCCGAGACACCTGTTCCAAAGAAATAGGGGGGCAGTATTTCACCTCTAAACTGGGTCCATACAATCTCTCATGTTTATATTTTAGTTGTAGTAGTTTGGCATAGTTATTGTATTCTAATTTATTCTTTATATTGTGTATTGCATTTACTCCTGTGTGACGCCTGTCAGTCAGTCAGCAGGGCAAGAAAACCAAAATTCAACCAAACTGCTGAAACTCTGAGAGCCGGTCAGAAAACTGCTGTCTTATAATCTTTACTGTTTACTGGGGCTGTAGTCCGTGTAACGTTACGTAAGTTTGTTTATTGGACTAAATCCAAAGTGGCAGAAACTAGAAAACGCCTCGCGCATTCGCCTCGTCTTCCCGGTGGCGGTGGAACTGTCAGTTAGCAGCTGATTTCAGAAGATATCTCTGCAACGCCACACATAGACGTCTTTGACATAACGTCAACACTTTTAGCGCTTCACATTCTGCTGTTAATGTTCTTTTTTTTTTACCCACATATTACACATTGCCCCTTTAAACTGTTTATTGTGACCAAGAAATTATTATTTTGTTACTTCAAAATAACACCAGACGGTTTTTTGTGATCATAACTTAACAGCAAGGGGGCACAAGACCAAATGACACAATGAAAATGGGACCCATATATTACACATTGCCCCTTTAAACTGTTTTTTCGCGATCATGAAATAATTATTTTGTTACTTAAAAATAACACCAGACTTTTTTTTTTGTGACCATAACCATGTTAGTTCATTGTTTTAATGTTTTACATTTTAATTCTGGCATATCGTACACATTGAACCTTTAAATAACTCCAGTAAGATGCAGCTCCTGCAGTAGTCTGTTTTCACAGTGAGCTAGAAAAAAACAACAACAGTGGAAGAAGCGGTGAACTGCGTTTGGATTGACAGCTCGATGGATCAGCCCACAGCCAAATGTGGGAGTTGTCATATAGACTCAAGGTGGCCTCGCAGCGTTATGTATATTTCTACCCCGAGTGTGGAGCCTCCACAGGAAGCATCTCATCAGTGGATGTCTGCGGGCAGACTCTGTTGAAAAGTACTGAAGTCCCACCTTGTCACTTGGCAATAGACTCAGTTCCCCAGCATCAGTATATAGAGGTTTTTGTCACGCTTCCTGAAAAGCTGAAATATGTTCCTGTGGTTTTCTGCCTGTCTGTGGTACTTATTTGAAGTTTTAGAAGCTTAAATTGGCCTGAATTAGCTGTACTTTGCTGTTGCATATTTTAAAGTATTCTTCTTAGTTTCCAAAGTCTGCCTCACTCTCACCCTGCTGACTCAGTATATGTCATTAGACGTACAATGACTACCTGAAATAATTGATGAACAGCACCATCTCCAAACTACTGCTTGCCTGTGTGAGTCACAAACCTCTCCATGAACCAGAACACATATAGTGCAGCGGTGTTATAGCTTTGTGTGTATATGTGAGGTTAAAAACGCAGCAGTATTGCAGTCATTATGCACATCGTTGAAATCAAATCCTCTAATATATTAGTTTCAGTCAAGTAGCTCTGATACAGGAAGTAAAAAATGTGCTTAAAAAGGAGCATCTCATACACCACAGCTCATTAACTCAGAAGTTTTCTGCTAAGAAACTTCATCTCCAACTTTTCTTAATGCTAAAAACAGTTCCTGTGCTCCCCGGAGTTTGTGTAGGTGGCCCTGAAGTCAAAACAGAAAGTAGCGCATCTAATGAATAAGCAGTGGCGGTGATTCTAACCACTTCATCTCATATCTCTGGTTCGTCAGACGTGCTCGTGCTCGTGCGTGTGTGTGTGTGTGTCAGCATCTCAGGGACAACGGAGGGAGAAATCCAAAAACATGGAGGGCAACAGTTGGTGAATGGGATACATGTGAGTTAATCTCTGGGTGATTTAAATAGAGGAGCAGCTGTGAGGCTGTTACCAACATGGAGTCATTACTTTACTTCTGTCATTTCATTACATCAAACTGATAGAGGTTCCCTCATCACAACTCGTGTCTGGTACTGTATATTTTCTGCCCAATTTAGCATGATTGGTATGAATACTTATGCACTACAACCTCTACGTGCACAGATGGAGCCCTTTCACAGTCTGCGCAGCTCGCCTTTGCAAAGATGAATGTTGTCATTAACACACATATTAAAAAGGCTGTACGACTGTTTTGATGTGTGACTCGACTGTAAGGCAGGGGTACTGAACTTTGTAAAATGACAGGATGCCAGGTGTCGGTTTTTAGACAAACATTAACAATATTTATCAGATAAAAATGAAGAAACATTAAAATGCCCATAACTCGTCTTTCTCTGAATTTCTTTATTTTCAAATGAACTAACCTATTCACTTAACTTCTTAAGTTTCCTTATTGGCACGAGGATTGAATAGGTCTGTTTGGTGGATGAATCAGATGTTTTACTGCATTTAATAGATGCAAATGCATTTTAGTTGTAAACGCTTTGGTTACATTTGAGATACTTCAAACATTAAACACAGCCGGAAACCTCTTCCATCATGCAATCACTCAAGATAAAATGCATTCTGGCCCCTTATTTACATTGAAAAATGTAAATAAGGTACAAAAAAAATTTAAAAAATCCCATTGTGAATAGAAAATGGTCAGCGAGCCAGCCGGCACCGATCTGCTGTAAGGACACATATATTGGTTCACTTGCTAAACACCAGTGAAGATAAAAGTTTACTTAAGTCAAAAGGCAGGCAAGTGTCAAAACCAGGTAGGGATATCAGGCAAACCTATCCAATAAGAGACTAGACAGAGAATCAGGCCGGCAGCATGAAGTGCTAGGTGAATGCAAACGAGACAATCTGGCAGACGGGCCGGCATATATATATATATATATATATATATATATATATATATATATATATATTTATATATATATATATATATATATATATACTGCTGGACTAATCAGGGAAATGGGGAGCAGGTGAGTCAGCAGGTGGAGAGGAAGTGGCTGAATGTGCAATGACAGGGAGAGTTAGTATGTTCCACACAACTGAATGAATGTTTAGGATCGACTTGAAGTCATGACAAAAGAACATTAAATGTGGTATTAAATATTGTCTTTATAATGCGCTTCCATCGAGCTCCTTCATTTTCCAGAACTTGTGAAACTTGCTGCATGCTTCCGCCTTTAATCTTATTTACATGGTACTAAATTATTGTGTTATCGTGCATGTAGACATCATCAAATAGCCTTTTGCAGGGTTCTTATTTTCAACTAAGAAACATATACAAAGCATTTATCGTTATCGTTGTAAACCTATACGTCGTACTGCAGTGCAAAACTTTACAGGCGTAGCAACAGTAGCTACACATAGTTACTGCACATACTTAGCATGGATATTAAATGATAATTCTGTTTCACAATGACACCTTTGCGATTGGAGTGGGACACAATCACTTGGTGACATTACTGACCTCGACCCCGACCACATGTCGCCAGATCGAATATAATTGCTAGTCAGAACAGCTGCATACAACCGTATTCTGAAAAACACATAATTTTAATGAACTGTGGTCCAAAAGGGGAAACCGGTTAGAATAGCTAACAGGAGAGCGTCCACAGCCCATCGACACTTGTGTAGTGCAGGAGGTGAAAAGCACAGCATGAGGGGAAGAACAAAACCACAGCGAATCTCACACCTACACACACCAGCCTGTTGAGAGCAAACTGTTGCAGAGGTAAAGTAGAAGAGTTCAAATGTATAATTGGATACATACATAGTGTCACTTATTGGCTACAAGTTGACTGAACTGTTGACTTAGACTCTTCTGCCTTGACACTCGAAGGCTCAACTTCTTTTTAGGGCTAAAAACTGAAGATCAACACCTTGGATCAATAAATATTGAAAGAATGCTGCGATGTGCATAATTTTGCATTTTGCAGCACTGGCTGCTATGAATAATTCATTATATGGCAGGGATGCGCATGCAGAGTTTCCATAGTGTGATACATTTGAGAGTTTTGTCATGTTAGACAGCGCAGCACACTCAATGAACCCGCATCACATCAGATAAAGCGTCTAAGATTTGTTCTCGAGGGACAAACACCGTGTTTTGTCCTTAAATTTGGAGGACTTGACAGCTTTAGCTGGCAAAATAATCTCAATTGAAGGTCCACTTAGCTGCTTGTTCTAGGGCTCTCGAGGGATGCTCCTCAGCAGATTGAGTTTGCTCTATTGCCAAAGATGTCGATGTTCAAACTTTTTTCATGATTCTGAGCTCCTCTAAATGTGTGTTCAGAAAGCTTTGCAAGTTTTTGCCTCGCGTCATTTCTGTGACTTTGACCTCTGGATTGTTCTGTGTGTTTATTCGCCCCAAAGAGCAAACGTACCAACTGTACGTTACCTGTAAACCAGCAAGCAACAGATGGTGCTATGCCATTGTTCTGACGGGCCAATCATTCTGAAACCACAATAGTCTGAAAAATGTCCCATTGGTCTGAAAAGCCCAATATCCTGAAAACAACATTGCCCTTGAAGACCCATTGTTGCAAAAATACACACTCTCCCAGTAAGACACAGAAGCACTGATGGATAATTATTATGCGGATTGACAGCAAAGGCATGTCCCGCCCTACTCTGCCTCTGATTGGCTTGCCCTAATTATCTCACCCTCAACATAGGGCACGAATACTAACCAATCAGATGCAGAGTAGGGCGTGTCACACCTTCGTCCATAGTAGGGCAAAAAATATCAGTCATTTTGCATAATAATTAGCCATATGTGTTTTTGTTTGTTGTAGGGCAGTCAAAGAGGTGGTCCGTGAGCGACCCCTAGTAGTCTGTGAGTATATTGGTAAAATGTCACATTTTAAATTAATATATTATAAGTTTAAAAGTGTTTCTCAAACTGTTTAAAAATGACTAGTGTAGAGTGTAACTTAGATGTAGCATAGCTACGTAGCTACGTGGGTTCGTTTCACGATCTTACGTCATAAATGATCTGTGCGGTCAATTTGAGCTTTAACTGACAAGATGGATCGATGGCTCAAGACCGGGTCAGGTAAAAGAAAATGAAATGAAAAATCTGACACGACAGTCAAGGTGCATCGTCCTGATGCAGGTGGTTCAGCAGCTACAAGTGGTTCAGCTGCAGCAACAAGTGATTTTGTGTGCGTGTGAGAATCCCTGATGGAAAAAGCTTGGCTGTAAAAAAAAAAACATAATTTTCCTGAAAAAAGCTTGGATGTCAAAAAACAAAATTTTCATGGAAAAAAAATGTATTTAAAAAAATACTTAATTTTCCTGAAAAAAGCTTGGATGTCAAAAAACTAAATTTTCATGGAAAAAAAATTTATTTAAAAAAATACTTAATTTTCCTGAAAAAAGCTTGGATGTGAAAAAAAATTAATTTTATTGAAAAAAGCTTGGATGTCAAAAAACCTTAATTTTCATGGAAAAAATTTATTTAAAAAAAAAACAACTTAATTTTATTGAAAAAAGCTTGGATGTGAAAAAAAACGTAATTTTCATAAGTAAGTTGCTGCTCTGTTCGCTCGGACATAAACTCAGTAATAAATGTAGTCTACGTTTCATATGATGTGTAAAATCTATCAGCATTTACCATTTAGATGGCATATGAATGAAATGCTTGTAGAATAGTTGTATTTGTATTTGTATTGTTGATTTAATGCGTGAACGAGCGATGTAGAGACTACTATTACTATTGTGGTTTCGAAACAATGGGTCTTCGGTGCCCACCGACCATGTATGTGGGAGTGTGCCTGTGTGTTTGTGTTCAACCCAGAACTCCCCAGAAACTCTGGTTCTTCGGTCTGTCACTTCCATCCAGTCCCTCTCCTCTTTTAGTCTCGTACGTCTGTATGAAGGAGATGAGTCTTCAAAAAAACTGACAACAGAAAAGCAATGCAGTGATTGGCCAGTAAGTTTAGTCTTCACCTGCCGTGTCTGTGGAGGAGAAGATCCTGATTTCAAACATGTGCACAACAAAGTGCTACTCGACAACGGCACGTACATTGTTGGTGAAATTGCAGGGTGCTTATTTACACAGTAACTGCTAAAGAGCAAGCCACTCTCTAGCGTTGACACTCCCTGAGCGATGAGTGAGAAGTGAAGTCTCCACCATAAGACTTCTCATCCACTTTGGCATAAATAGTGCACACAGGAAGCTGCTATTTGTACAGTGTTGGAAAAGCCTTGAAGCACAGAACAAAGTTGTCTTTACAAACGGAGAATACACCGCAACAGTACCAAAGATGTTTGTACCTTTTTAATGCATCAATATTAGAGCACAGTACATCCAACCTAATTCAAAGTGATTATTTGCTGTAAGATGTAGCTGTGGTCGTATCAAATTATTACGTACTGGACAACATGTGCTTAACTTAATGACAGTGCTGAGTAAAACTCAACATGCTTCCAAAGTGTGAGAGACCGTAGACTTGATACAAAAACAGGAAAAGTAGGTCAACGTCGAAAAAAAACAGAGAAGACATTAAATGCAAAAATAAAGCGTGAAATTGTGTTTGCTTTTGTTTGTGCACACAGTGCAGGCACTAGGAGGCATACGGGAAATAAAAAGGACGCTTGGAGTAGCAGGTACTAAGGGCACCACGTACCAAATAGTTTTCTTTGAAAATATCTGTACAGGCAGTTGAATTGATAAGCAGTACAAAATGAATACATTTACATGTGCTTCAAATTGTTCCCGGTTTAGAATGTCAGACGCTTTTCAGAGTGACTCTGTACGTTGCACTCCTGACATCCTGCGTTAGCAGAGGACACGGTATGTGCACACAATGTTTGTGATATCTGATTTTAAAAGGTCATTAGATTATTTGTCGGCCTTCATGTGCACTCAGAGGGCACTGGTCGGCGCGGCAAAGAGTTGCAGCTGCTTTTACTAAATGATAAAGAAGTGTCCCTCATTACTATGTCTCACTTCATGAGTGGTCCGGAAAATTTCGTCTGAAATTGCAGTCATTTGGCATTTTACAATTAAAACTAGAGTCTGTTACATTCAAGTCCTTGCCAAACAAGTTCACACGATGTTGATTAAACCTAATCGCTGCCAGGGAAAGCTGTATTTCACAGTAAACCGGAGTTGTGGCGTCTGTGGCGACGGCTGATGCGTTTTATGTCAACCAGCCAGAGTTAGAGGGGAGAGACATAGTGACGGAGCAGCAGATAAGGGTGGAGCAGAAGCTGCGGCGGATAAATCCTAAGAAGCGTCCGAGAAAAGTTTCTGGAGTGGATGCTCCAGATACAAAAGAAACTTGGTGTTAAGAGCAAGCATTAAAGTAAAAAAAAAAAAAAGAAAGTAAAATTAATTAACTGATATCAATCCTGCAGTTCATAAGCATGCATGATGTCGAGATTGATGCAACACTTTTTATGGAATCAGATCCAAATATAACACATTTTTCTTCATTATTATTAATATTATTTCATTGATCTCTGTGTGCAGCAACCACCCACAGAAATGTTTTTGTGGTTATGCGAGAGTAAGTGATTAGCGCGACCATGTGACCATGTCGAAAGCCTTTCATGTTTTTGTTATGAGATCTCAAAACTCTTTTCACCATCTTCTTGTAAGTGCAATATTCATCAAAAATAAGTACAGGATATAATTAGATGAACTGAAAATAGTTAATTAGTTTTTAGAATATTCTATACTGTTTTCCATGTAATTGCCAAATTAGCATAGGCGTGCTGTATTTCACATCAACTTCCATAACTCATGACCATATTGGGCAATTGCAATAAAATGATACTCCAAGACATCCAGATAATTTCAAAGTAACTTCACTTCCAACACACGAGATACATTCAAATCCCCTAAAAGCTGAGGTAGGCAGTATGTATTTTTGGCATCATTCGGCAAAATATTCCATTATAACCTTTCAGCATATTGTAATTCAAATGGTCTGAGAGAAAAGCATAACACTGGCTAAGCAGCAGGCTAAACTATTAGCATTTCCCCTCGAATCACAGTTTGATATCTCAAAGGGCTTTACAGAGTATGTCTCATCGAATTTACGCGTAATGGCATCGGGATGACGATGTTTGAAATGAATGACTAGTACTCGTAAAGGTTATCGTATGAAGCCTGTGCAGGGAGGGGCTTAGGACAGAGAGGGCTAAATTCTGGCTTGTTTTTTTTTTGCCTTTTTTTTTTTTTTTAAGGTAACTTCCTACCCTGAGGTTCCACTCGTTTTGGAATTTCTGCACAATGACGTCAAAAATAAACTTCCTACCCCAGCTTTAAGTCAGCAGTTGGGAGTCTGACTCAAAGACTTTGCACCAAAAAGCTCTTTTACTACTGGACGTGATTAGGTCAGCTACTTAGCATAATTGTTTATCAGTATATGAATTTCTTAAAACACCAATGACAAATGACAATGGTGCAATGACAACATATAACACTGAGAAGTCTAGTCAACTTACAAACTTTTTTTCTGCCCCTTTAGATGAAACGAAACAAGAAATGCATCTTTTCAGCTGCCGGGGGAGGACCTTCACTGTTTTCGGCTCAACATAGGAGGCTCATACAATCCCTCTCCACATCCCAACAAGGTTGTACTCCCTCACTGGCTTCCCATCGGCAAACACCATGAACAATGTTGGACTTGGATTGAAATGACTGCTGTGATGCTACAGGGAAAAAAAAGACACAGATGACCCTGTTTAGAGTCGTCAAAGTCAAGCCATTTACAACAGAGGATTAATCAATATATTCACTTTTATTATTAAATTATACATCTATACAATAGATCCTTAATAAAACTGCAGCTATACAAATCATTAAGAAGAAGTAACCACGTGATATTGCCTATTGCAATACAACCAAAACACTCTGAGAGGTATGTATTCATTCACTGATACTGGAAATCTGCAGACTATCACATCTTGAGACATACTTAGATAACAAGGACATGCACAGATGGGGCCCAAAGGATGAAGACCCTATCTTTTGACCATGCCACTCTCCTGTGTCGTTTTTCAGTCACGTAATCTTTAGTCGAAAGGAAGCGGTGGGGCTCCAGGAAAGTAACAGTATCATTAGTGTCAGTCTTTCCATCCATATGTCCATCAGTGCATTGGTCCAAAAGTTGGTATCAGAGTGAAACATCTTCACAATTGTTGGATCGCGTTCCTTGATATTTTGTACAGACATTTATGATCCCAAGAAGACGAATTATAATGACTCCATTCATTCATGACAGGATAATCAAGAAACAAACAAGCACCGCATCCCCACCAGCCTCAGATTTAGCTTTTCTTCGGGCTTAACCCTTATGTTTAGCTTGTTAAGCTCAAAGTACAACTGACATTGACGAAGACAGCTAACCTGCCTCAGAGCAGCTGAAGCTGATGGACAATGAGTTAAACTTTGACTTTGAAACTTTGCTTCTCCTCTGGCACCACCTGCAGGTCAAAGTTCCTAACCCCACTAGTAATAAGTTTCATTCTTAAAAAAAAAAAAAAAAAAAAAAAAAGTTAAATTTCCATTTTCATCCATGCTTTAGTTTTTGTTTAGTGATGTGTTATGTGCATTACAGCTTTGCAGGACCACTAGGTTGGTTCTAGACTTTTTTCCTTGTTAGAGTGTATGGATTATTTTCTTAGTATCAACCAGTGTCAGATGTATATAAAAAGGATTCTGCTTGAAATGTATAGAAAACCCCATTTATCCCTGTAATGCAGGTTATACATTAAAAAAAAAACGATTATGTCATGTGACATACAGTAGTGGCCTTTTTCTTTGTTGCAAAAAGCTCGAAGCACTGCTGGCTAGCGCTGCAAAAACAATGGACAAACTAAACTTTTGTACCAGTACCCGTTGAGTTCGTTATGCACCGGATCTACACTGAGATGCCTCCAAGAAATACCACAGCCTGATCTTCTCCTACCCACTAGGCTAGCAATTCAAATAAAAGCATTACGACCTCAAACAGTGGCGCAAACTCGCTCAAGTACTGTGAAAAAGTGTAGTAGAGAAGGATGTGACTGACACGTCGACCCTCGAGCTAACTGTAGCTGTACGAGCACCAATAAGCTTGCTGCTGTGATTGATTGCAAACGTAACTCGCAGGCTGGCTGAACCAGTTTCCTTAAGTACTTGCTCAGATCAACACTTCCTGTACACACCAAAACCGCTGCCCGTTTGCCAAAGAACACCAAAGATATCGCTTGGGAGCTTCGTGGGTTTGCCGTATTTGTTAGCGGTATCAGTGTATGCATTGTATTTTAGCCTGTAGACACTATTACTGGCTGCCTGCAAAGTTTGATTGATAGTTACACTCCTTACTGTACGTGCTTGTGTATGGCTGCTGTAATATATTTAACTATGATAATCCCCCTCCATCAATTTCTCATTTCTGCTACTTTCATGATACAATACACACAAGCGCTTTTGGAATTTAATGTACTTTGAAAATAATACACAAGCTGAATTGGCACAGTAAAAAAAAAAAAAAAAAAAAAAAGAAAATCCATGATTTCACAAGTCATCAGCTAAATATTCCCTCTACCTTACTACATGTGGTCTGAATGGTGCTTTCTTAGGGACAAGACTTGAAAACCTGAAAACACTTGAAATTGTTGAGTTACGCATCTGGTACGTGTCCAGTTACTCACAGATTACAGGATTTAGGTTTCTCAATTTAAATGCTATTGCAAAAATGTCCGGGAAAAAAATCAACTCAGTGAAATTAACATCACTGAGAGTCAGCCATTACTGATGGTCAACTGGCAGATGTCGTGCATGACTGGGAAATTCAAATTTCCTTTTATTCTTTGTAGTGTGGGTTGCAGAACTGAATGACAATAAGCTCCTCTCTATGTAAATGTGATTGCTTTTGTGCAAATCACATGAATAACTTCTAAAATGTTGAAATAAAAACTTGTATGCAAATTAGGCACTCATACAGTATAGGCAGTATTGTCCCCTTTACTTCTTCTACAACATTCACCACCACTGAAAAAACAAAGACAGCAGCGAATGCGCGCATATCTTACAGGCCTGGCCTACATTTCCTGACTCGCAAGTACAATTTAGAGAGTCCCACTGTCATGTGGAAGTAGTCAGCATTTGAGGGTTTTCAAACAAAATGTTTTAAATTGTGCGCATTCAGGATGGACCGCCGCGTTCGCTCATTGCACTCATGGTGTCCCTTTGTCCACCCCTGCGGAACATTCATCTTTTGCTTTACACATTTTTTGCAACGACAGAAACCACAGCAGCTCGATTCTGACAGTTTCACCAACATCAAAAACACTAACAGCTGTAAAGATTCCGCCGCTTGCTTGTACTGGAGCATTACGAGAGTGCACTACAGGCTACAGGCTTTTGCAGTGTCCCTGGGAGACTTCCAGGGCACAGAGATGTTTTGTTGTAAGAAGTCCTGCAGCAATGCGTCCACCTGTCAGTCCTTTATAAGAAAGAGGTAAGTTTGTGGCTTAGGTCCACAGCGTGCGCTCTGTAGTCAGATGTAGTACTCCTTCATGTTGTCCCTGACTGGGTTGTGGAGGTGTAGCTCTGTCCTGTAGTCTGTGTACATGCTGTGTCTGTTCTCCTCTTCTTTGATGCTGCTGCTCCTCTGGGCCCGCCGCTGCTGGTAGAGGAGGCGGCTTATCACAGCCAGAGCGCACACTGCGATAAAGACCACAGCTGTGACCACACCTGAGAACATAGCAGGGCAAACACATTAGTAGATACCAGGGGACAATGCTGCTACTATCCCCATAAAGTTTCTTCTGATCCTGTTCTTAATTGGTGACTGTGAAGTCCATTTTCCTTTGACTCGGTTGTCACAGTTTAATTGTGGAAGAATTCTTTCCTTTAAACTCAAAACGCTGTGCTTAGATACAAAGTACAGCACTCTACAGCACACGCTCACTTTCCGGAATACAGCAAACTAATGTTAGCTCAGTGTTTATTGCAGTTTTCTTTTTGCAATTGCTAAAAAAGAATTTCTGATACTACTAATCTCAAAGCAAAGCAGACACTTTATTCAAAACTATATAAACCAGGGGTCCCCCAACCACTGGGCCGCGGACCATTTTGGCCGCACAGAATAAAACATTTTTGTGTTGGTAATATTTATTGTAAACATTTTTATGTATTATATTATATATATTACAATGTTATCATAATATAAATAAAGTGCATAATATAAAATGGAATAATTACATTTACATTATATGTGTAATAATTAAATGATATGTTTTGCACTTTCTTGTGTTTTGTTATGTCCCCCGGTCCATAGAAAAATTGTCTTGCATGAAACCGGTCCGTGGTACAAAAAGGTTGGAGACCGCTGATATAAACTATATAAAAACGGTATTTTCGTATCACAACTTTACACACAAACACCACATACGTCTCACTCCACATGCCGACTGCACACTGCTAAGTATAAAACACTGCTATCTCCAGCGTTTGGCATTTAAATTTGTACGTCCTGTAAATATAGAAAACACAAATGCAATGGGGACACAAACAATACTCATAACAAAATACGGAGTATTGCAATTACTCCAACATCTCCTCCCCTAACTGGCTCTCTCCAAAATTGTCCTCCACTAAGTGATTTAATTGATAACTGAGTGTGGTATTTCAATGGCATTGTTTAACAAACTACAAACACGAACGATGTGCCTGATAACTTTGTGCAGTTATTTGGAAAAAGGGTGTTTTAGAATTTCAAACTTTTAATTGTGGTTTAGCATATCTGGTCAATAGATAGCTGCGTGAGTTAGTGGTTTCAGTAATTGTGCCACAAGTACTAGTTGTGTACATGCGTCTGGGCAATTGAAAAAAACTGTATTGGACGTCATTAAATCCGTCATTACACCGCTGATGTACTGAGCTTCTGTTTGCGTGTTTACATTGTGGTTTATTTGCCATGCTTTTAATGTAGCTGCGGTGACCTTGATTGTTCTGTGTTTGCCTGCATTACAGTGTGCACACATTTTGTTTAAGACTATTACAGCAAGTTTGTTGTAGATGCAGAACATAATTTGATACATTGAAGTACCATTTACTGCAGGAAAATCATCATCATGTTTGCATTACTACCATTCGCTGAAAAAAAAAATAAGGATAAAGGAATCTATATACAACATCACGTGAAAGTATTAATTCTGTGTACGTTTCAGCTATTTATTTGCTTTTTGTATAATCTAAATAGAAAATGGCCATTGAGTACTTCATGTATAAATGCGTTACATCACTTGACAGAAGAGTTTTTATTTTTCATGCTAATCATGTGCTTTTTAAATACATAATTGTACAATTTTCCATTTTTAGCTTTTAGCTTTATTTGTAACACAATAAAGTTGATTAAGTTCCACATTATTCTGCAGGTTTCAACAGAAGCACATGTTGCTATAATAAAAGGTCCAGAAATAAAAACTTTATGGAGCTGATTTTCCTAAATTAAAAAAGGTCTTAATGTAATCCTTGATCCTAAAGGAGTAAGTTGACATTTTCTGAAACACGCTTGTTCCCTTTCTTGCCGACAGTTAGATTAGAGGATTGATACCGCTCTCGTGTCTCTATATTAAAAAGGGAGGATCAGTAACTTCCTGCAGTCCCCCGCTGGGTGCCACGCAACACACAACGCCCTGTAAAATGTCGTACTTTTGTAGTTAAACAAACAAGAAACAGTGTGTGTGTTACCTTTGGACAGATGCTAGCCGTTTCCCCCTGCCTCCAGTCTGTATGCTAAGCTACGCTAACCACCTCCTGGCTCCAATGTTAATAATCGCCATATCTAACTCTCAGCAGGAAAGCAAATAAGCATGTTTCCTAAACATGATGTTACATTCAGCAAATACTCATCTCTTGACATGCTGCGATTCAAGTTATTTATTGTGTTGCCTGCTTTGATCAGACTCTTCTGGGCTCCTTTTAAGTCCAAACCAAATGTTGTGCAAACACGAGTTCATTCTTTAGCTTGAAGCTTCTATTTTCCATCCCGAACTCCCCGAGAAAGCTATTATCCATTCCTTCTACATTTGGGTTTAGATCTAAAATGTATTTCCCAAAATGTCAAGCCACTGGTTCAAATTATCTTATCAGTCTCATACTGATCTTGCGGATCAGCTCGGGGCATCGCTATTGTCAACAACAATGTGTGAGGAGACGTAAAAATGCAAAGGTTCCCTATTTAGAAAGCACACAGAAGTCATCACCATCGACTTCAATTCAATTTCAAACAAAACTGCGTTTGTGGCAGTAATGAAAATGAGCTTAAACAACGACCGAGTTATCAAGAGACCAGGAAACAAACAAACCTATTAAGATGGAGGCAAATGGAGAGAATGACAAAAAAAAACAAAAAAAAAACAACTGGGATTCATTTTCAATTAAGCAAAGAAAAATAAACTAGCACAGAAGAGCGGAAAAACAGACCTGCTATCACAGCCAAATCCTTCTGGGTGCCGCTGCCGTGCTGCTCTTTATCCTTATTTGCTGTTACAGTTTGATCTGGAGAAGCAGAAACAGACAAATTCACAGACATTAATGTAGGACTTTAATATCTCTTTAATCTCTGGTTGGCACCTTTACCTGTGAAGTGTAGTTTGTTACACTTCACAGGTAAGCGCTAGAACAACACCGAATTATATCCCATTCTAATTAAGTTTAGGTTCACTTCTCTCCTACTTTCTGTATAAGCCCCACAACATTTTGCTTTCTCTCTTTATCTCTCTGGTTGGTTAAATGACTTTTAAATGTCACCGTCTCATCTCAATGCCATCGACTTAAGTTTCCATCCCTAATAAAGATGCTCAAAGCAGAGTCAGTCGGAAGGAGGGTGTCGATGATGAAGGGTTAGCTGATGCGTGTTGGCACATTTAACCCGAGTCAAAGTGCCACACTGGATAAGGCATGATGGTGAATGAGGCTTGAAGCAAGTGGCTGGTGGTTTCATTGCACGTTACAGCTCCACAAGATGAGCCTCCTCATGTAGCGGCAAAAAACAGCCGCAGCGTTTTCATTATGCTCCGAATGAGAGAATCTCCGTGCGGTCGGGCCAACTCTGAGCTCAATCTGCTGCCTCAACAGACGGGACGATTAGGAGAGCACCGGAAATGTATTTATCTTTTATGATGTATATTTATATATGTTGTGGCAATATTGCATTGGCTAGAAGTTTAGTTTACCTCTGGCAACTGGCAGACTCTTGTGTTTACATCAATAACGCTTGGTGCACAAACATAGTGAAAGTCGATGGACAATGTTTCGTGTTAAAATGCCCTGAGAATTCACCATTGTTTTTTTATTTTTTTTTTAGCTGTGTGTTTACAATCCTCACGTTTTTTCTTGTGTAGCACGGAGGACTAAGCTACAGCTGCATTGCGTTGTGCAACCCTGTGCTGCAGGAAGACAATAAATGATCCTTGAATGTAGGCAACACCCAGAACCCGGCACATCCTATGGGACTCACTAACCAACTCTGATAAAGACTTGACGCTTTTCGTTAAAAAAAACATTACTCACTGCACCTTGTTAAAAAGCTCAAACCACAACTATGCGCTCCACTACAGGGCGTACTTTACACACAAAACAAATAATCCTAAAAGAAATAATTGGGAAAATGATATATTTGAAGAGTAAAAAAACACGTGTGTCACTGTTAAGACGCTGATGTAGACAGCTCCATTGGTAAAACTTGAAATGAATCTGTTCTGTCAGAGGACTGAAAAACACAGCTGGAATGTGTCCGGCTTAGACGGAAAGTAATTAAATTCACAAGTCACGAGGTACAAGTCAGTTCTGAAAACTGTACCAGTGCAACAGGAAGCCAATTAGACTGATAGTTCTGCTTTGATTCGTTCATATTCAGAAAGCCCGGGGCCTGCAACACAAAGACAAATTCGTGGGTTAGCAGCATTTTTTTCAGTCTTCACTCTGGTTTTCGGGTAGCACCAAACTACGTGACTTTTAACGAGGATAGATCACCATAGTACCTCACGCTGCTTACAGCTAACCCGCTCAAAAGAGTCCACCTGCTCCAAAGTAATTAGATCATTTTCTGCAGGACTCTGACGTGGACAAAACATGCGCTTCCATTAGCAACATTTCCTCCAATGCCCGTCAACAAACTTACGCCTACTGTTTCCTGTGTAAAGTCACACACACGCAGACGCTGCCTTGACTTCTTATCTGTACGGTGTGTCTGGCGTGCACTACGGGCGTCTGTAAATGACTGACACTACAAGATGTGGTGAGTGGAGTTTCACTGCAGCCAGAGAGAAGGAGAGAAGCGGTCGAGGAAGAGAAAGTTTCAAGAAAGAGCCAGAGAGCTAAGCAGCAAAACAACAAGGACTTGAAATCTTGGCACGGGCCAAAAGAGAAATTAATTAGGACCGTAACTATCTTTTTTTTTAATTGTTGATTTATGTGTCAATTATTATATTTTTTTAATTAATCTTTAAGCCAATGGAATGTGAGTTAATTGTGAAAATCACCCTCCATAATTTCCCTTCAAATGCTTGCTTTGTCAGTCACTCATTCGGTTTAGAGATATTTCCTGTACAATGACATAAAGAAAAAAAACAGCAAATCCCCACATTTAAGAAGCTGGTACCAGACAATGTTGCAGAATAAATAACTGGAAAGATTAATTAATTATCAACATTGTTTTTGCCATAAACTAATTGATAAGTGGGACTCAGAGCTGCCACCGTTTTCATCTCACTTGTGTTTGCAGGCTTGAAGAAAACTGTGTTTTTGAATTTGAGAATCGTAACTAAACTCTGGCATTCAGAGTGACCTGCGGGCAACCTCGAACACGCCACAGCCGGGATTTTAGTCAACAGTTTACGAGAGAGACACTCAAACTTGTGTGCATCAAACCGTCACCAGCCGATGTGGCTCCCAGCATTTGTTGCTCAGCATGCAGCTCAACCTGGAAATGAGTCTTTAGTGGCAGTGTGCGAGGGCGACTCAACCAGCTGCTGTGAGTGTTTTACCTTGCATTGTGTGCGAGGTGGACTCCGCCAGTGCTCCACAATTTGATTGGACCAATGGACCACGGATGGTGACCAATGAGCTTCCTCGATTCGTCAGCGCCGCCTTCAGCGGTGCGACGTGATTGAACTGGACCGAGGAGAGGCAGCCGATGAAACCTTTAGAAGCTGCTTGCATTACTTCCTCGTTGAGGTACTCTCTCCCTGCAGAGATACAGTTCATATGCACTGTTACTTATGGTGACATTTTTTTGGGGGGGGAATTACAGTAATTCCTAAGTAACCAAATCGGGGATGACGTGGGAGTTTTTTTCAGCAATTTCCTGAACACCGTGGGAGGACTTACTGGTGACTTTGCCCAATGTCAGGGATCTGATTAAGATCAGCTCTGCATCGGATGACAGTGTGTACTTTCTGTGGATGTCCTGGTCGATCTGGTTGAGTGGAGAGAAATCAAATAACAAGGCAATTACAAGAAATCTAAACCGAGGTTACACCAGCAGCAGCAGCAGCAGCACATTTCAATACATTATAGATTGAGAATTGTCTCCTCTACAGCTTCATGCAAAACTATATCCGCCCACAGTTAGCTTTGAAGTGATTTAGACCTTTCACTTCTGCACTACACCACGCTGACTCGGTTGCATCACTCAACTTGATGATCTGCAATAAAACACTGCAAGGCTTTGATTACGTCCACTTCCGATTATAAAATGCTTACATAGCCAGCTGGTGACCCGGCTAAGAATAGATTTCATTGCGGTGGAAAATTAATTTGAACACCATCTCTCTACTGCCAAGTCTTTAGATAGATTCTAGTTCCTCGCTGGTACGTGATGAAGTCGTGTCATTGTACAGAATTAGATCAATTGATATAAGCGTTGGACATTTGTTTGTTTGTTGGTTTGTAATCCTAGGATGTAGTAGGCCTTTCTATTATTTAGATCAATGTAGAAATTTCACACATCTTCATTGCGTCGTTGACAAAGGTGATCAGAGCCGATCAAAGTCAAATACAAACGCAATCCGTCTTTGAGATTGACAAAATAATATTTACTCGTGCTCCACCTCGAAGCCTTTCAGGAAGCTGTCAACCACTTCTAACAGCCTCTATCAGCAGATGGAGCTCGCTCAGTTGCCATCACGTGCAGTAAGTGTGGAACTACGGGTATGTCATAACAATAAGTCCTATATATAGAGGAGATTGTTATCCCTGCCGACGCAAAATACTGTTCATCAGCGTCGAGCAAATTGAGTCGGAAAATGAAGACTGTTAGATGAGGCTGAAAGCTCTGCAAAAAGCTGGTAAGTGGGCCGTGAGTAAATATTATTTTGTCAATCTCAAAAGCAGATTAGGTTTATATTTGACTTATGTTTGACAGCTTTGAGCACCTTTTGTCAACATAACACTATATCGTAATACAGCTCAGCCTTCCCCTGTGGCTCAGAGGGAAGGCAAAATGTATTGCAAGTTAACACCAAACAATTGACAGGGAGCGCAAAACTTAAAATGGGACACGTAATGAAAAAGTCACTTTTTTTTCAGTGCTTGTGCACATACATATGGGTATCTGGGGTGCCTACCAACACACACACACTGTGAAGTAAGACAACACAGTCAGTTTTTTTGGGCCGTCTAGCTCAGAAAACATGGGATTCAACATTCAGATTGTGCCTCCCCATCCTATGTCACATGCAGGCTCATTAGAATATACCGGCCTCATCCGAGTCTGTCCACCCACAGCTTGAGAACTACTTTGCAATTTTTCTCGGCTTAAAGAGACAAGGCACTAAAACCGAGTTTCAGAAAGAGGGTGAATACTGTACAGGTATATTCCAGACGGACAGTATGAGAAAAATTATGTGTTTTTTGAACAATAATAACATGCAATCATGTTCTAGTAGAAACCCAGTATACAAGTATGAATTTGAAAATGAGCATAACATGTCAGCTTTAATGCGATGGAACACAAATTAATGCGCGGTGTAAAATTCCCGCTCTGACCTTTCGGCGGCTCTGGCTGCTCACCTGTACATAGAGGTTTTTTCCCACTCGGTGGATTCTGATTCGATGGAGTCGTCCGTCTGCCAGGTTGGTGAGGACGGGGCTGAACACGTCTGGACTCCTGTCTGTCTGAAGGTGATACCAGATCTGCAGACTCCCTGGACACAAAGCATGAAAAGACATGTAGCGCTGTCCTCTGAAACAAATCCCCATCGAAGCGCTTTAAAGATGAGTGATTCACTATTGTGCTCAATGCATATTTAGCCAAAGTCAAGTCCACTGACATGAAAAACACACCTTGGCTTTAAGTATGTGAACATTGCGTAATAATGCCAAATAAGAGAACAGAACACACAGATTTACTGAAATGATGTTGGTGCTTATATACAAATAGGCCGCTATATCTAAAGTTCTTCATTTGCTTTTTGAGATATTCAAATATTTATCTCATTGCACTTCTCTCCCACACAGAATAAGTCAATATGTGCTCAGTGTTCCTCCCACACACAATCGCTACCAGATCAAAGAGGCAGATAGCTATGCATTGTCAAGTGGAGCTGGGTCAATATTACAATTCCCGGTCTGTAGGTGAAGGGCTTTGTGTAGTGATTCATTTCAAATCCTCAGAGTGCTCCTATAGATGAAGGTCACTGTGGATGAAGTGTCTCTTCTGCCCTTCAGTGTTTACAGAGACCCGAGGAACATGGGATCTCTGATTTAACACAAGAGGATGTCTTAGGACACCGACACTGACGAACAGCTGCTCTGTCACTCAATATGATACTCTTTAAGTTTGGATACAGCGTAAATGCTGCCAGCGGAGAGCTTTGAGGCTTTTCTTGTGTCAGAAGCTGAAAAAGCAGAGATACAGAATTGACAGCAGGAAATAGTCTGTAACAAGTGAGGGCCTTTTTCTGAAATGTTCTGCAGACTTGAGGTGAAGTCCTTTTTGTTTTTTTTATCTCTTTCATTGTTTTGTTTACTGTCAAAGGAATAAAATAAAAAAATCTTATGGATGTACAAAGAGTTTTATTATTATTATTATTATTATTATTATTATTATTTGGACTGGTTTAATGTATTGGGCTGTGAGACTCTCAGTGGAGGAAGATGCAGAGGATGAGCAGAACCGCAGAGGGTATATCTATTCATTAGCCTATAATCAGTTTGCACAAAGTTGTGGGGGCGGCTCCGGTATTATATTCATGCTTGAAGCTGTATCACCAGTAAGATGCACATTAGCTGTCTGTTCACTGTCAGCCTCACTTTCATTTCTGCTTAACACCTTTCCACATGTTGGTTTTCATGTATTTATGTGTTAATTAAGTGGCCCCAGACCCATGAAACACCCCGTATTTCGCACAAATGTTTTGACAGGCATATCTGCACATGTCTACGCAATTGGTTCTCACTGTGGCTATGGTTGCCTGAGAGCAATGGGCTTATGATTGAATCCTTTTTCATTTAAGTGGATTTTTCTGCCTAAAAATAACGATCTCCAAGTGAACTCTGGTCTATCTCATTTGTGGTGCGAACACAAAGTGGACCAGCCCACTGTCAAGGAAGCAATCTCCTATGTAATTATGCTGAAATGATTCAGTAACCGTGGCAACACATTTGTGTCAGCCTGTGCAGGGATTTCATCTGATAATCACTAACTGAAAATGGGGTTGTATCAGAGAACAGAGGGGTGTTGAGTTTATGTCCTTCCTCACAATCCAGGTCCTGTTTTGATCCTGTTTCTACCTGTTTGTCATCATTTAACCACCTATTTCTTCATGAGTCAACATCAGCCAAGTAGTGAAGGACGGCAGTCACCAAAAAAATGTTAGAAAAATATCAGTGAGTTTCCTTTTAATGACAAAATATATTTGTACAATGTACCCGTCTCACAACTCTGTGTTGTGAAGCCATTTTACAGTGAGACCGAGGTTAAGTCAAACTGGATGGTTGCACACAGCTAATAGCACGTTACATAACTACAATAGATTCCTACATGTAAGACTCTCCAGCTCTTTGTTCCCTTAAAGATCAGCACCGTTCAAATGACACCAAAGTTCAAATTTGAAGCGGAAGAAATTGCACCGATTCCACAATTTGAACAAAACGGCGGAAATGTATCTGAAAAAAAAGTTTTAAAAAAAGAAACATTCGCAATAATTCACTTCCCCTTTAATCTCTGAGCTACTTAGCTGTAAACGGTTCCATGACTGCTCATCCAATGTAGCCGAAAAAAATAATTTGTCTGAAGGCTGAAGGCGTCATATGTCAAACAGTTATGTTTCCATAAAAATCTTTGCTTCCATATGATGATGTAATCTGCAGCGTTTAATATGACAGGATTCAAAATGGTTTCAAATGGCTGTGGGCAGACAACTGCATAATTCCTAAACCGAGACGCAGATAGGATGTTTTCATATGAACAGTTTATAAATATATAAAACAGCCAGTTCATAATGAAACTGCAACTGAAGCATCGCTTTGAATCATGTAACAAGGTGGAAGAAATGTTTGCTAACAATGCATGTGATAACCTTCTCCGGCTGTCTGCTTAGGCTAAGTTGCTGTATTTTTTCCACGTCTGTGAAAAAGGCTACTGATGACATTCAAAAAAAGTATATAAATACTTAACGATATATATCATTGCCAAAAGTCATCTGGCAGGTCTTTTGTCTTTCATACTATTAATGTGAAACCTGTATGTACCGTTCTTGGCCAGGATGACAGCGATGTATTGCTGGCTGAAGGTGCTGACAGTGAGCAGCATGGCTGGCCTCTGGGAGGTGACGAAGCTGAAGGCCACGTCCTCTCTGGCTCGGCTGCTGCTCTCTGTGGAAACACTGGAGGCCTGCGAGCTTCTGTTCTGCATCACCGAGAAGGGCTCCTGGAAGGTGTAGGTCACTGAGGACTCCATGTCAAAGGACACCGACACTTCTGCACACACGGGGACACAAAGAAAAAGGGAGAGAGAGAGAGAGAAAAAAAAAAGGTTTCATTGCCGGGAGCACTTTTACAACTGTTTTTGAAACAAGATTAAAAGAGTGAAAGCCAGCTCACGGCCTCCGGAGGCTGCAATGTTCAGCAAAACTCAGCATATGAAAGTGTTAGCTGGAAAGAGCAGCACAACCTAATCAAAAGACGGGTAAAACAATGTATTCCCTCAACAAGCCAGCTTGTGCGTATTCCGTGTTTTGTTCTGTGAAAAAGCCAAATTCTGTACCTTCCAAATTAAATACATGCTCCTGGAGTTAATACGGAGTAGGGGAGTGGGAAAAGGATGGAAGTCACAGAATGCAAAGAATACCAAGACAATATTATATCAGTCTGGTTTGACATTGCAGCAATAGCACATTTACATTGAGAGTGCGCAAGTAGCAGTAATAAAAATATTAACACAACTTCGTTTTTATATAGCAACTTCAAAAACAGAGTTTATACAAAGTGATTTGACAGACAAAGCAAAGCAAACGCAGGATACAAGGCAACATATGCAAGGATACAAGGCAACATAACAACAGGCCAAAAAAAGACAAAGGATGATGGAAGATAAAATAGTTAAGTTAGAAAACTTGTCATTAAAATAAGATGCATACAAATAGCAATATAGTCAACTAAAAGATGACATCACATAAAAGCAAGTCTATAAAAATTTGTTTTAAGAAGTGATTTAAAAGAGTTTACTGATTCTGCGAGTCTTATCTACCCAGGCAGGGCGTTCCACGGCCTGGGGGTCACCTTTAGATTTATGCCTCGACTTTGGAGCGGCCAGAACGACCCCACCTAAGGATCTGAGGCTGCAAACCGGCTCATACGGCGTCAACATGTCTGCTATGTAGCTCGGGGGCCTGCACCCAGACGTGCTTTGTAAGCGATCAGTAAAATATCAAGAAGGATACACCAGGATTGGTGTGAAGTCATGTCGTCTGTTGTAACCCACTGCATATCATTGCTGCTGGGTAAAGTACTAACATATTAATGCAAAAAAACACCCGACAAAATGCCTCGCAAAGAAGCAACGCTCATTGTTAATCCAACCGTTTCTTTTAATATGGAGTACTTTCATTATGTCAAAACTTCAGCTACGCAGAGCTTTGAAAATCTGCCTTCACGCAGCTGAAAGCATTTCTCTCAGAACTGCCTTTTACTCCTGAAAGTTTAACTCCCAGAAGGGACACGGATCAAAGGGAGAGTCTATAACCTACGTGACATATCTGATCGGCACCACAACAACACAGCTGACTGTGGTAAGATCCAAGTTGTAATAACGCAGAAATATCTTTGAACAGCAGTCGGATTAACTTCATCCTGACATTGGTGCCGCTTTTATATTTACCACTCTGAGAAATACGAAACAGTAAATAGTGCAGTGTGGTCTGCCACATTTGCAGCCAGAAGTTCCATCTCTTGTCATCCGGAATACGTCTTCAAACTATTTCTCTCTACCACGTCTATACGTCTGTTTGCTCAGCCTGCTGCTCTGCTGGGTTTCGCTTGTGTTGGTGTTTGTGCTCCGCTCCGTACTCACATAGTGCCGGAGATAATTTGCTCTAATGCATTTTAAATGTTCTTGGAGTCTGGAGCCAGGACAAGTATTAATTGCCTCTTGCATTACTTGCATTTTTATTGACGCGCTGTAATGGAATAACCTTGGCAATGATCGATTATTTATTTGTCGTAATCAACATTACCCTATTAAAAGAATTACATTAAGTGTGGAGCTTTTGTTGTCGATCGGCACTCACCTTGGTCACAGGTGGTTCCTCCGTAGGCGGACTGGGAGCAGTCGCACACGTAGCCGTTGCTCTTCTCGATGCACCTCCCTCTGTTGTGGCAGAGGCTGCTGGAGCCACTGCAGTAGCCGGGACAACCAGAGGTCACCCCTGGCGTCATCTTGGCCCTCTCCTCCAGATCAAAGCTCACGCCGTTGACAGTGAGAGTCCTGATGCAGCCCAGGAAGCCTCTCTGCTGGGATGCCGTTCCTCCTAAAAGGAGAATAAGCGTTAGTCACATGCTCGCAGGCTGTGCTAAGAAGCATCTTTGATGATTTTATAACCATGATTCCCTTTAAGGCTGATGAGGATTTACGATAAAAAATGTACTTAATTGCAATTTCCATCTAGGGCAACTCTGTAGGCACTTAAGCATGAGAAACCTCATTACGACTAAAAATACAATATATTGGATCAGACAGGTTTTCAAAAGACATCACCATGAGAGGCAACAAACATTTGTTACATGGCGACAGCTGCTAATTTACACCTCATAGAGATGGGAGAGTGATCACTTTTGATGGAAAGGTATCATATTTTGATGCCTGTAATTTATCCCAGAAAAAAAAAAACACACTAACAGGTGGTTATAATTTCCTCTCATGATCCCACGAGGCTGATAAATGAGTTTTTTTTTTTATTTGTCTAGCATATGTCTAGTGTTTGGTATATTGTGATGGCACAAAGAGCAAGGATACCATACATACTAATGCTGCTACTGCTAACATCTAACAGGAGAGTCCCTTCTTTCAGGACGGAGTCTCTGTTTTCTTAACCCCTGCTGGCAGACATACACACTAATCTTATTAGCGGTAATCATAGACTGTATATAAGAAGTTGACGTATTCACCCTGGCCTAGTTTTCAAGCCTCAAATTGATTTTTGGCCGTTGCCCTCTCGGCTTTTTGGAACCAAGACTTGTCAGTGTGACATTTTTCAGCGACCGAAACGTTACAGTTGACTTCCGTGAACTGAAAACACACTGTGAAAGGGTTAAAGTTCTAAGACAAAAACACCAACAACACCCAAACCGGACACTCCGTGGTAGCGACCTGTCAATCACAAGGTAGCCCCGCCCTAAAGTAGACCCTGCTTTATTGTCTATTGTACTCTGAACGGGATCATAATTTATAAAATCAACATCATGCTGTATTGAAGAAGACTTGAAACTGACGATTGAGACCATAAACTCATGTTTACAATGTTTCCTGAGGTAATAAATGAAGTGAGAAGTGGGGTCATTTTCTTATAGACTTCCATACAACCGGATTTCTTTTTGTAACCAGTGGTGGGTTTAACAGAGAATTCAAGTTTAAGGCACTTCCACATTGGGTTAATTTTTTTAGGGGGATTTTCATGCTATTAACCTTAGCTGCCTGCTGATGGTCTGGGACACACACAGGACATTTGTCTCTACCTGAAAGAGTCAACTTTGTGTATTGACGTTACTGCTAGTAATGCTAATAGCTGCCGTTTCTCACTGAAATTCCATGTGTCACGTTAGCTAGATTTTGCCAACAGATGTCTATCCCACACACTGAGTTGTAATGTCGTAACAACCTTCTGGAAATTATTAAAATTTCAATTAAAGCAGCACATGAATGAAATGCCTCCATCAGGGAACTCACCACTTACACGTCATTTTCTAAATATTCTTAAGACGGTGAAGAACATGGCTTAAAAGCCACCACATCTGTCAGCACCAGTTTCGATGCCTTCATCATTTGGCAACTATCTTGTCAATGCACGTCTTGTTTGCTCCTAAACTGCAGTTTTGCTTGACTTCCCAAAGTGCTACTGCTCTCCTGTTGCTCATATCTGTCTTTGCGTATGTCTGTTTTTGCGAAGATGCTCCGTAATTGTTTGTTTGTTGAACTGTAATTTACTCTGCTTTTACCGCTGCCCATATCTGTCTTTCGCTTATGTCTTTTGGTGTTTTACTTGCTATGCCCTTCATCTTGATTATTGTTTTAAACTTGTTTCTTGATTTTAAGGCTGCCGACTTCACAGCTGGCCAAGGACAATGGATAGAAATTAGCCAAGAAGACAAGAACCACATATAACTGCATCTATGTTTTCTGCCCCAGAGCTTAATGCATTCTTGATTGTGGAAACCTGTCTTTATTTATTCAGGTTGACAATCACAAATAATTGATTGAATACAACCTTTTAGTATAATTACAGTATAATTAGAGAGAAACATTATATAGTCAAATTCATCTTATACTTAAAGAACATGATGCATCTGTCACTGTTGACTAAAATCTATTAAAGAAAAAATGGAAAGAGCTTTTGAATAAATCATTAACAGCCATATTGTGTTACATAATACACTGTGAAGCTATTGAATATTACATTTTTTTTAACAGTAATCATCCTATGTGGAGGACTTAATACATTCAACATTAATATCAGTGTACTGCACTTCAATATTTCTATCATCCACATCTTCTGTCAAACAGCTGTTAGATATTTTTGGTTAAATCTGGTCACCTCAAGGTAGGTTTTGCATAACATACATTTAGAGTAGGACAAAAAAAAAAAATCGCCCAGTAGTATTTTGTTTGTTTCATTGACTATATGGTATATTCTTGTAGATATTATTGATATAGTGACTTTTTTTAATTCATAAAATGGTAGTTATTTTCTTATCATCTACTTTTCAAGCCTAGCAATCAATTTTAAAAAGGCAGGGAAACCCTTCATACCGAACACAAACACATGTTCATGGAAATGACGTAAAATGATACTCATGAAAACAATTAACTCTTCACCAAATGACAAGTTCTTCTGAGATCAACGGAGGTTATTGCTTCCATTTACATTTACTCCTCTGATAAATTATTTCTAAAAATAAATTACCCATTAAGTGCATGAACTGTAACAGTAAAATGGAGAACACGTGAAAAAAAAAAAAAAAAACGCACTTTTCTGTTTTTTTTTAAATGGGGTCTGTCCCCTCCAGAGGGCTGGTGTATTATTAAGGAGACACATTAAAATGTCAGAGGGGGGAAGGCTGCTGGATAACTGTGAGAGGAGACCGAGAGCAGCTATGCTTCTGAACCAGAGCAATAATGAAAAAATAATAAAATACATTAGTTCTTCACAGTAGCTTACAGGGCAGGTTTGTGTTTTTTCAAGGCAGTTATTGTGAGTTGTAATCACTTCTCCTCCCCATTTTAGGTGTGAAGAGATACCTTTGCAGTGTGACTACAATGCAAGAGAGAGGGATATAAAATACCCAGTCGTTGCTCTGTGCAAAAAATTTGGTTCAACCAAAGCTTACATTGAGACTTCTGCAGAAGCCTCTCGTAAGCTTCAGCCTTATATTAGAATGCATTTTTATTCAGCACAAAACATGCACTGGGGACTAATTTTCCCATTTCTTACAGCGTAGTTGTGCGACTCGTAGAAGGGATCACCTCAAGGCCAGGTTCGTAGAAAAGGGAATAATTACAATGACCAATAACTCTTTCAAAAATACATATTGCATGTGAGTGTTGCATTAAGACATGTGAACCTTTCCTTTAAAGATGTGACGTGCGTGGTGTTGCTCCTGAGGATAAACCCACATAGAATTATCGCTGACTCGGCAGTTCCCCGATATAATATATTTCAGCTCATTGTTTTGGTTTTAATTGCCCACAATTTGACTGTTTTGGTTCGCTCTCGTCGACCTCGTTTCCAGCAGCAGCCAGTTAAAGTTGCTATGGAGCGACACAACGACATATCCACAATTCCCTCAGTGAAAACCTTTGACTCTAATATGTTGACAAAATTAAACGAGAGTTTTGAACCTGGCACCTTTTTTTCAATGTTCAGATTTGATCTCCCTTAAAAATGCACGCAAACGAGCACATATTTGATAAGATCACGCCTCATTTGCACATTTAAATATGAACTTTTAGACAAACAATGTTTGTCTCCATGTACGTGATCAACTTGGGAAGTTTCGTGGTGGTATCTTTTAGAGAAACTGTTACCCTATTCACCTGTAGCCTCTTCCCTTAAAAGAATATTGGACTTGCGTTCAACAGGAAACCTTTATAAGGTGATAATATGTCAATGTTGTGTTTACATCTTACTGCACTTCCCCCCCCTAAAATGAATTAATGCAGGCTATATTGCATTATTATAATATAATAAACCCGTCTCCGGTGGAGGTATATTCAGTCTGACAGCAAGCCTACCTACAAACAGCTGGCTGCTGAGACGTAAGCGGAGATGTCCGTCAGCTGGAGCCTCCAGGAAGCGGAGGGGAAGCTGGTCGACCTGCAGGGAGGCCTCCTTCGCGTTGCGCTCTGCCCTCACGGAGTGCCACTGTCTGTCATTCAGAGGGAGGTGGGACTTCATGGACAGGACCGCTGGACCGTTTCCCACATCAAAGGAGAAAGTAACCACTGAGGGAGCTGGAGGGCGAGAGAGGAATCACACACACACGCACGCACACACACCCACGCGCACGCACACGCACGCAAACACACACACACGCACGCACATGCACGCACGCACGCACACACACACACACGACAGCCAGGTCAGACTGAATGAGATATTCGTTTTTTTATGTTCTTCTCTATCCCCCCTTTCTGATGCAATGTGATACAATGCTGCTGGGAAAACTTGATGACCTGAATAGATTTATGAGGGCCCTCAGCTGACAGCACGTCAATATTTTACAACGTCTCCGATGCTGCAGTAATACATAATGGCTCCAAATATCCTGAGAACGCCTCCCTCAGGTTTGAGAACAAAACACACTGTAATCAACAATTTCAAATCCTTTTTTTGACACCTATGTGTAATAAATCAACTAATCCTCTGCTGCTTGAACGACCTCTCCTGGATAAGTACTTATTACTGTACACATGTGCTGTCTGATCACGTCCCTGAATTCTTTATTTCCTCGAAACCTTACAACTACTGTGTACTTCTTCATTGGTGATCCTGTACACAAGTCAATCTTTTGTATAAATATATATAATTTGCGACATTATATTTCCTTGTTCCTCCAGCATATCTGCAGGACAAACTTCCTCCATCTTGTGAGTTCATTAAGAATTTCAGCTTTGCAACATAGGTAGTAAGGAAATGCTTTTAACGTCTCCTGCGACAGCCTCACACAGCTGTTGACTGTGTCATTAGGATTACATCACGCTGTGCAGACCTGACAGCCTGCTTCTAGGGGAAATTAAACTGTCAACTACTGTACAGCATTTCCATCCGAGAAAAGCACAAAAAATATCACTGACAGCCTTTGTGGGTGTTCTTATGTGTGCATGCCCTTGTTATGTACTTCGCTTTTTCTACTTCTCTATTCTGGTCTGAACGTTGACTCACAGCTGAGCTCCACTCTGATGAAGTCCTTGAGGCCTTGGTTCTCCAGAAACACTCCTGAAGGCGCGCTGGTCTTGAAGTAGAAGGAGATATCAGAGGCGAGCTCGCCCTGTAGGGTGGGGAAGTAGAGGTAGGAGGACTCCTGGTAGAAAGACGCTGCGTTCCATATAGACTCTGAAATGAAAGGAGATATGAAAGTAAAGTTGAGATAGGAAGAGTCCTGACTGAAGGAAGCAGGGATCCAAATAAGGAGTCTTATTTGTCTGTCTTTGGGCTCCTTGTTTCCCTAACTTGAATCGTTTTGCCTCACATTTGCGACGACATACGAGGGAGTTAATGAAGCATGACATCTAATCTGTCACCAGTGTTTCTGGTGTTGGCATTCTGGTGGCAAAAAAGAAAAAAGGAAGGTCTTCGGTGTCACAATTCACACACTCTGTTCAGCCGACCATCTGCCTCAAATTCTCTAAGAGGTTTTGCAATGGTATGACAACATGACCCCCGTTTGATTCCCACTGATTTCCACAGCATTGTCTGCAAAGCATCAACAACAGATCATAGTTTTAAGCATTTTAATTATTTGAACCAACAACCAATGCTGCTGTTTTCTCCATGGTGAGACACTCTTTGTATTTCACATTGTATGCAGATTCCCACCAGGTGCCAGCTTTTCAATGAGCTGTTTTATTGGAGCACATTAAAATGCCAAAAACCTTTGTTAGGAGAGCTCATTGCTGTGGGATGCTGTGGTACCAGGGTTAAATGATGATGTCAAAAAAATACCATAAAAGTAAATCAGTTTCTCACATAAAAATGACTATGACTGAGAATCTTTTATTAAAGGAACAAAGGCATATTTCAAGGTGATAATATTGTCTGGAAACTAAATGTTAATTCACCAAAGCTATTTCTACTGCCAGCAAAGAGTTTGAAATACAAATTATTTGCATATATAAAGTAAACAATTCACAGTACATGTTCATACGTTCATTACATAATCGTCCAGCTTATGATAAGAATGTCTCACGATGTATAGAAATTGTTTGGACGTAGGAAGGGAGAAACCAAAGTAGGTCACATCACAGGAAATAATCTAGATGTCTTGTGCAGACATATTTGATGTCTTTAGGAAACGTTCTCTCCACTTGAATTTAAAATCAAATCATTGGGGTCTGAACTACATTTGACTGCAGATGAGCTACTAAAAATTCCCTGCCCTTTGTCCAAAGCTCACTCTGGGACATGAAGCAGAAAATATCTATAACCTCTTTCATGTTCCATCGCTGCTTTCCAGCTCTGCCCACACCCCCCTCCCCCCCCCCCCCCCCCCCAGCCCCATTTTGGCACTCTTGACTGGCTGCGCAACATGAGTTTGTAAAGACGGACCTGCTGGCAGGTTCGGCAGGTTAAAGTCCACACAGCCAGTTGTCTGACTTGTTACAGAACAAATTCATTTTAACTTTCTATCCACGGATAAACACATGAGGCAGAAGGACATCATCTGAGGTGGGTTTGCCTCTGATCAATCCTAAACCTGGGAATCAAGGTATCCATCTGCAACCAAATCTGGCACAGCAGCTTCAACACTGAGGTGATCACCTACTGTCTCCATAACAACGCAGAGGGCCGATGTGGTAGACAGCCTGCGAGCCCGTTCTGTTGGTGTCTCCAATCACTATCTGGCTCACTGGCAGGTGGTCTTTATAGGAGAGGATTCCTGTGTCATTAGCCCTGTGGCACACAAAACAACACAAAATAAATAGTAACACAGTGCCCTCGGGGTGGATGCCTTTCTGGGGATTCAGATAAAGGCATCCATTCCTCTGCATTAGCACAGAACGTAGAGTAAACACATTAAAAAGGGAGCAATCTATCACAACGCAGACAGCTGCCTCTGGAAATATGCAAACTGAACTGAATCGAGAGAAGCTTTGCACTGGATTAACATACACTAAACAAAGACATTCACGGCGTCTAATACACCAAAACTAGAATGCAGCCTTTGTTTTTTCCTTCCGTGCTTAGAAATGATGATTAGATTGATCATGATTGTAATGGTATTTTTAAGGCTGTTATGAATCAATTTGCAGTAAACGCTGGTATATGAAATTATGAAATTCTGACTGAATCAATCTGAATGTACGGTAGATAGACGAGAGGAAAAACACGAAACAGGTTCTGGATTTAGGAATGTTCAATCTAAAGTGATTTTTGTTGCATCCCGCATCGATAAATTGGCTAATTAATCATTCAGTCTTTTTGTGAATTATCTCAGAGTGGTAGTTTATGGAAATAGCACAGAGCGAGAGGCTATGGGAGATCATTGATGCTAGTAGCTACATGGTTACTTTTCAGATGACAATTTTCCATACCTTTTCTGTCCTGTCCAGTGAAAACTAAAAAAATGATTCAACATTTTTCTGATAGCATGATGTTCCTTTATGTGTTGAGAAAATTCTCCTACTTCGTAAGTTAAATAAACTCTTTAAAAAGCTCCTTGGATCAGCTGGAAAATGCATCATCACAAAGCTGAAAACAGGACTGTTTTTCTGAACTCATGAAAAATGGACTTTTTAGAGATTTGTGGTTCTCACAGGACAGAGACGCTCCAAACATGTGATGATTTTACAGAATATGATGCATTTCTGTAGATTAAATTACCCAACAGTATATAAAGGAGTTAAAATGAGCTCAACCTTAAACATCTACAGCAGTAAAATGCAAAATAAACATTAATGCAATAAAATATTAATCCCAAAACATCATATATAATAGCAAAAGATTGAGCTTTTTATACTTTCATTACAATTTTTGCTGATAATACTTTTACTTAAGTAAGGCTTTGAATGCAGGACTTTTTACTTGTAGTGGAGTATTTTCACAGTGTTGTATTAGTACTTTTACTTATATAAAGTATCTGAATACTTCTTCCACCATCGGTTTGTGGTGCTGCTGAATTGATTTATGTCACTCAGCCTACCCTCATTCATATAAATGGACTGGACAAAAATAATTGAAACATCTCTTTCAACAAAAATATTCAATACAAGGAAGAAAATATTCTCCTCTGGACTAGATATTCCATATTGCGCGTGTGTGCACTGTGTACCATGCGTCTGTATCAGCGTCACAGTTGCAGAAGTAGTTCATGTCTATGCAGTTCTCCTCCAGGCTGCAGGAGCACTGCTGAACTCCAGGCAGGAAGCCTCCCCAGTAGGTTCGTTTCTCTCCTTCCCAGTCCAGCCACCAGGTCAGCGGACTGCCATCTGTAACGACACACCGGACAGTCGGTGACCACGGCAACAGCCTGGCGCCTGCAGGGCCGGAGCTCATGCAGGTCAAGGTCATGGGTTATCTCTGGAGGGTTGCATTGTTTTTGCTTCACTGGCTCTATCTCAAAATGTAAAAAAAAAAAAGAAAAACATATGGAAATGCGCAAAAAAAAAGAAACATTTATAAATAAGCATGCGACAGTAATACTGTTCTGTGAGAGGCAGCTGTGCCGAGAGGCTTACATAACCCGAGACATTATAATGAGAATAAAATCAAGAATGAAGGTAAGTCACGAAACGTCACAACATAAAAGAAAAATACATCTTTGGCCATAAGTCAACTGATTGCTGTTGAGTGTTCAAGCACCTCTAACAAGTCGAGCACACTTCATTTATTAGAAATTACAACTGGAGCAAAATACAAGATATAATATATACATGCACAAACGCAGCCACATATACAGACATACATAAACAAGGTCATACACACACTATCACACCTATCGCTTTTCATATGCAGTACACACACACAGAGATATATGTATATAAACATTCTGTTGTGTCGATCAACTCCAATTTAAAACGCACACCAGGGACGGGGAGTACAAGCTTCAGCTCGACGCCCTATATACATTACATCTGTTGCATCGCCTGTTTGTATGTGACCATGTTTATCCATATAGTTCATGTGGCATAAACATACAAATCGTCCTTTTGTTGCTATTTAACCAAATTGGTTATTTTCTTCATTGCGTAAATGGATCTGTTTCCGATATGCTGCTGGTGCTTCGTGACAAGTTGTCTGTGTGAACACGAGGAGGAACCGTAAAGGCATAATTCATTACCTCCACTATGGGGTTAAGTGGTCATCTGTCACACAGCGTGACCGTGCATTGGAGATGAGGCCCGGCGAGCAAGGAAAAGCCCATTAAGCTACATGTCACAATACCTAATCAAGTGTCACATGCTAAGATGCTTTTGTCCTACCCGGCATACATTATAGCTGCATGCGTTTATGTGTATGGATACACATGACATATTAGTTTGATACAAGAAAGAATGTCTCATCTCCATTAATTCACTCTCCATGTGAAATTCTGCTTTTGTAGGCCACACTTCTCCAAACCGGATCTGACAGGCTATGGCTAACAGTCGAATGCCTGTAATTTCAAGGCACTTGGAGGGGGGTTGGGGGGCTTTTTGGTCCGGCACTGAGGATTAAATATAATGCATTGATTTAACCATGCTATAGCTTCAGCAACATTAACAACAACCACAACATAAGGCTACTGTTTCAAAATCAAAGCATTTACTCATTTATTTATCAGAGCACTCAAATAATAATGTAGCACGATCACAACATTAAATATATTTTGAATTTAAGAACGATTCTCTGTCAAAATCAGCAGTGGGAAGTGCAGAAACAGCTGTTTGCGGCTCTCTCTCTCTCTCTCTCTCTCCCTCTCTCTCGCTGCGTGTCTCTGCTGCTGTCTCTCTCTCTCTCTCCGTGTCTCTCTCTCTCGCTCTCTCTCTCTCTCTCTCTCTCTCTGTCTCTCTGTCTCTCTCTCTCGCTGCGTGTCTCTCCCGCTGTGTCTCTCGCTCTCTCTCTCTCTCTGTTCTGTCTGTCTGTCTATTGATCTCCGCTCTGTTTCAGTACCATGGACAGTGCTGCACCTTCATACGCACCCTCTACAGACAACAAACAGCACCATCAACGGAGGCAATACTAAACTTTTGTGTAATATATGTATATATTTAAGTTGTCTTGGCAACATATCTGATAGGTCACGCAATATTAGACTATTTTAGACAACTACACGTAACATAGACAAAAACCCGGCATATGCCAGCTAACGTAAATCCTGAATGCCACAAACCAAGAGTGGAAAGATAAAAAGCACTTATATGTAATTGTAAAACACATATAGGGCAGTAAATAATGTAGGCCAGAACAACACTGGCAAGCCAACATATGCATCGCAAAGGTTGAAAATAATACACTCTTGTCTTTTTACTCCATCCGTCTATAACCACAGCGCATTTCTCTTCCTCCTATACTGCTGCTTGTTTTAAAACACTCCTCAGACACTGAACACACAAATACGACAATCAATACTTGCTGAAGGAGAGATGAGTCTCACTCTCGCCCTCAAATTGGATGGATAATGACAGGACATGTTCACAGAAAGCAAAGCAAATGCGTCTTACTCTCTCCCGACTGAGATTAATGGAAACAAAAATTTTGATAACCGCTGCATGAAGCCCCCACAAGCAGCCGCCAGGGTCTGCCATGTTCATTACAACCACAATAGAAAAGAATAGAGAACAAACGGCAAATGTGGCGCCAGAGAAATACTCAGACAGGCCAAAATTGAAATGGTAAATTGAGATTCTGGTGGTGGTACTTAAACACCACAGGAACAAGAACTAGCCGTCAAAGATTGGTATTGCATCGATCTCTAACGAACGCTGTTGCGCTGTTTAGAGCTTCTTCTTTTTTTGTCATTTATAAAAATACAAGACCCATCTCAACAGCTGCTGGTTGGACAGGACGACATCATTCTGAGATGCCATCTATCGCAGAGATATTTTACAAAAGTGAAACAAAAAAACAGTTTTTCTGAACTCTCTCGATGGAAGATTTGGCTTTCTCATTCTGTTGGAGTCCTTTTGTATGGACCACAACCAACCAGAATTAGGTGGATGAATCTCAGCAGATGTGTCAACACTGAAAGAACACAGCAGTAAGAATGTGAAAACAACAAGCAAGGCTGAAGAATAGGACGCCAAGAAGAGCTTCACTGTCATGCTAAAAGCCACAGAGTTACCTCCAAGCAAACTCAATTCATAATGGGAGTTAAATAAGGAAATTGTGTTTAACAATGCAAATCAATCCAAAGTTGAACACCAATACAATGACTGCACATCAATGTTTAAGTGAACAGTAGACTGACAGGAAAATGCCCGATCTATAAACCCAGTAGGCTGATTTGAACAGCTGCTGTTGTTGTTTTCCCTGTAAATTAGCATGATAAGTGCAACTTTTTTTTTTCTTCCAATAATTCATTTGAATATGCTAAGTGTGTTTGATATCAAAAGTGATATTTTTTTGTGTCTACACGCTCAGCAAAGTGAAGCGCAGGAGACATTTGACCTTCTTCCACAGGAGATTTTGCTCAAACAACAAAGGCAACCATCAAAAAATTTTAGACTGTTTCTGAAAGTGTTTGTGCAGCTATAAAATAGGCTCTTTCCATTTTCTCTTTGATGTCTGGTGTGATAATGAACTTGTTTGTTTGTACATGCATGGCGCCCAGGGAACGGGGAATGGCGGGATCTGGGACTTCATGAATGTTTCATGATTTAAGAGCAAATGTTTGGATGTTTGGGACACCGTAGGTGCCAAAGCAGTTCAAGATGAATGCACACGAAGAGATTGGATACTGTCTCTTTAGCTATTGTGAAAATATAACAAGAGCCAATCTCAAGGCAGGGTGTTGAAGGCTCAGCAGCTCCCAGTGTGACGAAGCACAGACAGCCTCAGACTTTCAATTCACAATGTAACAACAACCCCCCTGATGCAGCTACTTCCGCACTAAGACCAAGTTCAACTTTAGCACTGACAGCGCAGCTCCTCATTCATTTAAATGGAGCCAGTCTGGCGACGCAGTGGGGTATCGGCAGAAAAACGTCAACAAATTGCGATGTCATCTGGCAACGCGCTGCAGTGGACAATCAAACACCTTCCTGCTAGAACACTTTCTAAGATGAACGCCGTATTTCTACCGAACAATAAAAAAAAAAGACTCCCTCATCGTATTATGAACCGTTATGGAGTGTTTTGGCATCTGATAAGCCTTTAGCATTTTAATCTCTTACTCATACTAGACTTCCTGGATCATATTTCATGTCTCACCGGTACTTTAAGCAACACACTTCCACCCACTAAGCCGTCTACATGTGTAGATCTAAATCTGTCTCCAAAACCAAAGGAAAACAGCAGAATATCTTCTTCCTTATATAACGAAGAAGACCATCAGATAAAACCTGCCTTAACTGTTCGCCTGTGTGCGTGCAGTGCAAAACCTTAATTTAAATCTTTGTTCAGTCCTCTCCTGCTCTCTGAGACCACCTCTACTGTGTTTTAATTGCAGACACGCTCATAATTCAGTTACTCTCCATGACACATTTTACAGTTTTTGTAGGGCATAAAACAAGGATTTCCATCTCAGCTCATAAATTCTACAGCGGGAAAATAATACTCACCTTTTGTATTAAAGAGACGGGACTTTTTGCAGTTGTAAACCACGTCCTGCTGGCATTGCTCCGAGCCTGATACAATGGCACGGAGCTGTTCAGCTGAGGCGCTGTAGTTGAACTTCATGACGTGAGGTTTGTCAAGAGAGGAGCCCTGGACTGTAACTGGAGCCGTGCTGTTGTGCGTCAACACCGTCCACACCTTCTCCTCTGAAAGATGAAAAAAAAAAAAAAATGTTCATCATCATCACAGCCTGAATCCACAGTTCGCACACCCCTTTTTCTCGAAAGCGTTCGGCGCTAACAATGAACCTAATGTCCCCATCCGGTCCTATAAATACGAAACACTCTGTTAGCATAAACCCAGCTACTAGCTACCTGTGAATACAAGATACACGTTAGCAAACTGCTCACAGCTCATACAGACACCATGTGATAACACTGCATCCGCACATTTCCTCAAAAAAACCCATATTGTTTTGTAAATGTATTTCCTAGAGCTAATGTCACAATCCCAAATTGTCATGGAGGGGGCAAAAACATGTGATTCAAAATACAATTACATTTCTAAATTCAAGTAATTGCTATAGCGCCACCATCACTGAAAATGTGGTGTGCATCAATTTGGATGAAAAGGGACCGTAGACCTTTTGTCTGATGTCATAGTAGGAGAAGCACTGGTGGGTTCAATAACATTAATGGAAGCTGCTTTCTACTCAGGGGAGGCCCTGGTATTGTGCATGCCGGCTCACTGGGATACACTTAATGGGACTGAGACACAGTTAATGTTATCAATTTCATTCCTTCTAAAGGGTCCATTGTGCTGAGTTTCTTTCATGGGAAAGTGCACTTTTAAAAAAGAAAAACAAATGAGTAAATAAAAGATTAAATGCTAAATATGCAAAACATACTTTCAAGGACCATATTATGGCAAAATTAGACTAAATATGCAAGTCCACAACTAAACAGTACATAAATGAAGATGTAAAAATATATAGCATATGGTATTACAGTGTGTGTTTGGCTCTGTGTGTCATATGTTAGTGTGAAAATCAGAAGTTCATTAGTGAGTGAGTTATTCTGTGTTGTTGGCTGAACCATCGGTGTTACTGGTCACATTTCGGGAAAATCTTTGCAGTTGAATCACCGAACAGCTGATGCACGTTTCCATGTGCATTGTGATGACCTTCTGTCAACCTCAAACATCCTAAATATAAACCCCGCGGTTCGACGAGACACAATCTTATCCTGTCTTCATTTGCTATGGATGACACTTGAAAACGGAGTCAAGAGTTATAAAATCAGAGGAGGAATCCATCCCATTTCCTTCGCCGCTCAGTTTTCATTATCTGAATTTCATGTTTACTCTGTCTGAGAGAAAATCCCTCTCCACTTTGTGATTATTCACATCAGGTTGTCAGGCTTAGAGCTATTTACATTTCTAATAGATTCCTTAATTGAGGTCAAGTAGAGGCATATCTGCTGCCGAACAATTCAGCTTTGTGAGGGGAGGACTGAAAACTCAAAATGGCAGATCCAGACAGCAGAGAGGTGGCAGCGCTTCCCTGTGTAACGTCACCGGCGCATTAACCTTGTAAAGGACAAAGTAACTGAGAAAGTAGTGACAGCCCAGTGATGAATACTGTCTCCACAGTGTCAAAATGTAACTGAATGTGTTTTGTCCTACATGTCAAGAGCGTGGATCAGTTTGTGTCAAGCTCCCTGTCTGTCAAATGTCCCATCTCAGGTGACCGTTGGGTGGTAGAGAGCACATTGTGTATTCTTGCCATAAAAAGATCACACTGATATAGCAGGTCCGATGGGGCGAAACAATGGAAGGTCAAAGGTTTTCTAAATTCAGACCAAAAGCAAGAATCCAACAGCCCTGCCACATTTACACTACAGTATTTAAATAATGTAAATACTTAAAGGTCAAATGGGATCAACACATTACCATGGAATTTAGTATGGATATTTGTGCACGTTTGGTAATGATTTTATTGACTTTCATCTTCTTTTAGGTCAATTGTTTTATCCTTGATCAACACATAAATACCATAAATATATATCACATACATATTTCCCAATAGGGTTGGTGAAATCCTGACTTTTGGACCACAATCAGGTCAAAAATAATTAGTTTAGTAATTATAAATAGTACCCCCCCACACACACACACACACACACACACACACACACACAAAAAATCCAATCTAATGGGCGGATTGCTGTGGAATTTAATGAGAAATGCATTTCCATGTTGGAAATGTTTCCTAAGCACCACCCTCATGTCCATAATGTCAGTCTTGCACAAAAATGTTATCATAATTTAATGGCGGACCACCATGAAATTTACTGAGCAGATTAGTTCTCCCAAGGGGATTAACCCTTTTGACTTTAATGACCCAATGCTCAAATGAAAATTACAGCCTCTCGAGACCACAAGTGGGGCTTTAGAGTGGTAAGCTTGTTAAGTTGTGACACTTTTAAATTTGAGAAGCAATAACTTGTACATGGTTGATTTCAATGAAACCTGAAGAGCCAAAGACCAAGCGGACCAAGGGGTTTGCTAACATTATTTGTTGGAGGCACTAAAGACAGGATAAAACAGTATGTTGTGTAATGACTTGTCATGCATTAGCTAGAAAATCCTCCCTTTTGACTTTTTTCAATCTTTGTGTGAGACGCCGCCCACAGTCTCAGAAAAGCGCTGTTCTAATGTGTGCACTTCCTGTCCGATCCACGTAGCTTCCCCAAGGACTAACTATGTACATTTTCAGTGTTTTCCAGATTGCAAATCGACTGCATGTTGTGATTAATGACACACAGATAAGAGTCAGGACGAACAAGAGGCTTCCTTGTACGGACATGTTCACCTATAGACCTCAAGAAAATCCGTGTGTTACCATGGTTACCGACGTGGTTGACGAACGACACAGGCTAGGTGTGAAATCCCTCTGAGGATACTGACATGTTGCAGTGTAACCACATGGACTTTGACCAGATGTATTGACTCCCCACAGATATGTTCTAAACTCTCAGGGACTGCCCGGAGTGTCCGTAATGATTTCTTACTGGATCGTAAACTGTCAGATAGCCGTGGTGGGATGGATCGATGCAGTGCGATGTCTAAGTGAGTGGACTCTTTACACTGAGCTTTCTGCCAGTTCTCAGTGGAACTCAAAAAGGGTAAAGGTGACAACATGTGAATTACAATGATCTTACCTGTCATGTTGCAGTACACCTGTGTGGGCCCCAAGGGACCACTCCCATCTGGATCAATGGAGTAGAAGCCAGAGGAGCTGCCAATCAGCTTGTAGGCCTCACAAGACGACTCGTAGATGGCTGGGGGAAGCAGAATGGGGACACGAATCAGTTATTCCTGCAAGAATCAGCTCAACAGCTTGCTGCTGGCTGAGTCATCTGACTGCACAACCTCTTTATTTATGAACTTTTTTATAAGTTATTGTTTTCATACTTTAAAAGAAAAAAAGGCTGTTGGTGACATATGTTTCTGTTCCATCTAGAACAGGGGCCATGAACCTTTTTGCAGGGGGGGCGGGGGCGGGCAGGCATAACAAAACACTCAATAAAGTGCAAAACATATCATTTATTAATAAATGATTCCATTTTATACTATGCACTTTATTTATATTATTATTAAATTGTAATATATATAATATAATACATCAAAACTTTTACAATAAATATTACCAACACAAACAAATGTACGTTTTATTCTTTCTGTGCGGCCCGGAGATTGGGAACCCCTGATCTAGTGTATATCCACTTTTCAGCAGTTTCTGCTTCAGGCAGATTATGGCACAGCAAACACTACTGATCACGCCTGATCAGAATAGATTTGTCATACAATTCTGAGGTGTGTTCACTGTCTAAAACCACGTGTTGAGGATTTGAACAGGATTTATGAGCCAAACGCAATCTTCTCATTGCTCAAAGGGCATTGAAGTATTTAGAACCAATCACCAAACTAGCACAGCTCATATGGAGTTTACAGTTGTAACGGTGGCCGATTTAACACTCGAAATTCTTATGTAATTTTTGAAACAATGGATCCTTGATTTCAGACAGTGGTAGATAAAAGCAGGCTTCTGTTTTTTTTTTTTTTTGCAGAATGACCTTCATTTTTGTTCGCTGAAATAACACTTTGGACAGCAGGCGTTATCTGTTGTAGCTAGCTGGTAAATTAAGCAGATGTTAGCAACATGATTTGGTTGAAAAACACACTCTCTGGTTTCAGGCTTAACCCTGTAATGGGTCTTGAAAAGGCACTTAATGACTCCATGCTAGCAGACACACAGGTCGGCATCCTCACCAGTGGATGATCCATGTAGACATGTGAATAAAGATGTAAACTGAGAGTCTTATTACATTATCATCATCCATCATAACCCATTTTGGCCTTACTTGGACAAACAAGAAGACCGCATGTGTATTTTCAAAAGATCTGTATTCATTTTCTGACAAACGCCTTAGGAAAAGGCTTTCAGGATGAGGACTAACCGATGAGTTTGGGGAATGTAACGCTATTTTCGATAACTAGTTTGGCAGGAGTTGCTGTAAACTTGCCCAAAATTGAGGAAAGAGAAGGACAGATCTGCTAAAATAAGCTGCTAAAATGAGCTTACACTGTGATATAGCAGCATCCAGGACTGTGGGGAAATAGAGTGGATGTGCTCTTCCATTTTCTTTAACCGTAACTCCACAAAGTAATTTAGAATGCTAACGCTTTGGAAGTAATGCAGGTAGTAAGCTAATTATCTACGTTAGCGTTTGGAGCATACAGCAGAGCATAACAATTCCATTCCTCACATATTTGCTCTTGTACTTTCTGGCTTTGCAAAGGCTAAATAAGACACTACCCTCCACACGCTACATGCAGAGTATCGCTCTTACTACAGGCAACCGTCAATTGGTAATCAGTTTCAAATGCTCAAGTTTCTGATATAAGTTTGAGCTCTGGAGGGAAAATGTTGACTTGATGTGCTTTTTGGGGAAGTTGATGACTGTTGAGTTAAAAACGGCCTATTTCTAATTCAGCAGATGCTCTTATCTGTCATGTTTCCTCCAACATGCAAAGAAAACTGTGTTTGCCTGCATATAAACAAGAAATCAGGATTCTGGGGCAGGGGAATTTCACACATAGTTTCCAACAGCTGTCTCCACAGCAAATATCAAGGCGATGTTGCAGAGCGTCAACAAAAAAAAGAAAAAAGACACCAGTGAGGAAAAACTCCTCAAGTCAAGTCAATCTAAAGTCAGCCATAAGCTATTTCAGGATATAGCAAAAAAAAAAAGAAAAATCCATTCTCAGAAATTTGAAAGAGAGAATAAGAGGCATGTTTGTAAGGTCATGTCACGTTGAAACAGGACCACTTTCTGCTTTGCCTCTCAGTTGCACAAATCGAAGAAAGTTATGAGAAAGACATGCGTGTGTGTGCTGAATCAAATGACACAGCTCAGTAGACCTAGAAAATATGAGGCGGTGCAGAGGGCATAATAGCAGGTTTGAGACTAGGCGAAGGAATAAAAGTGCGAAGAACTGCTCACAGTTGTGACAGGTCGCTCCAGAGTATCCTGTTCCTGAACAGTCACAGGAGAAGGAGCTCCACGTCTGAGAGCAGCGGCCTCCGTGTTCACATAGGTTAGGAAGGCATCTGCAAAAAAAAAGAAAGAAAATACGTTTTTTTTTTTTTTACACAACCACGTAACATCAGGAGATTATTTTCATTACTTTCTTGATTAATCAATTAAATCATAAGAGTGAGGCAAATGATCACATTTAAAAAGCTGGATTGACTATCAAAATGGCTTTAAATAGTTACTAATTAATTTTCCTAGAGGTAGACCAATCAAATCATCGTTGCAGCTCCAGTTTACTCATAAATACCTTTTTCACCGTCAACTTAGATATGCTCCAGTGCTTTGATACTTTCAGAACAAATATAGCTATTAGGAGCATCCAAAAACAATAACAATTTTTAGACAGCAAAACAAAAGATCACACAAACCTCTCAGGCATTTCTCAGGCATTAGGCACCAATAATGCAACTTCCTTTGTAAGTGTTTGCAAACCTAATCTTTTATTTATCAGGTAAGAAAGACCCCTTCTCCCTTCTCCCTTTATTCTTTTGTATGCAATTATGAACACAAGCTTTGAAACTAACCCCCGAAAGACTAATTTGCTGTTTATTCATGTTTCATTAAAAGTCCCAAAGAACTGTGAAATGATGGTGTCTCATACTGTGTCCCTGTCTGAATTTGAAAAAGCTGACACGTTGCGGCGTTTCTCTAAAAATAAAAGCATTACTGTCACCTTCAGACTAGAATGCCTGTTAATGGGATTTCACCACAATGAGCGCTTCACAGAAATTTCAAACCGCACTCTTCTGATTAATAGTCCCTTCCTCGAGCCTCCTTCAGTTTCACATAATTGCCAGCCTTTCGAGCGTGCATCTATAATTTCATACACTTTCATCTCTCACCTATTAACTGCAGCAGAGCGAGCCAGCCGCAACACGGATAAGGTTGCAGCCATTGGTTTAATTACCACCATGCTATTTTCTGTTGGGTTCATAGGTTCCCTTACAGGTCACAGAATTACAGTAGCCAGCACACCTAAGAGCACACTGACCATAAATCCAGTCACAATGTTTAATTAGACACAAAGGAAAGGGAGATCAACGCTGATAAAAGTTAATTTTCTCATACTCAGGGGTCATTGAATAGGCTGCAGTGAATGAAATGAAAGTTAACATCAATGCAATGAACATTTACCAGGCCGAGCACAGCAGCCTCACATGTCATTTCCTCACAGCGGATTACAGCACAGGATGTGCAAAGGCATAAACTAGACATCAAAAAGAAAAGCATGGCTATGTCACCCACTCACACGTTTCATTTTAGCTGTGAACACGTTTTCATTGTGACTGCATATATATTTATTCTGCACGATGCCTGGTTTATTTCATTTGTAGGGTACATCACAAACAACACATGCTGCTGTGACTGTTTAAGTTAATTCAAATGTTTTTTTATTATAACATTTTACATTTAGATTTCAGAGCTTTTTCGCTTTAACCGTAAACAGCTTTTTCGCTTTAACCGTAAACAGCGGTAGTTTTTTTTCTCAAATCTCGCAGCTCCATGATCAATGATGTTTATGCTAATGACGAGTCAAAAAAGTGCCAAAGTGGTCATTTGTTGTGACAAACACACAGAGAATTATCAAGACCTCTGCAGAGCTTTTTCACCTGTGTTTGCTCATTGGTGGCAGAAGCAGCAGACAGTCGTTTTCAGCTAAAAACACTGTATTCTACCTGTCCAACACCAAGCAACAACCAAAGTAAGCAGCTAGGAAAGCAAAACATTTAGCGGCTAAAGAGCCAGATATTTCCCTCAGGAGTTGATGGAGACAAAACCCCGAGCTCCAAGGGGAGGGGCCGACTGGACAGGTTTGTGTCTGCCTGATGTGTGAATAGGCGACTGTTTTGTCGAATGTTTGTCAGATCAACTTTATAAGATGCTTGTTGCACTTCCCCCTAAAAAAAAATGGCCAAACAATCAATAAATACAGGTTTAAATAGGCAACTGTTTTGCTTTAATTTATCATGATAAAGTCAATTGTTGATGGCTGCAGAATAATGACACTATCAGCATTTAGACCGGTTTGCTATATGCCTCGCTTTTCGCCTCCCTGAGGGTCGCAATCTCCCCTTCACAATAAAAGCGCATGTTGTTCCACAGCATATGAGATATTTTTTGGGAGCTGTGTCTGTCGGATTGTTTTGGAGTTCTTCTCGCCCCTAGTGGCCAGTAATTGATCAGTGTAACTTGTAACTTTTTTTTCTATATGATTAGAACGTTTGTAATGTGTTTGTACGAGTTCACCGGGAGGTATTCATTGTATAAAAACTCTATCTCGCCCAAATTGCCACGCCACGTTTGCACTCATCCATCAATGCATCAATTCTCATTCATGCAAAAGGTGTATGCATCTCATTCCATCTTCCTGTCATTTCCTACAGTGCAGCCCTTTGCCTACTGATACAACAGACTGGCAGCGCTGTTGTGTTTGCATATCGTCTGACAGTGAACAATCTGGACTAGAAAGCAGGTACTTTGACAAAGGAGAGATTCTCCTTGGGGCAAAAACAAGGCAACAACTGCAGTTTGCATGTTTGCCTTGTTTTTATACATTTTCCAAACCACATGCAGACATTCATAGAGCTTGTAGGTCTGCCAATCCCATTCACAGGGCCCACAGCTGTGCAGCATAATGAGGGATAGGGGTAGGGGGGGATGCTATGCAGGACAGCAGGGAGCAGCTTGTTAGCATAGTCCTCTGCCAGAGAAGGTGCTGGCGAGTTTCTGTTGCAATTTAATTGGATGATCCTGTCAGCGTGTTTTTCTTTATAGGACAAGATGTCAGTGACTTTCAGTCAGTTCTGCAGACAACACACTGCCATCTACAAATTAACAATGTGGGCATGAATAAGTCTCTGCTGCCAACTTGGATAATGTTTTACCGACTTTTATGTTTGACACATTTTGACTGTGGAGTGTCAAAGTGTTCTGAAAGATCTCTCTGAGTACTCTCCTCTCATTAAATAAAAGCGGAAATAAGACATTCAAACTACTTTACCTGTCTCTTATGTTGCAGGTGTCAAACTGAAGTTCATTGTAATTTCCCAGCAATCCCTGCTGGACATGGTTGAGATACATTGGCTGGCTGTTGATGAATATAAGCCGCACACACCCCTGGAAGTCCGGAGTCCGGTACTGGCAGTCCATGGTGGGACAGCCTGGATAGAAGTGACATATGATGCAACTTTTGATGGACAAGCAGCGTGAACCTTTTCGCGAAATATTCTGTTGTTCACTGTGTCAAAGAGAAAGAATGAAGGTGTCTTAATAGTGCAAACGCATTGTCGAGAATCCACCAACCTCCAAAGTAAAAGTTGCCTCTCGATTCCAGTTGTTCCCACAGTTCAATGGTGGAGGACGGCTCGCTATCCACGGTCATAGTGATCTGCAGATTCCTCGTGTTGAGACTCACAGAGTGCCACAGACCATCGTTGACTCTGTGACCTAAAGAAAAAACATTTCACATTGAGCCTCAGTGAAATGGCAGTTTAATGGTCTGTAGCACAGAAAGAGATATTGTGTCCATTTCCCTGAAGACCTGGAGGCTGCGAAGAATTTCTACCACCGCATGTTGATGAATCTGAGTGCGATATAGAAATAGTGGTCGTGTTTTCCCAGCAAGCACCTGTGTTGTCAGGGCAGCGGGCAACAACGGCCACAGGAGAAGAATCATTATTAATTTCACCTGTGTTAATTTTGTAGTAGCTGCCATCAAATCCTCACATTTCCTGACAAACACAGTTCCTCCGCACTGTTGTTTCTACTTCACTGTCACAAGAGACAGAACTTCAAGCCTCCTCCATCACTCTGAGCCTCAAAACAAAAAAAAATAAAAATCTCATCCTCCTCCGCTCTGTCACTCGTCAACAAAATTCTTACTGCATATTTTATCAGTGAGATGAAATTAAAGTGTAAATGAGGAGGAATAACATTGGCTTTCTTTGTGTCTTGTTTTTAAAGATGACTATTTTTATGCCTTTCTTTGATAGTGATAGTGGAGGGAAACATGAGATGTGGGGAAGGACACTCAGCAAACGGTCCCGCCAGCCAGGAAGCGAGCTGGGGCTGCTCGGGGCATTTGCACCCTTGTGGTTTTGCGCCCTGACCACTCAGCTATCGGGTTGCATCATCTTTGTGTTTATTAATTATTGTCGACAAATACTGCAGGTGCATTTCCTGCCAGTGCGACTAAGTACTGCACTGTATGTTATACTTCCACAATGTACATGTCAGATAGAGTTAATGTACTTTTTACTTCACTGACGCTTTTTTTTGCCAGTATAGTGATTACTTACTTCAGAGGTTAAGATACAAAATGTATAATGAGCACATACAGTACGATGCATTGTTATATAAAATAAATTACAGCTCCATCAGCTGCTACATTACAATGTTGCTTCCGTGTTTATCCTTCAGTAATAATAAAAACGGGACTGATGCTGAAGTTGTTTTAGGAATAGTGTCCATTAACTACAGCAGGAGTACTGTGTGTGGCACCAGGTAAGAATCTGGAGCACTTTTTTTTTTAACACAATCCCTTTTGACCACTAACATTTGATCAGCCTGATGATAGTGAGGAAAATGTCCTGTCCGTGCCCATTTTTCGGAAATAGATACAAAACAGGCTCAAATATTCATTATAAATTGTGCTCTTTCATCCAACTTTTTGATTTAATTGTCATAGTTCCTCTTCTGTTAAAATAGCTGAAACTTGATCTTTGCTTTTCTAACATTAGTCCATTGCTTAACCCAATATTTTGATACATGGGATTAAAACATTCAGTTTTTAAAACTAGGGATGGGCGATAATTCAATATGATAATTTACTTTCAATGGAATTGTGTCATGATAAAAAATTATATATAGATATCGAGATATCGTCATATGCAATCACATCTTCTAAATTGACAATAACGAGCACGTTAACTCAAATTTGTCAGAAACTCTCATGTAAAATATTTTTGAATGAATTTCATTTTAAGATTGCAGTTTTGTTTTTACTTCTCACTTTACCACTCAGTTCAATGCGATTAACAAACAATGTAAATATGGACATATTTTATTATTATTTTTGCTCAATAATTTCACATAAAGCTGTTGTGTTCATTTTGGACTAAAGCTGTTGAATGAGAAAATACTCAGTACTTTTCATTTGTCAATATTTCATTCAATATATAAAAATAGTATAAAAATAGTATAGAAATAGTATAGAAATAGTATAAAAATAGTATAAAAATATTATTAAAATATTATAAAAAGAGAGGCTTATCCATGTGGTTGTTTCATATATAGTATTTATTTATTGACTTACCAGAAAACATGCTATATCGGGATATATATTGTTTTCGAGATATGAAATGATCTATATCGGGATAGAAGATTTTGGCCATATCGCCCAGCCCTGGATAAAACCCAAAGAGATGAGTAATCAGCCATCTCAGCTTGATCAACACACCTGTTATTTCAAATTGACAGTGACAGCTCATCTCACAGAGCCGCATCTTTCAAGAGGACAACACACACACACTGGCGGCAGTGAATGAGATTACTGAGCCACACCTCCAGAATGTTTTGTTTTTGTGTCCCAGACTAAATTAGCATCCAGATTGAGCTGTGCCGTGGCTCGGGAGATCAGAGGGGACGAGATGGTCATGCAGGAGTGCACACTGGGAGTTATTTTAGTTAGTCCAAAATCAGATCCGTCCAGGCTCTTGGGAAAACTTGAGGATTTCACTCACTATCCAATGATGCCTGTCGCTTCCAGAAAACCTTTTTATCCCAGAAGACCGTGAGTGCTGTGGGTGTTTCTTTCTCCACTCCATTGACTGCTTCATGGAATAAGCAGTGTAGCCGCAAGGGACTGCTGGCGAGAATCAGTGGGAGTCCCCCCACCCCCCCCGCCCCCCGTTTCAGCTCATATATATCTCATGATCTCCTTGCTGTCCTGCTGTTGGCCAAGCCTTAAGTGTCAAAGGACTATCTGACACAGATCTAATGTGTTTTGTATCGCAGCAGTAACCCGGAGCTCAAGAAAAATATAATATTTGCTTATTTGTCTTCTGTCTGAGACGACATCTCTGAGCCCCGCTGCTGCCTCCAGGAAATACACAGTATCGCCCTCCAGGAAATACACAGTATCGCCCTCCAGGAAATACACAATATCATCTTGTCATTACTGCACCAAGCTGCAGTGGCGGCTGCGTTAAGTCCTTGACAATCCCAACTGGCAGTGGATGCAGAGTGTGGCGAGTGAAACAAAAGCTCACTCTGGATGTTGCTATGTCGACACTTGTTTATCTCCCGGTTTGACTGTGAGATGTTTCCATGTGTGAAAATTAAGAATATACTTTGCACATCACTTCTGGCTGAACAGAGGCAGATACAGATCGATATTCTTTCCACATTAAAGCCCTTGAACACAGCTCAAGTACAGTACTTTATCAAACGGGGCCGATGGCATTTCTCTTCACGCAATCATATTGTCTCTGCATCAAACTTAAAAAGAAACTGTTTTAAACGCTGATGTGATGTTTTCAATAAAAGGTGAAAAGAAAAGCAGGTTAAATTTAGATTTTTTCTTTTTGCAAAAACCTCGGCTATCCCTGCAGCTCAGTTTAATGATCGCACTGAGACGGCTCTGCTGCACGACATTGACATTGCTGTGAGGCATCGTGTACCTTGGGAGGAGAGTGGTGGGAAAAGTGAGAATATTTTATAATCCATGAACTTGACTTACTTATTAATTAAATCCCTCAGTGTAAGATTCACTCACTTCCCTCTTTTCTGGGTGTTAGGTGGAATAGGTGCAGCATTTGCACTACTGGTGCAGACATTTCCTGTTATTAATGATGATTTTGCAGGTGGAAAAGATACATCTGCAGAGGCTGAACAGGTAACTAATTTAACTTAAATTAACCCTAGCCAGCACGCTCGTGTTCACTGACCCAGCCGATCTTTGAGAGCCACAGGAACACCACAGATTTACCAGCAGCGAGTCCAGTTTTCTCCGCTTAAATATGATTCAGCACATCCTTCACAAGGAAGATTTCAAGCTGTTCCGAGAATCATGTACCCTTTTAGTATTACTTTGGGATCCTAATGAAATTAAGGAACGTACCCCCCATGTCTGTGTTTAATGTAGCACATTCACACAGGATAAATCTGCGTTTTAATCACATTTACAGACTAGATCTGAGGGATTATCCCTGAGTACGTTTAAAATGTTACAGGCCTCTGTGCTGAGTAGCCAGATGAGCCCCCTGCATTTGTAATCAAGATGCTATCAGAGCTCTTGCTCAATAAGAATCTCAGCTGTGACCTCCAGAAATCAACACGAGGCGGAAGAAAAATCCTAATTAAAATAAGTGGATAAATAAATAAATAGATAAATACATATCAGACTACCTCTTAAGTCTGCTAAATTAATTTTCAGTGGAACTTTTACTCGCACATTGTTATTACAAACAACAAGAGGACTCCAGGTCAAACTCCTCCTGTAGCTCGGAGGCTGGTAGTCCCTAGTGCAGATAGGTAATTAAATACAGCTTGAGGTAAAATATATAAAAGAAAATATTGCCCCTTAGCTGTGGTTGTCTCTTCCATCTATATTTCCCCGCAGCCCACCATCTGCTGAAAGCCTGGCTTCCCCGAACAATCACAGTTATCTGTGTTATATTTGCTAAGATTTCTCCCCAAGTAATTCCGAGAAGAGTTTATCATTTTTTTTTAGTTTTTTTTAGTTTATTGAGGACAAGGGTGTTAAAAGTAAGTCAGTCAAAATGAGTTGCGTAAACCAATATATTCTGTCTCCACATCGTGGATTAGGAGGCGCTGTCTTTCTTTATACTCTTCCTCAGTAGAGTTAAGCACACAAACAAGCAGCAAGGTGGAGTTTGTGCAGTCCATGTTGCAAACAGGGCATTTTGTGGACCTATGCGTCTCAAGTTCCCCACAAGTGAGACGAAAATAATGGCCAGCGTATTCATCTCTAAGGACGAGTTTAAGGTTTGAGGTTTTAGGTTTACGATTACCTTACAGCCCGGATGTATTTGAGAGATCATTGAGAGTCTACCCTCATTTACACTGACATCGAGTCAACTGGAAAAACAAAGAAAAGCAAAAACAAAACAACCGCAAAGAGACAAACTAACAGAAAAGGAGACAATACCATTATAAACGTCCGTTCTGCAATATCAAAAAGTCAATTTGAAGTGCGGCCCTAGTCTCTCTTTTTTTTCTATCATCTACGTTAAGTATCCGGCACCCAGTCTTTAAAGTCTTATCGTGAGTTAAACACGTTGTGTCTTCATTTTTTATGTAATAAAGTTTTCTTAGTAGAATAATTAAGATGAGAAATAAAATATAAAAAGCCTTGCGTTAAAATCGAGCGATTAAGGGTAGATAATTTGATAGATGAATGAAAAAATAAATAAAAAAGTAAAATTAAATATGTTATGTAAAACTATTACGATTAGAGGTTGGGAGGTTCAAGATCCAATTTTTTAAATGTCCAAAAGATATACGTGAATTGATGTTAAGGAGGTGAAATTAAAAGCAGTTTTTCCAAGTTCAGACCTCGCTCATGGAACATGAGGCAGGATCTAGTCAGTGGAGTGTGAGTGCGTCTGATAAAACCCACGAGTGACAAAGCAATTCTGAAAAGTAATATGGTAATTTCCCCGTAAGTGCTTTACAGAAGAAAAGATACCAGTGAGTATCACATTCCTCTTGGAGAGAAGACCACCCAACCCTATCATATAAAATACAACGATGTGTACCATAGACATCGCAGGAATAAATCTCACGGCACAGTGAGTGATATAAATTCAAGAATGACATGAAAATGGCTCTCGACAGCCTTTCTTCTACAGAGATTTCTACTTTTTCTCCTCACAAGGTTTTGTAATTAACGCAGAAAACAAAGTCAGCGGTTGACTTGAACGAGCCCCGTGGAGTTTACTTGCAAACAAACAAATGTTTACATTCAGTGGCGCTTTAAACGTGTAGTTTGTATCCTGGAGCTCGAAGGATGTGTTTAGTGCTCTGTATTTTCTTCATCGTGAAACATTTACAAATTATACTTTAAAAATGTTTCAAATCCAGCATTCATTTTGACATATATGTTTACCAGCTTCCTGTTTTTTTCTAGTGCTTTGGAGCAGATCTTTGGACTGTTACTGCCAGTGGTTGGTCAGCGGACCCACGTGACGTGTGACACAAACAAAACGGGGGCCCACCCAAAGCATTTGGAGATAATAGAGGTAAAAATCTCCACAGGGCACCTGAAGACAAAAAAAGGGCTCGTCTCGTCCTACTACATAAAGTGCTCCCTTTAACATTTTAAATGTACATTTTGAATTTTGCTTTTGTGGTTTAAAAGTCCTGTGGATATTATGAAATCCACTTAATCATCTTTTTGTTTTTAAACTAAAAGCACAAGGCAGCAACTCCATTGGAATCAAAATATTCTGTAGGTAGGACATAGAGAAGTTTGCGAGAGTCAATGAAGTCCTGAGGTCCTCCCAAACACCGTTAATCAACACATGTTTTCCTGTGTGTTCACTGTGTGTGTGGCCCGCGTACTCACCAGCAGAGACCTCTGATTTCGGTCGTCCTGAGCTGTGGAGGGTCAGCTGCAGCCGGCTGTTGCTGATCTGTAGCTCCAGCCTGTGGGGCTCCGGGTTCAGCTGCACAGAGAGCAGCAGCCCATCCGGGTTCCACGTCCTAAACTGGAAGCGAACAGAGAAACCTCCCGTGGCAGACGCTGCTGACGGAAGTGACAGGAAGCTGCTGCTGGAGCTCAGAAAGGTGCAGGCCACCAGCTGGGGCTGCGAACACGAGAAGGTCACATTGCCCTGGAGGACGACAGAACCCAAGGACACAGATTTACACAAATCTTTAGCTACATGTTGGGGCAAGTTGGTCTCACAGGGATGTTCATTGTGACATGTCTGGATATAAATATCATGTTGATATGCACAAAAAGGGAACAGATGGTTAAAGAATCATGAGAAATCAAATATAACCTTCAACCAGTTAAAGTGAATTATTTGGCATCAATTGTCAACTTATCATCAGCGGCAATTTGTACTACCTCGATGCAAACATGAATTCATAATAATGATGCAAAACAACTGACACATTTTGTAGTGTACGGTAAAAACATGATGATTAAATGAATACCTTGACATTTTGAGAAATAGGCCTATTTGTGTCTTGCCGAGAGTGAGATGGGAAGATAGATCATCCCGCTCTCATATTTCTGTCCATTATACGTTATATCTCAAACAACATGAAACATTTTAGTGAGCTTTACAGGTGCTGCTAGGCTGATTTCTTTATGCTAAGCTAATATAACAGGCTGCAATCTGTAGCTTCATATTTCAAAGAAAAAAGTCAACCCACAGACACACTTATCACCTCTGCATTGATTTATTGGCGTCGACGCTACGTTGAAAAAGACCTTTCTCAAGACATAATTAATCATAAAGTGCATGGCCTTCCTCCTACCGACATGTTTAACATATAAGGGTCCCTGGGATCCCAAGAATAAACTACTGTAAGAAACAACCATCATAGCAAAATGTAAACTTGTTTCCTCTCCAACCGTTATTAGTTATGTACTGAATGGCATCTGAAGAAAAAAACAATATGTCCGTACAATACGTAGGCTAATGTTCTGCCACTATGGGGCTCTCCTGGGATCCTGGGAGTTTGTCATTGCAGTCATCTTCTCCCAATTCGAACGACTTCATTGTTCATCGTTCGGGATATTTTTACCTGGAGCCAAATAACCCGCGTAGGTCTCCTCCTCTTCAAGACAAACAGAGGCGGTGAGTAAAGCTGGTAAAAACACTAAACAAAGCAGTTTCACTTTAAAAATCAGTGTTCCCCCGGTGAACTCGCTATGAGCTAAAGGCTAAGTTTGCTTTGATTTGAAAAAATGAAGATCCAGACGTGTATCGTAAAAGTGTGGCTTAGGAATGAGATGAAAATCTATTTTTGACAGCATCTGGTAGACAACCACAACGCGGATGCATGCACAGCATTACCTTGATTAAAATGACAAATTTCTCTATAATGCTGGGATAAAGTAAGTACACAACTCGACAACATATAACATATGTCAAAATGTTTTTAGTCGTAGTAGTGTGGAAATGTTCCATGTAATACCTTTGATTTGCATATTGTGTAAAATGAAAATAGACAGAACACATGAGGGAATTGGTCTTTTGCATCTGTCTCCTTTAAAACGCCTGAGTGCTCCTACCCTCCCTAAGAGTGTGTGATAATTTAAATTAGGACCCATGGCAAACACTTTATCTATCTATTCTATTCTATCTATTAAAACTGCATAGGCTGAAATTAGGTGCTTTCTACTTGGCTCCCCCAGGACATATTATATTGGTATTTTTAAAGAGCACTAATTAAAACAGAAACAGAAAACAATTATATGTCATGTTATGATAGTCATTAGGAATAAAAATGGATCGACAAAGTCATGAAAAAAATTGGAACGACAGAACAAAGCACCTGTGAGAAAAGACACAAAGTACACCTCTGGGGTCCGCGGGGATGGTAGGATGAGGGTTAAATGCAGCTCATGATAGTCCCCAGCTGTGTGGGAGGTGAGTCCACGCGGCACAAAAGAAGAACCAACGCCTTAAAGTTTCTTCAGCTATCGGGGACATATCATCCATAATTTACGACGAGTAGAAGGCAACACGCACGCCGCTTGTTTTGTCCCCTTTGTGGCACAGGGAATCAATTTAATTTAATTTAATTTAATTCAATTTAATTCGAGCTTCCTATTTACCATCCAGACATGAGAGTTTTATCTATCTGCTCGTCTAACTCTTGGCAAGAGAGTGAATAAGCGCATTTCCCAAAATGTTGAACAATTCTTTAGGAATGTATGGAGCCAAGGAAAGCAGTAACGGAATAATTATCAACCATTTTCAGCACTTCCCTGCAATTGAAAGTGTTTAATAAAGATTCACTTTCCCCTTGCGATGCTTCCCAGTGGTTCAGAGGTTGTCTAAACTCTAAAGTAAGCGGAAATGTGGGGAAAAAGGATAGATCCGAGATGAATCCATGACATTTATTTGATCTAAACCAAGATGGTAAATCATCCAAGATAAAAAAAAAAACCCCTTTAGGTTCACATTCTTCAGTTTAATTCTGTGTGGTGCAGAGGTCGTGTTAGGTAGATTCAGACACAGGCTGGTCGTGTCTGCTAAGGTCAGAGTCCTATTAGTCCCAGTGCCTGCAGGGCAGCACACAGCAATCACAGCTCTTTTACTCTCAATGTGATTCCCTCCCATCAACCTCAGGGAGATAGTCCCATTGAAATTCCATTACAGCTTTCATCATGACAGCCTCACTGCTTCTGTTGTCAGTAAAGGCTTTTTAACGCAGCAATCAGACTTTAAAGGCAGAGGGGCTGTCTCAGATGAGATGTGGCGAGCGGATCTTTGGCCGACCTGTCTGATTTGTGCGGGGGGTTGACTCTTCAAATGAATCCATTCACACACTTGGAGTTAATGATATAGTAGTTAGGCTCACAATGGATGTCATGATTGTTTTTTAACGCTATTCTCTCCTTCCAGTTTCTAAGCAGAATGCCTTAAATCGGACTAATCAAATATAGTCACAAATCAGCCGATAAAAATGTGAAACCTCACGCCATTTCAGTCCAGACGGAAACATCTGAATAACTATTATACATACTACATACATCTGAAAGACTTTCTCCGACTCCACCTCTACCGCCACCATGAGGTTGGCATTTGTTGCTTTGAATAAAATGTCACAACAACTACGGTACGGCTTGCCAGGGCTATTTGGTACACCCATTAATGTCCGCCCTGGAGGAATTCTAATAACTTTGATGATCCTGACTTTTCCTCTAGCGCCAACTTAAGTTGTCCAATACTTTGCTTTATCCCATGAGCCTCAGCCGTACTTTCAATTGAATGCTAATTATTAAATGTTTGCCTACTAATACGCAAAACAGAGATGCCTCACATGGTAAACACAATACCCGCTAAACATCAACATGTTAGCGTTATCACCGTGATCCTGTTAGCATGCTCATGTTAGCATTTAGCGACACTTTTTAGTGTTAATCTTTTTGTGCTACTAGTGAAGCAGAGTGTCTTAGTGTGTCTTTTAGAAGAAAAAAAAAAGATTATTTTAGATTTGGCCATTGTTCATACAATTAAGTTTAGTTTAACCAAAACATGTTAGCGTAGAAAATGAAACATGCAATATAAAATCAACACAGTAGATCAAAGTTTCTGCAATAATCAGAAAGGCCATTTCTTCCAGCATAAACGGCTGTGGAAGTCATACAGCATAATGTTAGCCCTTTTCTATTTAATTCTAAATATATTTATATCATATACTCCAAGTACATCAGTCACTGCCCGAAGCGAGATGACCTCTTGAGTTAATGGAACAAAAACTCGTATATACACCTGTCACAGAGGAGACGAACATGAATGTACATTCAACCCACATTTATTTGTGCCTGACAGCTGTCATAAGTTAATCTCTGGTCGTCACTCAGCGGAGACTCCGGTCTGTGCTTTAGCTCTATGCACTTTACTACTAAACCATAACACTACTCTTTAAAAATCATTAAATCAGTTTCCATCCCAAGTACAGATTCTCTGCCGTGTAAGATGCCTTTCAAATGGAAAAGTGATTTCTCACATCTCTGAGCTTTTAAATGCAGTAATAGTGTTCTTGGAAGAGAGGCACAAGGAGTATACAGAGCTCAAGGACAGACTCAACCTGGATTTACAGGGGAAGCTGAAGATTTCTCCTGACCTGGTACAAAGACTATTTGTCTTTGTCAGCCATAGAGCCGACTGATAGGTCGATGTGTTGTCCGATATTAGCTCATCACAGTTTCATTGATATATATATACACTAGTAAAAAGAAATTGTCACACAGACAAGCAATAGATGCGTTTGGGCCATTTAAAAGCAAAGTCACTATTACAAATATCGACAGCTCTAGTTACTCGATACCTTTATTTTTCAGCATTTCTAGCTCAGAACATTTCTTGGGGCTTAACAATCAAATCAAATATATCATTTGAGTTGAGTGTTTATGTAAAACAACAAAAAAGGAGCCAACATATTGCTTACAGACTTTGAAAAACTCTTATATTAGTAGTTGTATTAACAAAAATCACGTATAAGTCTGGCTCCATTTTCGTAACTCAAGCTCTTCCGGGCACATCTTGAAAAGGGAGTGTGTACAAACGGCGGACTCACCACGCTGTGTATCTGTGGCTTGCGTCTCTTTGCCAGGTCTATGATATTGATCCCGTTGTAGTAGAGGTTTTCCATGCAGCCGTGGAAGTTTTTCCTCAAAAAGGTGCCAGGTTTACCAGGCAGTGGGATGCCTCCAAAACTCAGCTTTGATGAAGGGAACACAGAAGAGGGAGAACCCTTAGCACTAGATGCACCACTGATCCAATAGAAACTAGTACAAAACCGTATATTCATTTAAAAGGAATATATGTAAAATGAAATACACATTCTGTTCTGTATTTTACTGTACTGCATGTTAAACTATCACAGTCTCAAAATACATGCACAGACATATTGTCACAAGTGCATGAACAGTTGAGCCAGTGATTCAGCAAGTGAGAAAACAACACCCACTCACCGGATCTAAACATACACGGCGGAGCGACTATATGCATACAGTTGGCCTATTGTGGTCTGTTGTTAATGGTTTGGCATAACTCCTTTTAGATCCAACAAAAGGGAAATCTTAATGCGACAGCAGTTTGAGAAAGACATCTTTTCCTTTCTCATGCACAAAGAGTTGTCCTTAAAGAAAAGGTTTTTTTTTTTTTTTTTTTTTTTTTTTCCCCCCCGATTTTTGTGTGGAAGAACTTGGCTGGCCTGCACAGAGCCTATCAAACAAACTGACTGCGAGCCAGACCTTATCACCCAACATCAGTGTTGGACCTCACTAATGCTTATGTGGCTGAATGGAAGCAAATCCCTGCAGCCAGGTTCCAAAATCTTTTTGAAAGCCGTCCCAGAAAAGTGGAGGCTGTTATAGCAGCAGATTAATCACATTTTAGAATACTAGCTAGCTAATGAACCTTAGCTCCCTGAGTTTGTTGGAAACGATGTCTCAGGCTGATTCATTTTAATAACCCTATAAAAAGAGAGAATATGCACTTCACGGCTATATGAATGATATGCCCTTATATACTGTATGCCTAGTTACGGTTGCTAAACCGTGATTGGACAATCACTGTCCAGGGGCGGGGTTAGTGAACACTCCAATAATGGGTTTCTAAATAACTGCAATATCTCATATCTCATAATCTCCTGAAATATGGATTGAATATTGTTTAGATTTTTCTGGAATAAAATTTTTTTTGAATAATAATAATAATAATAAAGTTTTAACAGAAATCAATGTGGAGTTACACAATGTTAAAGCTGGGGTAGGCAGTATATTTTTGACATCATTGGGCAACAATTCCACAATAACTTTCGGCATATTGTAATTCAAGTCTAAGAGAAAACTAGACTTCTGCACCTGCTATTGGCTTTGTTTTCTACCCTGTGACGGGAAACTTTGGCCAATTACGGATCATTTCAGAGAGAGGGCGTTCCTACTGGCTGCTCTACAAACAAAAGATGAATGCACACTATCCCTTCAGACGATGAAACCACGATAAAGCGGTGGAATATCCTGAAAAAGTTGCTATTCCAGCATCGTCAACAACTGCCTACACCGCAAAGAAACCCCCAAAAAAAGAGATGGAGAGAAATGTTGCTAATAGTTCAGCCTTATACGTGCTATACGTAGAAGCTCGGGGAAAGCAGGATTTTTCTCCATTTCTAAAAAATGTTGCCGATATTGTCGTTAGCTAGAGCCTCGAATCACACTGCGTCACCCCAAAGAGCTTTACAGGCCCAAAAAGTTTGCGACAAAAAACAGGACGGTTGTTCTAATGGAAGAACATCGGGATCACGATCATGATTGGGATGACGCTGGGGTGACGTTTGAAAGGAAAGCGTGCGTACGCCTGTGCTCGTCTGGTGGAAGAAGCTTGGGACAGAGAGGGGAGGGCTGCAGGACGACGGCTCTATTTTCCAATTATTTTTTTATTTTTTTTGCCTTTCCCAGAAAACTGCGTACCCTGGGGTACCACTTTAATTACACTATGCTGAAAGTTTATTATGGAATTTTTGCCCTATGATGCCAAACATAAGCTGCCTCCCCCAGCTTTAAATGCAGTTTAAAAGGCTGTAGAAGTTGACAGTCTTCTTGGCAGTCGGTTATTCCTTTGAGACAGGAAAAATAACTCGTCTCTGCTCCTTTTGTGTTTCTTTCTTTTCTATCATTCATTATTGAAATGTCATTCCGATATATATGCCTCTTCCCAAGGGCTTACAGTGCATAGCATAAACGCTGTTTACTGTAGTACTCCAAGGCTCATTAATAACGTCACGGCTCGTGTTATTAATGATTGAGTCATCTGGCCCTCACTGGATGAATTCATTACGAGATATATTCACATGTAATTTAAACATCCCGTGGACTCACCTCGTAGTCCACCTCCAGCGAGTGCCCTTCTCCTTTGGTTTGGAAGTGCTGTGTGTGGGAGTCCACTGTGAGGTTAACCTGCTTGTTGAAGCGCTCTATATGAACAGAGTGCCACTGCTGATCATCCAGCAGACTGCCCACAGTGACGGCAATACGGCCGCTGCTGAACCTCAACCTGCTGTCGTCTGCAGAAACACAAAGCAAACGGCAGGGATGCAGTGAGCAGCTTTACATCTTCCACAGTGTTACCTGTGAACGTGTGAGGGCAGACGGGCACAGCTCAGGTGGAGGGGGAAATAAAGTATGCGCACAATTAAACCTATCCGTTCGCTTCAGTGACGTACACTCGAACAGAAAGCAGTAAATTAGTATGAAGGAAATGGTTATTTCGCCAATTAATTACTCTGCAAGCAGAAAAATAATTAAATCGCCATGCTGATAATCAGGTAATTATTTAAGTCATTCTGCTGGTTTAAACGTTTTAAAATGTGACCATTTTCTTATTATCTCTTTTTCATATTGTTGTTTTTCGAACGCCTTCGCTCACAGCGGTGCGACTCAAAGATGCGCACACCTCTGCATCCTCCGGTCGCTTTGTTAAATTTCGGACTGAGAAATTAAGCAACTCGAAGACGTAACGTTTACCGCGTGGAACTCTCAGCTGTGACTGTGAGAATAAATTCTTGTGGAAATAAAACATATATTTGTGAGAGAGAGAGAGAGAGAGACAGAGAGAGATAGAGAGAGAGAGAGAGGGAGAGAGAGGCTAGGAAAGCACAGTTACCTAAGTTAAGGTAGAGGTCCAATCTTCCTCGGTGAAGCTCCAGGGTGATGTAATCTCCTCTCTGCCCCTCTCCGTGCAGTAAAACACCCTCGGCCTGATTGCTCTTGAAGCGCAGAGAGATCACGTCCTTCACCGTCGACATGGACTTCTGGTTAAACCGATACAGCAAGGAGCTTCTGCCGTCAAAGTCTGCCACGTATGACTCTATCAGAGAATCACAATAACACTTGAATCAGTATCGCACACTCTTACATTTCGTGAATTATAAGAAAAATGTTGCAAAAAATTGGACAATTCTTTTTCTTCCACGGCCTGGAAAATTGCCCTCAGAATTTTGCGATTAACAGTTAATAACCTAATCACATGCATTTTAAAACACAAGACACCATTTTTACTGTGTCACTAAGGAGGCAGAGAATACCTGCATCAAGAATCTATAATGTTCAGAGCGTAATCTAAAACGAGATGGATGCATTCTTTTTTTAGTATTGATCCTATTGTCCAAACATGATTAAGTATCGGTAGTAAGGATGCTTTGGGGATCGATTCGCCTTGCCTCTAGTGAAATGCTGTTTAATTTAAGGCATACCGTAACCGCTGGCTGCCATAATATGTATTCAATTCTGTTTTTTGTTTTTGTTTTTTTTTTGACACCACAATAATCAATTCCGCATTACCAGCATCAAAACAAGCAAATAATTAGAAATGTATATAAGTAGCTGTAACAGCCGGCACAGTCTTTCCACAGTGGAGTCAAAAAGCAAATAGCTTCACAGCTTTATCGCTCTTTATACAGTCGGTCATGAGACGCGCAGCTCTGCTGATCACTGTAATAGAGAAGGAATCCAAGTGAGAAAGGAAAAAAAAAAAAACTACTGTTCCCAAACCAGCTACCTCTCTATCAAAACGGTGCGAATCTCAGTCTCTATTACACTCTGCCTGTTTCACTCTCATCGTTCATGTACAATTGATTTCAGGGAGTCCTGAAGAATAGATTTTGAATTCAGTGGCATGTCACCTCTGTCTGATCCTGCCTCAGTGAGACACTCAGTAATGCAGCAGAATGAGCCGCATGGCAATGTAACCTTTCTCAGTCTTCTCGGCAGATTAGTAGTTTCTATAGTTCAGTAATTCGTTATATTTCGTCAGATAATTCATTCTGGTATTGCCGGTATGAGCAGACGCATAAAGCCAAGAACATTGACCAATGGAGGCACAATGAGTACACAAGGCAGCATCAGTTTTATACCGGTTTATGCAACATTAATACAATTTGCCGCTGTGGTTGGGTATCATAAAACTGAGTGATCACTGTGGAATATTCTGACAATGTTTCACAGGGAGTTAATCCACCTGCTCATCTGGTTAGTGCGGCTTCACAATGCGGATTCTTCCTCTTTTATCGTGTATTGTACGGTCACAGAGGCCCAGTTTGTTTAAGACTCTCATTGCAATTACAAGTATGGAATTATTTTAATGTACTTGTTTATGATTAAATCTTTCAAGATAATAACTACATTTTTTTTTTTTTTTTTTTTTCCCCGAGAACTCATTAACTTCAGATAATTAACTGTAGTCATGCGTACTACTTCTTCCGTCTGTAAGGCACATCTGGTGTGTGGCTCACTACTTGAAGCTGGACCGTTTGTGTTGCACTAAGTTACGTCTTTTGTCATTTTTACTGTGTCCGTTATGTGGGAAACGACCGAGAGAAAAGACTCCTTATGAAATGAAATGGAACATCATGTGACAACCACAAAACAATGACAACTATTTCGTACTGAAACACTAAAAAGCGAAGGTAGGAAAACATTTTTGTTGTGGGCGGGGGGGCTATGTTGGCCAAAACCTAAGATTATCCTGCATGTACGAGATAATATCTCACAGCATTGCCCCCCCAACCCCCCCAACACTTTTTTTTTTAACCACCTCTCAGGGCTTCTGTAGCTTCCATCATTTTGTATGATATTTTTAATTTTTTGATTTGAGCTGCTTTTTATGTTTGAAAGGTGCCATACAAACAAAAATGTATAATTATTAATATGAGACAAGGAGATAGCTAAAGCAAACAAAATTACGATTTTGGTATTAATGGGCCGGAGTTTAAGCATCAACAGCATCAATAATGATATCATCAGTAATAACCTGAGCTGCGTTGAGCACATTTTGACACGATCTGTCTCTACTTCGCAGGTAGTTCTTACGACTCATTCTGTATTTAGCAGCAACGTTTATCAAGAAAGTCAACTCCACTCAACGCTTTGTTGTTTTTTATAGCTGCTACATTTGTGAATATAACTATACAATAACACATGTTATCTAACTGAGCTAAGACCTGTCAGAGGTGTTTTCTGTTCTCTGTATAATATATAAAGTCTACATCGCTAAATAAAACATTTTCACACAAAACTTTTTCCCTTTCACTGTGAAAAGATGACGCCGATGTGGATTGACGACTCTAAACTACAGGGCCTCAGTGTCTCCAGATATACCAACATGTGTCTTAAGCTTCTGACATACAACTTAAAGTATTATTATTATGATTATTATATTATTCTGGAAGTGTTAAACGAGGAGATAACCCTGTGCATACAATATATGTTTCACACCCTGGCAGAGTTTTGCTCAGTGCTGTCTGGAGTATCAAACGGCGTGTTAAAGCCAAGTGAAGGGAAAACAGTCCTCATTACTCTCCATCAAGAGAGTGAGGCCGCAGCGCCGAAGGTACACATGAAACATGTTTTCTAGGGTGGTGTAAAGCACAGAGATTTGATGCATTCAGTGGGTTGTACTATACTGAAAGGTGTATGTTACTCACTGTAGGAGCAGCCGTACGCCTCCAGTCTGAGGCCCATCCAGCCACTGGAGTTCCAGTCGAGAGGGACGAAACGCAGGAAACGAGTTCGCACTGGGTGGGACAGCTTGTTCTGCACGACGGCCTCCGAATTCACATTCCCGACAAATCTCTGCAGGACCATAGAGGGAAGATTGTGGTTATCCACTGGGAAAACAAGAAAATGACCTGTAATGGAAAATGTCATCATACTGTAGTAACTTCAACGGTTTGTATTAAGCTTCAAATTATTTTTATGTCCTTTGATGTAACCAGGACAACAACTATTTGGGGGTCACATGTTTATCTTGTGAAGGACATACTGCCCCTCCCCAGGGGGGCTCCTACACAAAACTCATCTCCTCTGTTTTATGGCTTTACACCTCTGACAATAATTTACAAACAGGAACTCTAAAGTTCTCACTTCAATCACATGCATTTCTATCACTGATCTCTGTGTTCTCTACTAACAAAAGAGTCTTGACTGAGGAATTGGTCAGGAAGACTATAAAAGTAGAAGAAGAATCTCCGTACTTTGTACTTCGCTGCACTCTGCATCGTTGTTCCTTCTTGCAAGAATAAATAATTCAAATTACTTATTCAATTAATTGTATCTTTATTTCAGTGTAATATCTCACCATCTCTGACGATAGTTTAAATTCCTCACCAGACCTAAGATCTAAAGTGAAAAGGAATAATTTCCCCACAACAGTAGAACAAGTCTGCTTCTTTTTTTTATTTTTTATAATTGAAACACAAGCAGAATAAAAACATAAATCCTTGACTAGCACACACAACAAAGTGCTGACAAGGCAAAAACCCAAGGGCAACGCCTTCTCCCTATCCTTGAACACGCTATTTCATGTAAAGTGATAAGAATCACCGCGTGGTGTGGAAATACGAGAATATCCGAACGGGTCCACGTGAGAAGGAAGAGAAATCACCACCGAGGCAGCCAGGGGCAATAAGGGCTCTCGTATTGTGTTTTTCGGCCTGCAGAGCTAAAAAACAAAAACCCCTGAATACAATTGGGAGATGTCATTCTTCTTTTTCTATTCCACGCCCCCCCTTTCTACTTTCAGGCTGCACCAGACAAAGCCAGGGGACATAAACAGAGAAACAGAGAGAGAGTGAGAGATGGAGTCTGAAACAGAGACAAACAACCTCTCCTCTCAAATGACTGATTACCAGCTTCTTCATAACCGATTCTAGGCAGGTGACATACCAGATCGATAAGTACTCCTACTATAAAGGACCAAAAATATAGATCATTGACAGTGGAGCTCCAGGCTATTGTGGACAGTTCAACACAGTCAGACAAGGCCAATAATTCAACTTTCCGCAAGAGCAGAGACACAATTACCAGCCACACAAATGACCGTCCGATGCTTTTAGAATGCGGCAAAGCAGAGGCATCATTAAATGCACCAGGATGCTGCTCCTTGGCAGATAATCAAGGCAACAGTGTGACTGTTAAGGCTGTTATTGTGATTTATGCCACCACTTTCCCATTTTGAGCCATTTACCGAGTGGAGCCTCGTGGCTGAATCTTAACACACGTACGAGCCAGGCTTATTTACACATGCACAGTATAGTAATTCACGTCTGCACAGGAGGGATTAACAAATGGCGCTAGGGCTTATACGTTCGGTCAAATCAAATGTACTACTGTTGCAATAACAGCTTTTAGAGCAAACAAAATAGAAGAAACACATTGGCCTTGGAAATTACACAACATGCATATTCACACTTTTTTTCTCATTCACATTTTCTGAATGCTTTCAACCACAAACATCAAATGTAGCCGTCAGTGTTTTATTGGGAATCAGGCTGATGAAAGCATGGTGCTGTGCTTGTCATACAGGGCTCTAACCATGACCTTGTTATTTACAGGCTTTGTGTGAGACGCGCTGCGGTATAAGACTATTTGATTGTTCCGCATTCAAAACCTCTGCTGTAATCTAAAACCTCTCAAAGTGTGCCATCAAATGTTAAGCATTTTCTTTAGAAAACATATTCGTAGAAGAAAAATAAATAAATAAAAGATAATTCACAAGATAAGCAACAGTCAAAAGAAAGAAATCACAAAGTTCGGAATAAAAAACACCCTCAGCGATTATTCATTATTGAAAAGCAAAAAAAAAGCGAAAACTGGGCTGATCTTCATCACGACTGAGTGCTTTCATGAGATTTGACCCGACAGTGCCGGCAACATGAGCACACAAGCCACCGACTGCCATGACCTCTGCTTCAAATGTCGCCAAACTCTGATTGGAAACACATGACATCACCTTTCCGACGGAGCCCCGCCCACTTCCAACCAGTATGAAAAGCAATGACAAGAAGAACAGAAACACAAAAATCAGGTGAAATAACCACAACTGTCCTAACTTTGGCAGAAAAATGTGTGTGCCTATAGGACGCCATTGCAAAATACACGGTGGACGTTTAGCATATGGAATGTGTTTATGTATACAGCTCGTGGAACTTTGCTTTTTCCTATTTTATTTTTTTGTTATCATCATTAACCCCCGTCTTTCCACTCAACTCCCTGCTGAATGTCTGGAAAATCTAATGAAGCAAACAAACTCTGATTAGGGCTGCACTGCAGTTTTTCGAGCTATTCATTAGCTAGCAACAGTCAGACACGTCAGCCTGAGTCATTAGTATTCAAGAGCAATACCACTACAAGAATACCACTGAGGCCGTCCTGAGCTGTGACGTTTGTTTTCCTTTCTCTTTGGAATAACTTGCATCAGAACATCCTGTGTGTTTCAGCTGGGAGATGAATTAAAGTCTCTGAATGAAGGCCTGAGGGTGCAGAAGATTTTCCAGAGGTCCAGAGGACCGAGGTCGGTCCTTATCCACATAAACAGCCCTAACCCCATAGTGACTTCATTATTTCTAGTTTTGCTTATGTCACTGTGGAACAGTCTCCCTCCCCATTCATTAAGATTCTTTACTCTTCCTCTCCAGTGATGAGCTCCCTCGTGTCAGATTTCTTTTCAGTTGCATACAGCACAGGCGCATACGTTTATTTTAATCAATTCACTGGGGGATGAATCATGCTGCCGGCAATGAAGACGCTACAGTATGTTCCAAAAGGTCATTGGTCAGTTTAACAGCCTAAGGGAACAAATAGTGAGGAGAGAGCTGCAAGTCTGTGACCTTGCCAAGAGAGAAAATGCTACAGTAATCCCTGACTGCCAGTCAGTCAGCCAGAAGTCCCCTGACCAGGATCAACAAGGCCTTAGACAAGTCTTCAATATATCAGGAAGTAGCAGAGTATACAGTTTTTGCGTAAACTATTGAGTTGAATTTTGGGTTACGGTTTGAATAATATGAATGAAACATTATTACATATTTTGGTTGAAGTTAGATCAAGGTGCTGTCCACAGCCCAGTGACGCTCTGAGCTCAATGTTAACACCAGAATGGCAACTGTTAAGAGCGCTGTCCAAGGTGCTGATTCTGCAGCCGTCCCGGTTATTCTCAGTCCTGCTCGTGCCTTGATCAGCCTCGTCATTTTTGCCTCACATCTTAATCTCGCAATACATACATTTAAGCATTTTTTTGTTTCTGCGTTGACTTCAGCAAAAAGAAATACAACATGTTTTTGATGTTTGAAATGACAGGTGGCGTGTTTTCTGCCCTTGGGTCCTGTTAAACAACATTACAGGCAACATGTTCACAATGGCAGGGTGGACATGCTGATGTATTCTGTAGCAGGTATGATGTTGACCACGTTCACTATCGTAGTTTAGGGTGTTAGCATGCACAACACAGAGTGCAGCTGAGGCTGATGGATATTTGATATTTGTTTTTTTTTAAGCATTGGAAAAACGTAAATGTTGAGACCCAGCCCATTGACTTGTGTCCTCTGTAGTGAACATTTTGTTCACATGCACCTCCTTTTTACTCTTGTGAGCTACTCTATCAATCCCTGCTGCATTGTACAGAGGACATAAACATTTTCTTTTTAAAGTCTAAATTGCAAGATGTTTTTTTTTTTTTAACCTTAAATTACAAATAAAAGGAAATTGGAAGACACTTTCTTTCCCTTGGTTCCCAGGAGGATATTATGATAGCGATACATGATAAGTTAGGGGATCACCAACGTCAGTAGGATTAATCCTCTGGGGACCGGGAATATCTGTACAAAATGTCATGGTGATCCCACAACAGATATTACATCCCGAACCACAAATGTCACTAGATGAACCGTCGGTAAGATTCAGCCGCCAATGTTTCTATGCAGAGACCAAAAGATTTTTTGGAATTTCCTGTGAGATCAGGTTGTATAATATCGTAAGTGCAATCATGACAGAAGATGCAATTACTCAGATAAAATTAGCACTAAACAAACACATTTTAATCCTTGTTAGATTCCTATCTACCTGAACTGCTAACAAGCATGGGCATTAACGGATAAATTCCCCCCTTACAGACAATAATTTGTTTCACACATTTGTTCAAAGCTGCATTAAAAATAGATTTCTGAATAAGGATTTTCAAGGATAATGAAGGTAATTTGGAACCCCTTGCGAGAAAATATTCCTCTTTCCACCTATGAATATTTGCAAAGAGTATCCGGCTAATTCACCATGGGGTAGATTGCAAATACTATATAGGGAATTAGGTTAAAGCGAGATTTAAAACAGGGGCTCTGCGGTTTTTAAAGAGTTTACTTTAAAAGTACCATCAAGCAAAAACCTTTTTTTTTTTTTTTTTTTTACATAAGGAAAGACATTCAAGATAAGTCTTTGTAAGTCACTTTGAGTTTCACAGCATATAAGCTGATAGAAGTCCATATTTATTTTCCTAAAAGCTTCCACAGACATACTGTAAGTCATTTTCACAGATTTGCTTCCCTGGCCTTTGCTAATTAGGTTAATATCAGCTTGTAGAGTAGTGCCATCATGTCGTTTCACATGTTCATCTTGAACTTCATAAGGCTTTGTTCATAAGATTCCCACTGACAGGACACACTGTGACTGAGGTCAGAGAGAAAAAAAAACAGGCAAGCGAATCGTTAAAGTTAAAGAACGGGAGAAACTCTGTAAACTTTTTAATGTTTGCACGGGAAGGAGAGGTTATATACATACAGTATATATTTTACTATATGTCTAAGCCTAAATGACTCAATAATAATATGAATTATTTCTATTTTTAGTGGTTTTACTTGTTTTTGAGTGTCTGGATAGCCAGTGGTGGAGCTTAAGGATGAAGATGTCCTATAAATACTGTCCAGATTAACATAATATGTGCTATGGATATTAATGGTCCTCAGAGGATGGCTGCCATTGATTTTGGAGACTCTCTAGAGCCGTCATGAGGGAAAAAAAGGCAACTTTGCAGACATAAAATGTAATCATCTATTAAAGGGATATTTCGGATGTTTTGAAGTGGCGTTGCATGAGGTACTTAACTAAAGTCAGTGTATTACCTACAGTAGGCGATAGTGCGCACGCCCCCAGTTTGGAGAAAAGCAATGTACTGCTGTGGATGGGGGGCAGCAGCAAAACGTATTTTAGTTGCCTGCCACCTAAAAAAAATAACAATATCAGCTTAGCTGTAAGATATATTTACATTATGTTTAATTTGACAAATATTGTATTACATTATACTACACGTGTTAAATATCACCACATATCCAGACTACTGGAAGGACTTTAAAAAACAAAAACAAAAAAATAAACAGTGTTTGTTTGTTCCATACCATCTAATCTTTAAACACTGCAGCATCTAGGCGATGCCAGCAGGGTTGTCGACCTTAAGACCCGTTTTTTAATTGAGCTCATTTTTCCATGGAGCTAATTTGGCTCGGCAAGCTAAGAATGGCTGAGAGCTAGCAGTCGTATCAGCAGATGCTGCTCTCTCATTAGTCCCCTTCAGTTCAGTTTCTGGCAGTGAGCAGTTACCTTTGAGCTTCACTTGTTAAAATGCCAGACGGATGTGAGAGCGTACCAGCCAAAGGTCTTGGTGAATGCTGTAGTTAGTCAGCTTGAGTGCGAGTCTCAGAATCAGAGATTTCTGACTAATTGGCTGACATTCATCCTGCACTATATAAATTATACTATAAATCCAAGTTCACATGAAGACCAAAGAAGAGATGGGTGGCGTGGGCTTTAAATTGTCTTCGTGAGTGTGCATTTAATACACATCAGTAAATATAAAGATCAGTCACGGCTGTTTTCACTGCTTGCTGAGTAGCGGGGTGTGATGCTGTTTTGACTGGTGACGATATGGCGCTGTGTGCTGTGGTTGACTAGCGCGCGGTGTCTTATGTTTTTATCTGCAGTTATCTTCCATGGAGTAGCACAGGCACTGTGGACGGGAATCAGGGCTTTCCACAAGGATATGGAGAAGCCAGCCAGTTGGAAAAAAAATTGCTAGTTTGAGGGGTCCGGGGGGCATGTTCCACCAGCAGAACAATTTTGGCTGTAAAAGCGCACATTTGGTGATCTCTGGCACATTCTAATGCCACTATTCCATCATATACACGGATCTTAATTATCGCATATTTTAACGAGTTCGCCTACCCAATTGTAAACATATAGTAAATTATTGAAGAGGAGAACGAGGCTTCTTGTGAGTTTTAGCCCATACGGTGAGCAAACAGCTATATTTAAAACCACGCTTATTCCTGACTTTTGTGATTCAATCATTAGACCTTTATTCAACCTTCAATCCGCTTGCTTCTTCATTGATATACTCGACACATCCCTTCTCAGACATATGTGAGGACTGACTAGATGACACACAAAGGTAATGTCTCAGTAAACTTCACTCTGTAAGTATTTCATATTATATGCGGGGAACTCCATATTTTTCAATTTATTTTGTGGCACGAATATAAAACTGAGTTACGAAACTTTGTTCTTGTTGACATAAACCAATGAATCTCTGGTTTAATGTCTAAAATTACACAAAAAAAGTATATTGCACAAGGTTTTGCCAGATGGTACATGAATTTTGGTCTGAGGCATCCACAGATTAAGCTGCTACATGAGCCCCCACACCCATTAAGGGCTCTCAAAATGGGGAATTCAAACATATGAAAAGCTCTGCTCATAATTTAAGGGTTGTATTCGTACGTGTAGTATTTCTTGTTATATTTCAACCCTGCATAACAAAAGCAAATGTATTTGTTGAGGCGATTTAAATTTAAATCTTTTGGGTGAGTGAAGACATGAAATGAAATGTAGTTTTCAGTAAAGTTACTATATTTGTTGGGGACATTCAGTGTGTTAGCGACGGTAACAGTGTGAAGGGGGATTCTGACCTTTCATATTCGACCTCATGATGTCGTATTTCATTCTTTCTTCCTATATTCCAGCAGATTTAAAAATAAAAATAAAAATGTAAAAGATGGAGGAAGGTAAATACCTAAAAACAACACACAACACTAGACCTAATGCGGTGTACATTCGCGCTCTTCTAATTTCAACACAATGAAACAGAGAACACAGTCGCAGCAGTGACATGCCAGTGGGAAACTACACACTCTGCTAATTGGACTGCCAAGTATAAAAACTCACGTAAAAACTATTTAACATCTTGTCAGCAGCCGTTGACGTAACTGGGGCAAACACAATAAAGGATTAATAACACGTGTCAACATCAGGCTATTTTCTGAGAAGTTTAGTCCTTGTGTAAGCTGCCATAACAAGCCTTGACAATACATGGATGACCGAAAAAGCCGTATAATAATTGTACCCACACCTTGAAATATGTTGTGAAAAGTGAGGACGTGTTACCAGACCCTCACCTGTAATGTCATCAACAAATTGGTCCACATAGAACAGAGCATGGAGAAGTGTTGATATCTCATGTGACTTATGGGGCTGAGAAATGGGGTAATCAAGGAACTGCAGAATTCAAAAGCAAATTATTACATGCAAGTCCTATCCGAGGCTGAAGGAAAGGGTAATATATCTGGAAACAACTAAATCACTCATTAAAACCGAAGGTTAAATATAAAATTAAAGTCGGGAAAGACATTTTTTAATGATTTTCTTCATTCAATCTGTTAAAGATCTTGCCATAACCCCCCCCCCCCCACCGCTATTAATACTAATAGGAACATAAAAGCTTCTGATGAAGATGCCAACTCATTTGAGATCAGGGAAGTTGACCAATCAGCTGTCTTGAAAGCTAATAACAATTTGAACACCACTTTCTCTGAGGATATAACCTAGATACTGTATTCCTGAAAAAAAAAAAAAAAAATGCAGTAGCATCCTTGTTAAGCTACTTATTCATCTTGGTAATGTTTCTATCAAAACTGGGAAATTCCCCAGATGGATGGGAATAAAAATGCCATGCAATGCCTATTTTAAAATCCGGGGGACGCTGAAGAGATTAGCAAACTACGGAGCAATTAGTCTTCTTCCAGTCCTGTCAAACCATTATTTTCACCCTCGACACCTTAGTGGAGCAGTGAAAATCACAACGTCTTAATGTAGAATTCAACTAAACAGTCACTGTCATGGTTTGATTCCTATTAAAAAAGGCTGTGAACAGTGTGTTGTGATTAATAACATCAAGTCAGTTTGTACATTAACAACTTTACAGAAACATGCCCTGGTATAGGTCTGCAGATGTACGTGTAAAACTGTCATGTTGGCTCGATGAACCCTGTCTGACACGAAACACGAAGAGAAACAAAAGTCCGTCCGTCTCTCCATTGAAAAGCTACCTGTAACAGCATCCATGAATGTTAGAATGAAAGGTGAGATCATTCAGCAACTAGCAGAGATGAAGTATTGATTGATCATCTTAGATATCATATTCTCACATCTGTCCTATGGTGTCTGGTCTGCAATTAAATCCATGAAGCGGTTTTACAATAAGGCTTTGGAAATCTTATGTTACATTTGAAGTAAATATAAGATTTTACGGTTTTCTAACTTCATCGATTTTTATTATGTAAAGCTTACGTTTAAATATTTAAATGGCCTTGCCCCTCGGTCTTTCTGCAAAATGCTCGAGGCGATACAGAGCTTTAGCAGGTCCGCCAGAGCAGCTTAAAGTAGCAAGTTTGAGGTTCCATTCTGAGGAAAAACCCTTTGCTCACAGATTTCTCTGTGAAAAGAGTTAAATCTACCGAATCACTTGCAACCAAATCCTGGTTAATTCAGCAACAAACCTGTACTCCTGTCTAACTTTTAAATGTAATTCTTTTTAAATCGCTGTATTCAGTTCACCTTCTTTTCACCTCCCTGTTCTCCTAGTTTCATAAAACTCCTTCTCTGGGATCCCACGCCTTCTTAAACATCTAATTCAAGGACTTCCAGGCCCAATTCAAGGACCCAACAAAGCATAGTTTAGGTTAATAAACTAAAGTTAATTACTGATACAACACTGAGCATTTTTATAAAGAGAACTGGCTGGCTTTACAGAAGCTCACAGACAACAACACAACAACAATTAATAAGAGAGAGAGAGTGTGAAGACTTCTCATGTGTGCTGTGTTACAGTGATAGCAGACTATGTGCTCTGCTTCCTTCTCAAACACAGCAAAACAATATATTGTGCAAGTTGAGCGACAGAGACTTATTTACGAGTTGAAGAGCTAATTAAATAACCTTCATTTCTATTCCTGCACAAAATATATGAATTCCAGCCCTTTCAATTACCCGATATTTATGTCTTTTTGCAAAAACTTTCACGACAACATTCGCAAATTTTCAAGAACCCACGGGAGCCGTGCCTTCTCGAGACGGGTGTTGCAAACTTGCATCGCCGCAAAACACTACGATGCATCGGTTTAGGGTTAGGTTTCCAACCCTCAACGAGGAAGCGAAGCAGCATATTGTCCCATAATATCGACCTATTCGTTTAATCCTAAAAAGCCAAGAGTAAGCCAGAGACTTCCACACATCTAATGCGAAAATGTTTCTTTCATGAGCAAAATAAACCAAAAAAATAATATCGACCTTGTCTGGATTTAGTTACAGCAAACCCGACGATGAACCAAAAGTCATACAGAGAGCTGATGAAATATCCAAACATCTGTGTGCAGACTCACCCCTACACCGTCCTCATGCCTGTACTGTTTCCAGGCCCGGCCGGTGTCACTGTAGAGTAGCAGGTAACTGCTGACCCAATCCCAGCTGTCATAACGACCCTGTGTGGCCACGGCCGTCACCTCCATCTGCTCCCTGAGGTCCACCTGGAGCCATGGCTCTTGGTCCGTCACCATGGGAGACCAGCCTCCTGCTCCTGAGCGAAGGCAAAGAAATACAGGGGGAACTTTAAACGTCGATATTGTGGATATCGATACAATGAACAGTGGAGTGTTGTGGTTGATGCTAAGTCGCCGCAGGGCTCAGATTGCAACAAAAAGAAAGTATTTAGTCCGGATGTGAATACTGGGAGTGATTGCATATGAAAGGCTTCAAGGTGAAGTTACACACCAGCAGACACAGTGGAGGTCAGCTGCCTCACTTCTTGGAAAATAGCTTATTCATTTTGAAATGTGTACAGCCTGGCTCGAGAACTTATGAAGAGCAGAATCGTGCTAGCTCAACAAGCTTACCTCTGTTCCACAAGTCTCCCCTGCACAATATCGAGTGTGTGTGTCACTTGTCTCTCTGGAAAACTCAAACATGAAACTGGAGATTTTCTCTTCATATTATCTACAAACGCATATGCTGGTAATAATTTAGCACCTTTTCTACAACCTTCTAATTGTTTTCTTTCTTGTTGTTAGAATTCACCAACTGTGGCTCTAACAACATTTTGATGACATATAGTATATATAGTATATATATATATACTATATATATTGTATATATATGAATTGTGTCCAAAGCTCATGGGAGCTGTAGTTGTTCCTTTGTACTGGAGAGGTTATACATCGGGAGTGATTGAGATCGAAAGTAAAGGAATGAATGACCTTTTGACCTCATGCACATTGCACATAGATCATTACACACATAATACATTTATTATTGTTGGCAGTATATTAGTTTCTATTCGTAGCGTTGCACACTTACGTCTGTACAGCCACACCAGAGTTTGTCTTTAGATAAGTTCTATGTTTTTTATTTCATGGAGTTACCAGTGCTGTAGTAACAACCTGTCAGGCCAGAGTCAAAGATGCTCCTCGTAGATCGACTTATTGTCATGTTTTGTTGTATTTGTCTTTCAGGTTGTAGTGTTTGTCTTTGTTACCCTTTTGTTTCAAAAATGGTCATTATGTACGTTTCCCTTTGCGATCTTTTTGTTGGCTCAGATTAGTTCATGTTAAGTTAACATATCCTGAGTTTAGTTCCGTTCAAGGCCAAGACCTTTTGTTGCATATTTCTCTGAATTGTTTGTTTCATTTTGGGTAAATAAAATCTCTTTTTGGAAAATCCGCCTGTGACTCCTAAACCCATAAAGCTCATTCTCGTAAAAGTCCCTTTCCTTGTCATATAACAGTCACAGTACTTGCATAAGGTCACTAAGAATTATGTTATTTAGTTTGATACCTAGTTCATTCCACCAGTTATTACACACACATCCTCTTCCCATCTATTAAAAAGCACTGAAAAGGTTTCCCTCTGAACTCTAACGTGTTGTCAATGCAGCAAGTCATCACACATTACTGCTCATTTGTCGCAGGTAGGTGGCGCGTATAGGAAATACTGAATCAATGCAAGAACGTCCTCACTTGTACTCACCGTCTCTTCTGTTGAGCTTGGCGTTGTAAGCAGCATAACTGACCGAGGACTGAGAGGAGCTCTGAAAGGATGAATGCGGTAACGTGGATAGCAGAGGACCATTGCAACTATCTGTGGGGAGAGAAAAAACAAAACAAAAACAGAGACAAACAGAGGCCATTACCTTCAAAACATTTCTGCGTTTTGAGCTGCGAGTATGTGGGGCATGCATAGGGCATGGAGGTCAAGTGTTTGTGAGATTGCTTGTGAATGCATGAACGAAGTGGTCGCGGCCGTTGCGAATTTGCGCCTCTGTAAACATCGGTGCACGTAGTTCACATGGTGTATTTCACATGAAAATATGGCTATTTGAGGAATGGTTCCGAAGGAGTTTTACCGCTTGCCAGATTTAGGATTTATTCAGATGAAAGAAATAATACAGAAAATTAATCCTTAAGGAGCTTAACATGTTGGTTCAAAGTGCACCTTTACCTGTCGGTGGGAGAGTTTTGAAGCAAGAACTGGGGGAAAATAACAGGGCTGCCTCACTTATACAGTTCACAGATACCTCAAACAGTCTATTAACCCATGCGGTGACCCTTGAAAATAGCACAGAAAACTATACGGCTCCTGTTGTGTACATGTGTGTGTCCGCGTGTGTTCTTTTTAATCCCACAGTGTGAGATTACATCACATCCAACAGGCAGGAACCGATTAAGAGTCCAGTGATCTAAACCTGTCAGTCTCGTCTCACTCTGATCCACCACGCCTGCCACAATAAGAGCAGCGAGTCAAACAACAACAGCCTCTCCACTGTTTGAGTGCAGAGCTGCATTAAGGCCTGTATCAGAGAACATAATGAAAACTGGCACCGGCCTGATTACAATTATCCCTGTACTCTCTCCATCAGCGCGCAGTTCACTTCTCTGAGTGCGAGAGGCTTTTTTGTTTTTCGATGCCATTTTACTCGGGGTTCAGATGGATTCTGAGCACATCTGGAGTGGCAATTGGCCATCCATCTGGTAGACAAGAGCACAGCAGAACTGACAGCATGTGCTCGTTCTCCTTTTGGGCGTCCCACCGAATTTCGACTGACCTGATTTGATTGCTCTCAGATCGCTTGCCAAGAGATTTCTCTAATCCTGATTTCAAGTGTGACTAAAGTGGATCAAGCTGTTTAGTCCAAGACTCAAATTACGGCTGAGCTGCAGTTGCAGATGTTCATTGGGGGAATGAGAACAGTGGCATGCCATCTTAACACAACACCACTGGAACCATGTTTGTTATGCAAGCACAGCACACTTAATCTGTCAAAAGTCCCACTTTTAATCCCTTAAGGATAACTCTCACCCCTATCTTCTCTTCAATCTGTATCCACTACATCCTTTCTTGCACGATGCATCTATGGTTAGAGAGCTGAAGAAAAAAAAAAAGGCCTGGACAAATGCTTTGGTTCTTCAATCAATCCTCCCTTCACATGACCGCATGCAACAATGAGACCTCAAATTGACAGGTGACGTGAGATGCTGTGTGAGTTTCTTCATGCACAAAATGTGCGTCTTGCAGACCCTGTTGTTGTTTACAGATTTGGTCTTGTGCCAAATGCCTAGCTGTCAGTCAGGAAGACTTATGGATGGAGGATGATTTGCCTGCAAAGCTGCTCCTTGGCCTGTGGGATAACTGAAAATCCTCCGAAGCTGACTCACGATCTCTATGCAAGGCTCAGAGGCTTGAATCTTACAGCCAAATGAACCCAGACGTGCATCTGAATGCATGGACGTAAACACATGCACACAGCTGCTCGCCGAGAGGGAACACTTAATCTCTTTTGAAATCACAAGTACACAAGCTGAAATCAAGAGCTTTCAGTTTCAGTCACAGAAGTGCTAGGATGATGTTTTTTTTTTTTTTTTTGTTGTCTGTATACACTAACAGGAGGCCGGCAGAGCAGTGCCATGTTGACGCTTTTGGGTTTGCAGCACACCAGAGGTTATCACTGATTGTGTTGCCGATAAAAATAATAGATGAAAAAGAGCAGTGCCTGCACACCGACTCATAACGGCAAATGTATTTAGTGACCTGAAGTAGGTCCGTCTGAAATCAAAATGTCGTCCATTTAAACACTATACATTTGTAGTTTGGTATCAGTGTGCCATTAAAGTGTAAGATGTCATTTAAATGTTTTTACATCCCGTTAAAACATCAAAATCTTCCTTAACCTCTATGTATTCCCTGGTTTGGTTTCTTTTGATGATGCCAATCTTTAATAACGGCTCACATACATGTAGTTTCATTTGTTAAACTGTGAACTCATTTTTGACAATGTAGTTTTTAACAGATGTTACTCAAATATGAATAAATTGTATATTTGTTGGGGACTTTTTGTCAGCCGTGGATTAATACATTTGGTGTTCAGTGATTATCTACAGCACTAGAACAGTGAATGTGGGATCAACTCAGAATAAACAACAGAGGCTGCATTTACCATAATGAGGGAACATGTCACGATGTGGCTCATTTATGCGTTTCTACAATGGAGCTCTATGGCAAAGAGGAATAAGCTACAGTGCATCACGCTTGGCTACAGAGACAGTATGTGTTAGCAGGATCAATTCGTTGTTGGTTTTGATCTTTTCATAGGATTTCTTGACAATTGCAAAAATATATAATATTGCCAGCCTTATCCTTTAATGCTCTTTTTCCAAAGCCTCGCACCATTTTCTATCCTTTCATTTTGAAAATAAGTCCTCTTCCTAACCATTTATTCTCCAATGAATGACTGCAAACACGTTTAGATTTAGAACGAGATTTCACTCTGCTCTACATGTCCCGTTTTCTTGAATTTTTTTCTTGATTTTTTTAGATATAATCAACATCTACGTTATTTGAAATTAAAATCTCTAATTAACTTTGCACAAATAATCTTTTCCAGGACATCAGGCATCTGAAAGCTGAGACAAAAATACAGTTTTTTTACTTTCATTTCAACCTGAGATCTTTAAAAACTACTCTTCTCATGCTCTTCATTTTCAGCTATACATTAGATCAGTGATGAAAGAAGTATTAATCACTAAATTAAGCAAAAGTATAGTAAATGGTCAATGAACTGCATTTATAAAGTCTTCCACCTTACCGGACAAAGCGCTTTACAATATGCCTCTCATTCACACATTCACACATTCACACATTCACACACACATTCACACGGATGCTACGCCCATTGGGAGCAACTTGGGGTGTGACCCGCGCGACATATCACACTAAGAAAATACTCCAAAGTCCTGCATTCAAAAAACCTTAGTTAAGAAGTATCAGCAACATCTACTCAAAGTATCAAAAGTAAGTAGTTATTGTGAGTTCAAATGTCCCCTGTCAGTGTTTCACTATTATATACAATGTTTTTGGATGAATATCACTGCGGCATTAATGTGTATTTTGCCTTTTACTGCCGTCAATGTTTAAGGTTGTGCTAATTTTACATCCTATTCATACTGTTTGCTAGTTTAATCTACGGCAACGCATCACATTCTATAAGATCAATATATGTTTGCTGCTCTGTCGCTGTGCTGTGAGAACCGCGCGTCTCTAAAAAGTCAACTTTTCATGGGCTCAGAAAAAACAGCCCCGCTTTCATCTTTGTGGCGATGCAGCTGATCCCAGAAAGGATTTTAAATAGTGTATTCAGCTGCAGAAGTAGGACACCTTTCTCATCACAAAAGGAACACTTAATCCTTCAGTTTATCAGGAAAAATTCTAAATCAATTATCTTAATACAATTGTGTTCTGAGAAGTACCCAAAGCTGTCAGAGAAATGTAGTGCCAGTGTAAACCTGAGAGGGAACCGGAGGGTGGCCGTTATGTATCTGCGAACAATGCCGTGGGTAGGGACGGCGTTATTAGCGGTAAACGGGTGTATGAGCGCAAGGCAAAGTGGCGGCCATTAGCTAGCCAGTGGGACACACACTCAGGGACTCACATGCACTGACGTGGTCATGCGGCCATCCTGGCAACCAAAACAAAGAACAGAGCAACTCGGATAACAACACACAGAGAGGGAGTGAGACTCCAACACATCTTTACCCAGCAGATAGTTGTTTGCTGCTATTTTAATGCTCTGAATGCCATATATAGAACCTTTAAGCACATTTCTTGAGTAAATGAGTCAGTGTTTGATAGTGTCATCGACTCAGCCATAATGTACATAAAGCCCATTTTCCAAAGCTCTCCCCTGCTCATTAGCAAGCCCGCCTTAACCTGAGTGCACAAACAGATGCTGCTCCACAAAAGAAATCAAACTCAATTATCACAACAAAGTGCTTTTGTTACACACATGGGCAGGATATTTTAAGCTCTAGTTGCAGAGGCATAATCGCACCTGAAGACAACTACACGCCCAAATCAAATAAACACGGCTCGCCAGATATATGAGGATGCCTGAGTTTCCTCTTGGATATTGAGTCTCAGGAAATGTACAAACAGTTGGGATATGAGAAAATGCCAAAAGGGATTTCCTAAAAATAGAACATGCAACAGAGAGATAGTCCAAGGGTAGTAAAGCAGACTTCTCAATCTGACCTGATCCTCTTTTCTGGGTGGATCAAACTCATGTGATTAAGTTACAGCTGCAAAATCAGACTGTAACTCACATACATAGCTCAAAGAGCATTATAGAGATATCATGAGCTGCCAAACCATCAACAGGTGAGATGATGTGGACATGGACTGGTTACTGGTTTACTGATTTGTTGCATATATTAGACTTCTGCAGATCAATTAGAGTACGTTACATGTTAATAATCTATTTAAGATAAGATAGATCTTTATTTATCCCGAGGGAAATTGTTGTGCAACAGTTGCAATACACAGGAGGAAACGGTATAACAATTCTAAAATGTACAAATAGTGCAATACATTTTAAGGTGCAATATTCAACAAGGTGAGGTAAGGTGCGGTATTTAGCAATATAACATAAAGAATCTAAATTTACAGAAATTACAATTACAAAAATGACAATAACAAACTGAGTATGAAGAGGGAAGTAAGCTACATATGAACCAGAATATAAGACTGAGGAATATGAAGATGAAGAGATGAAGAGAAGATGAGAAGATGAGAAGATGAAGAGAGGAGAAGAAGAGAGAGAGAGAGAGAGAGAGAGAGAGAGAGAGAGGACCTCAGGTCACTGTGTCTCCTGTGTCCATCTCACGACCTGAGGTGGATGTGTTGTAAAGTCTTATCGCCACAGGGAGAAAGGACTTCCTCTGGCACTCTGTCGTGCATCTTGGTATATATCTGAGGTATATATATATATATATATATATATATTTTACTTTCTTACTATGTATATACTACGTATTTACATTTTAGGGAACGTCCTTCACAAGCATTTGACAGCAGAAGCTACAGGTTCATTTGTAGTTTGACATTATAATTAAAATATATCATTTTTAATTGCATAATTGCGTCAGTAAAAATGAAAATAATCAAAATTGATCAAATCCCACCTTGAAATGCTGTTTACACATGAATGCATAGTACGATATGTATAATAAAAGAGTCTATCTACATTCTCCTGTTTGGCAATATTTATAATATATATATACTGTATATATATATATATATATATATATATATATATTGTATTAGTGTTTTTCTCTGCATGTATATATACAGTATGTAGTGATGGACCATATTGTAATGTGAGAGTATGTACCTATCTATCTATCTATCTATCTATCTATCTATCTATCTATCTATCTA